>NW_004624747.1:27717164-27955511 GCF_000247695.1 Heterocephalus glaber | reverse complement strand
GGTGACATGGGGCCAGGAGGGACCGCAGGGGCCGGCAGAGGTGACATGGGGCCAGGAGGGACCGCAGGGGCCGGCAGCGGTGACATGGGGCCAGGAGGGACCGCAGGGGCCGGCAGAGGTGACATGGGGCCAGGAGGGACCGCAGGGGCCGGCAGAGGTGACATGGGGCCAGGAGGGACCGCAGGGGCCGGCAGCGGTGCCACGGGGCCAGAAAGGACCTCAGGCGCTGGCAGCGCTGCCGGGGGGCTGGGAATGCCCAAAGTGGCCTGTGGGGCTGGGCCAGGCGAGGCCGCTGGGCCTGGCAGAGCTGATCTGGGACCGGAAGCAGCTGCTGGGGCTGGCGGTGCTGACTGGGGCCCAGAAGTGACCTCCGGGGCCGGCAGGGCCGTCTCAGACCCAGAAGTGACCGCTGGGGCTGGCTGCGCGGAGCTGGGGGTGGCCGCTGGGGCTGGCAGGACTGCCCGGGGTCCGGGGATGCCCGACGGGGCTGGCAGCGCTGACACGGGGCTGGGAGGGGCCCCTGGGGCTGGCTGGGCTGGCTGGGCTGGTGCTGCTGCTGGTGCTGGGCCGGGCCGTTCTGGTGCCAGGGGTTGACTGGGAGCGGCCCCCCTTCTGGGGAGCACACCTGCATGGAAGAAAGAGCACGTGTCCACCTGGGCAGGGGCCTGCAGACCCCCCTCCAGCCCGGGCCCCGGAGACATGCTGCTCCCGCCAGGGCCCAGTTCCCAAGGAGCTCAAAGTGGAGCCTGGAACTCTGAGAAGAGCCCCTCCGAAGGAAGGCGCAGATCCGGGCCCCAGCAGGAACGCAACTGCGGCTGAGCTGTGGGCCAGGACAGACCCACGCTCGGGCTGCCCTGGCCCAGCTTCCACCGGCTCTAACAGCACCTCCTCGTCTTTAGGCAGAAAGGCCGTGGGGCCAGCATCCCTGCTTCCCGGTCCTTCCTTGCATCTGCACCATCAAGCACAGTGCTGTGGCTGGCACTCCCCACCCCACGCCACAGTCTGGCAGACGGCGTTGTGTGCACAGCAAGTGAGCGCGCAGTGGTGTGCCTGGTCCCCAGCTCATCACAGACACTGGACACCAGGGTCGGCGGAGCCTGACAGACGCAGCAGCGGGAAACGGGGCCGGCCTACCAGCTTGCCACTGGCCCCCCCGCCGGCCCTGTGATCCTGAGGCCCTGGACAGGCCTGCACCTCTGTGAAGCAGCCCAGCCTGCCTGTCTGCCTGAACCCATCACATGTGCCCCATACCCTGTGCCCAGCAACAATGGAGCACGTTGCCAGCAGGCATGGGTGCTGTGGCTGGTGTCCAGGTGCTGGTGCGGGCCCAGGGCAGACCCTGCTGCTCACCTGCTTGGAGGGCTGTAGTGGGACCTTTCTGGCCCCTCCGTCACAGGCAGGCTCCAGGTCCTGCCCAGGGCTACCAGCTTCCAGGGGCTGCCTGCTCACACTGGGCTCTGAGGATGGGCAGTTTTCCGACTCCCGGGGCTTCTTGAGACGACGTTCCCATTTCTCCTTCCGCTCATGTGGCTTCAGGGCCATATCCTTCTGCAGGGAGAAAAGTGAAAGGCTATCAACAGATGGAGACACCCCGATGGAAGACACCCTTCTTGAGAGGGTTGGCCCTTGGCTGAAGACACTGCCTACCTGGAGGTGGTGCCCCCTGGGCAGGCTCACAGGCTGCGGTCAATCACACCCTAGAGGAAAGAGCCTTCATCCTGGGAAGGCCCCATCTCAGGGGGCATGGACAGGGAAGGTGGCTGGTGAGGGGAGGGCCATCATCACTGGGGAGTGGGGATGAGACAGCTCCTGGGGCCCCAGGAACATGGCATGGGCTGAATCTTAGCCTAGTGTAGAGGCTCACACAAGCTACAGCAGAAAGGAGGCATGAAGCTTTCTGGGCTGCCCCTCGGAGCCCTGCAGGACCAGGGCTACTTTCAATACCACACCATGACCTGGGGGCAGGGACTGCAGCAGCCTCACCCAGGTGACACCATCCACAGAAGTAACCCCAGTTACTCCATTCCCACAGAAACCACCCCCACCTTGATGACCTTCACGTGAGCAGCAAGTAATCCCCAAGCAACACCTCATTCCCATAGGAAGTGACCCTCCAGGTGACACCTCACAGCCCAGAGGAAGTCCCCTCTGACGACCTCATCCTCCAGGAAGTGCCCCTAAGTGACAGCCCACATCCCGCAGCTATGGGTTTGGGAGGGAGACCTTTGCCATGATTATACTTGGGGCTATCAGACCGAGGTCAGCCCACAGGCCACCTGTGATCTTGCTGGCCTTTCCTGGGGCACCTCGTCAGCAGCCCACCTTCAGTCCTCCAGGGTACCAGCTCATTTGAGCCCATGAAACATCCCAGCCCCCTGCCCTGCTTGTGGGTACTGGCAGTTCCTGGCTCTGGGGTTCCCTACTTCTGTATTCCGTATCCAGCAGTGGGCCAGGTATGGCAGTACACACCCATAACCCCAGCACTATGGGAGGCTGAGACAGAAAGGATCACAAGTTTGACCCCAGTCTGGACAACTTTGGGAAACCCTGTCTCAAAATTTAAAAAAGTGGGGTGAGGATATGGTTGAGTGTGGGGGAAAAAACCCAAAAGAGAATGAAAGAATGAAAAACACAGCAGTGGGGCTGCAGGAACCCGTGTCCAGTGCAGGAGGAACAGATGTGACACAGTTCAGACTCCCCAGAGGGCACCAGCCAGTGGGAGTCTGAGGAGGGACAGGCAGGGCCAGCCAGCCTCCCCTCAGCGAGCAGCTGGTACAAAGGCCCAGAGACAGCAAGGAGCCAAGTTTCCTGCCCTGCCTGTCCTCTCGAGGGCACTCTGCAGATCCTGCCCCACCCAGACAGTGTGAGGCTTCGAGAGACCAACAGCACTGTGGTCCCATGTTCCCACGGGGCAGGGCCTGTTGCCCTTGGACTCTGAGCTCTGACCAGGGGGGTCCGTGCCTTCCAGCACGCCTTGCTGCATGCTCTGCTACCCCTGACCTAACATGGAGCTATGGGGCCTCGCTGCTAGTGGCCCTGTCCACCTGGCTCACCAGGGCTGACTTGTGGTGGGGACCAGCTCTGCACAGGGGTGTCATATGCTGCTACGGTGAACATAGCTGCTTGAGAGGCACGTGATCAAGTGTGCATAAATCCAGGGGTCAACACTCATGAACCAGGTCCTACAAGGCTGCCCACCAGACCCCGGCTGGGTCAGCCTGTCTCCTTCACATGTAGATGCAGGGAGCAGGTGGGTCATGCCCAGGGCCTGCCCCGTTCCCCTTCACCACTGTCCACACATGACTGCAAAGATGCCTGTGCCAACAGTGCATGGTTTGAATCTAACACATTTTCTGTAAACCTGTTTTGACACTTCACTGCTTTTAAAGAAATGAACAGATTGCCACCACCACCCTGCCCATCCCTGACCTGCCCCAAAGAGAGCAGCTGCCCAGGTCCCTGTCCTCAGGTCTCCTGGACCTGGTGTCTGTCCCTGGTCCCAGTTCTGAGCCTCTTGCCTGGTACAACCCGAGGCCCTGTAGCAACACTGCGCAGCCCTCCAGGAGCCCTGACTGCACCCAACACAGCCACCTGGCCACCAGGAGGGCAGGTTCTGGGAGCTGCAGGCCACCTTGTGGAGTCAGCATGCAAGCTTAGCATACAGCCCCTCTCCAGCCAGGCCCTGCAGCAGTGGGGCCATCGGTGACCTCTCCTTTCATAGCCCTGGGCCAGCAGCCCGTTCACATAGGGTTCCACAGCATGGGGGCACTGACAACAGAGTGAACTAGAGCCCCCAGGTGGGAGCCTAGAGCGAACAGTAAGCTCTGTGCGCACTACCAGCACCAGACGGGCAACAGGACTCTGCCCATCCAGCCCACACACAGTCCCAGGACGGCGGCTGTGAGTGCTCAGTGCTGAGTACAGTCGACCTCGATGACAATCTGAAGTCTGCATCCTCAGGCCCCACCCATCTCAAGAGGTCACTGCAAGGACGCCCAGGGCCAGGAAAGCCTGGGGAGAGAAAGGACAGGGCGCGGGAGCCTCTACGGGTTTGCTTGTGTCACACACCAGGGTCACTAACCAGGTCCCACTCACAGGGCCCTACACAGGCCACAGCCCCACAGCGACGCCTGGCAAGGGCAGGCCTCCAGACTTCTGACCCCTCCCAGGTGCAGCGCCACATGGGCACATGCTGCCGTGAAACCACCCATTAGATTTCCCTACATGGCTTCACAGGACTGCTTTTCAGCTCTCCTAAATGTTACTGCGATGCAGCACCAATAAAATTTCTAACTGCGCTATAGCAAAGCAATCCCGGAGAGAGAAAAGTAGATGTGACCTAGCAAACTCAGTCTGGGTGCCCTTTCCTGGGCAAGGGTGCTGGTCCCCACTCTGGCCCAGTCGCTCAGCCCAGCCCTCTGGCCAGGCGGGTGCCCTTCACTTCCAGAACCACACGGGGGTCCCCTCTGGTCACCAAGCCCAAGGCTGCACCCTGGAGGGCAGGAAGGCCTGGCGAAGGACAGCCCACTCCAGCTACAACCACAGCACCCACCGGCACGGCTGGGCTTGCGGCCAGGGCTCCTCCTAGAAGGGACAGGAAGCTGCGCAGAGGCGGAGGCACCGTCTCTGCCACTCCCAGCTTCCAAGCCTCAGCCCCCACCCTCACATCCTTGACCGTCTCCACCGAGCCCACAGTTCTCCCTGCCCAGCCCCATCGACCCCGAGTCCCTTGCAGTGTCTTCTGAGACCTGTCCACAGCTGCCCGAGAGCAGCTGCGTGCTGTCCCCCACCCTGGCGCCCAGAGCTCACAGTTCACACATTCTCTGGGGCACAGTCGGCCCCACCAGCAGGATCCCATGGGCCACACCCGAACAGGGAGACCCCTGCGGGCAAACCCTGGTGTGGAGGTGGTGTCCAAGCACCCTGCAGCTCAGGCTGGACGGACAGGCTCTCCTAGCGCACTCCCGCCCAGCAGCAATGGCCCTTCCAGTGGTTTCTTCTCATGTGCACCCTGCGTCTTGTGGAGCCCACATCAGGTGCACCTGAGGGAAGTGTCCTCCAGGCTTTGCCAGCCCTCACTGCCCCAGGAGCCTCTGGGTCGTGCCTGGCTGTATTCCCAGGCCCTGAGTCCTCCTGCTGGCAGGGCACTCTCTGTACCACCTGCCATGTGCTGGCCTCAGACTTTCAGGGGGCCCTCACGCTGCATCTGTGCTGGGTCAGGAGTAGGGAACAGCACCAAAAGGCCCAAGTGTTCAGCTGGCCCACCTGTGCAAACAGGCACCTCTGCACACTGCCACAGGGTTCTGTGAGAAGACCTGCACCGTGCCTGGCACTGTCATGGCACAGAGGTCACCTAGAGACAAAGCCCCATCCTGTGGCTGGACAAGGGGCTAATGGTGAAAGGCATTGGTGAAAACAGCAGTGTTGCCCCGGGAGGGACACAGCAGACAAGAGGACAGGAAGGGGACAAAAGGGGCAGCGCAGGGCTACCTGCCTACCGCCACGACCCTGGCTGACTGCTGACTGCATCAGGCCCACACCACTGGCTAGCAGTCCTGAGGAGTCTCCACACACACCCAGAACCTAGCTGGTGTTCTCTCCCTTCAAGTTCCAATCTGCTGAACCATCCATTGCAGAAGACAGTCAGATGGGGCTGTGGCCTTGCTCTTCCATGCCAGCACCATCTTTCAACAGGCTTCTCTGGATGGCTGTGAGCACCATGGGCCCAGGGCCAGGCACAACAGGAGCTGGCCCAGGGCAGCAGCTGCCAGGAAGGTGGTGCCGGTGGGTGGGAGCCAGGCCCACTCCCTGTGGGATGCCCTGGGGCAGGCCCATCAGGTGGCATCACACAGCCCACATGGATGTCGGCTCTGGGTGACCTGTGTACATGTGAGTGCTTCCACAGCTGAGGAGGAGAAAGAGCCAAGGGTACGACATTTAGATGAAGGCTGTGACTGGGAGCCAGGTGGTGGACTCCAGCCGGGCAAGGCTGTCCCAGAGAAGCACGGGGTCACACAGTCTGTGCCAGCTGAGACCAAGTGGGTGGCGGAGGAAGACCTCCAAGACAGGCCCAGACCCCCGCAGATGGCTGGGGCTGGCTCCACGGCACCCAGGAGACAGGGCACACGGGTCCCTTGGTGACCTCCTGTGAGGCCAGTGCTGCTGAGAGACAGTCCCCTGGCCTTGAGCCCATCTGCCCCCAGAAGAGGCTCTTCCTTCCCCTGCCTGCGGGTTCCATGAGGGAGCCAGGCCCGGGTTGATTTCGTTCCCACCTCAGCACAGCTGCTGCTCAGCTGTCACCCAGGTTGGGCCACTGGAGCCAGTCAAGGTCACTGAAGCCACAGGCCTGCTGTGGGAGAGGCTTTGGACACCTGGTCTTGCAGGACCCAGGACCGGCCCGTGTGGGCTAGGGGTCAGCTCAGCAGGGGAGAAGAAAAAAAAGGGGTGAGAGGTGCCGAGGGGCCAAGAGCTCCTGAGCATGCCCACCAGAGGACCCTTGACCCAGAACAAGGGAGCAGGTGCACCGAGGAAACTGAGGCCCAGAGTGGGCACAAGGCTGTCTAGGACCTGACCTCAGGCTGTGCCTGGCTGACAGGGAGGGCTCTGTCCCAGGAGCAGGCAGGTAACTGCCCTGCCCTGTGTGCATGAAGGCCTGAGTCAGGTACGGGCAGGGCCAAAAACAGGGTTCCATCGGCCAAGTACGTGGGTTGGTTCCAGGGTGACAGAAAGCTCTTAGGGAAATCTGACAACCCCCAGAAGCCTGGAGGACAGCCCAGGGACAGCAGGTCACCAAGGGGGCTGCCCCAGCCACCACACCAGGGCCACCCTCCCTGCCTACTCTGCTACAAGGTCCCTGGGGACAGGCACGTGGCAGTGCAGGCCTGGAGAACATCTCGACCTTGGCTGTGGGATAGGGTGGGGGGCAGGCATTTCTGTGCGGCTGAGTGAGGCCTGTGGACCTGAGCAGCGGCACAGGGGCCAAACCCAGGACCTGAGGGGACAGAGGCAGGCGAGGTCAGAGCAGCCTTAAGGGTCCCTGCGGCACTCTGGCCCTCAACAGAGATGAGCACCGTGTAGGAAGGCATGGGGCAGGAAGGGTGCAGTGGGCCAAAGAGGGAGCTCCCTCCCTCCAGGGTACCGTAGGCCGAGTTCCGGTCCTGCCTGACACCAGCAGTGTAGGCCTGGAGAGTGCCTTAACCAGTGCCTGTTTCCCCATCTGTGGGACGGGACAGCACAGCCCCCCTACACAGCTACCTACCACAGGGATGAAACAAGTTAGTACACACGAAGTCCTGGAGCTGTGCCTGGCACTCAGGAACACCTACGCCATCCCTCCTACTTTTGCTGAGCAGCCCCTGTATGACCGGCTCTGCTGTTGTCAAGTCAAAGGCTCTGGGAATGAGGCCAGGGCTTCAAGCAGCACTGTCCCAGGGGCTGGGTCAGGTCTTGACACACACAGCTGCTCTGCTCCTCTGGCCACAATGCCAGCACCACACTCTCATGAGAACCTGGCTGGAGCAGGTAGAGGCCCCACCAGCTCCCAGGGGCTTGGCCATGAATGTGGCCCTGTGCTCAGTCGCTCGCCCACAAGCAGCCCGAGGGACAGCGCCTGCCCCTTCCGAGCCTGATAAGGCTCCTCCAAGTAAAACCTGGACTAGAGGTTGCCAAGGCTCTGCCAGGGTCCATGGGCGACATGTGCACATGTGCTGCACCAAAAGGGTGACCCTGACCACAGCTCTGGGGTGCAGATCTGCCTGTTCCCACACCCAGCTTTCCTAAAAACCACACAGAAGCCTCTTGGTGGAACAAATGAAACTGGCACGTCCCTGATGAAGTCTCCTTTTTTTTTTTTTACCACCTGGGCAGAGCAGGATTCCTCAAAGCATCACTCCCGCAGCTTTCACATCCCAGCTCCCAAAGGACAAAGAGCCCTGGGTGCCATCAGGCCCACCCACCTTCCCTCACACCCCTGCCTGCCCCCCTGCGCCCGTCCTCTCCGGCTTGGCCTGGCCCTGGCCCTCTCCTCACCTCCCTGCGCTCCCACCTCAGCCTGAGCACCTCCCCAGAAGCCCGCCCATCTCCACGACAGCCCCTCATGGGCCTCCTGATTCTCATGGGCAATGGGAGCATCTCCCAGGGCTGGCCCAGGGCTTCAGGTGTGGCCGACACTTCATAAAGGCTTAAGCAGGGAGCGAAAGACACAGGCCAGAGCCCCACACTGGCCAGGCTGCCCCAGGGAACAGGCGAGGTGGCAGGTTCTGTCATACCTGGTGGGGCAGCGAACCGAAGCGGCGGCTGTGGCCAAAAGGAGTGGGCCTGGCCTGCATGGTGTCACCCTCCTCCCCTCTCTGGAGTCCTGAAGATACACCACGCCAGTCCCTGCCAAGCTGAGGACCCGACACCCTGCCTTGAAGGCGGTGAAGCAGAAGTGGGGTGGGAACCACCCTGCTCTCCTTGCTGCGCTGAACCAACACCCCATCTCCAGCATCAAGGGCACCTTCATCTTCAGGTGCCAGGGGCTTCCCAAGGCCAAGAGAAGAGGGCAACAGCCGGAAGTGACTGTCCACACCCGTGGAAGGGCAAGGCCCCTGTGTGGGGCTGTGGGCTTGGCCCACAGGGGGTCCTTGCAGCTGCTGCCCCTCCAGAACGTTCTGAGCAGGGCCACATCCTCCACACACCCATCCCTGCTGCCCAGCCCTGCCACAGTCCACATGGCCCGTATGTCACTGTGACCCATACTCCATTCATGGAGTCCCAGGGGTGGAAGGCCCAGCTCACCCTGAGGCAGCTGGCCAGGGTGGGAGGGCAGCCCAGGCCCTTCCAGCCCAGCCTTGGGCCTGGATTCTGGCCTGGGGTTACCCTCAGCACACAGTGACAGGAGCAGGTGGCCTGTGGACATCAAAGGGTAGCTGACGCCAGTGGGTGCCTGAAATGTGCAGGAGCTAAGGGCTAGGGAGTCCAGGTAGGGCCAGGATGGAGGGGTGCTGAAGGAGAGCGAGGGGGGAGGAAACACCCTGGGTCACAAGGACTTGGATGGGCAGGCCTCCTCTGGGGCCACTGTGACCCCGCCCCCAGGCTGTGTCTGCCTGAGGCCCAGCACATAAACAGGTTCTCGTCCCAGCTCACAGGTCCCTTCATTCGGGGGCCTCTTGGCCCTAACCCCTGGTCAGGCCCACCCTGTCTACCAGTCTGTCCCTGACTTGCTGAGTCACCTCCTCTCTGCTCCCAGCAGGGGTCCAGCCCTCTTCCTTGCTGCCTGTGGCCCCACCTTAAACTAACCTGTCACCAGTGAACAGGGCTGTATTCCAGGACCTGAAGATTCTGTCCTCGGCCCTATGAGGAGCCACACGATTCTTGTGGCACTTGGTTCCAGAATACAGGGGAGATGGAGAACTTCCCCACTAAATGCAGAGTCAGTCGAACAGGACAGCACAGGCTGCCTGGACCTGGACGTGGTGGCAAACGTCCTGCTACTCTGGCGAGCAGCGTGCAGACTCCACCACAAGGCCGAGCACAGCCCTCTGCGGCCAGGGACAACGGCAGTACACAACAGCTCTGTGGCCCGGTACCACGAGCAGGGCCCACGCAGATGGTTCCTGGAGGAGAAGCTGCACACCAGGGCTGGGGAACAGCAGGGAGGGAAGGGACACGGATGTCTGCACAAGGTGCCATCCACCCTGATCTGAAGTGCTACAGTGCAGTGAGACCTGAAATGGAACCATGTCATGGCAGGAAGAGAGCAGCAATGCTGGGGTTCCTTGCAGAAGCCAGATGGCCGCAGTAGCCCCAAGAATCCTCCAGAAACCTCAGAAAATCACCTTGGTGCCACTAACAAGCAGGTCAAGGGCTTCTTCCTGGAACCACCACCAATTAGAAAACAAAGTGAAACAAAGTTTCTACCGGTATAACAAAATCAAGAAACTGAACACAGCAACCTTACCAGGTCCCAAAGTATCCCAGGGTATAAGCCTTCTGTAGAGGGGCACCCACCCCCTAGAAATCCTGTCTGTGCCTCAGTGGCAGTGCAGAGGCAGCTGTGAACAAGATTGACCCTTGCACAAGCAGGACACAAGCAGAGCAGGATGACCTCCCAGGAGACAGGGCCAGACTCCCTGCAGGGCCCTCCTGGCTGAGCGACAACAGTGAGGACCCTTCCAGGCAGAGGAGCCCAGGGTGGAGGCTGCCCAACAAGACTGGGGGACCCAGGCAGGCAGGTGTGGCTGCAGGAAGGATCTGGAAGATCTGGAAGCCAGGGCCATGAGGTGACAGGCCCCAAAGCTGGAGGGGCACAGGAGCAGGGCCTCCAGAGCCGCAGGGGGCCAGTCAAAGCAGCCCAGGGTACCCAGATATCGACTGAGGCTGAGGGACCAGGGGTGGCTTTGATTCCACATCCTCTGTGTCCATCCACCTCTTCAGAGGGATCAGCTCCACCCCACCACTCTGAGACCTTCTGGGAAGGACAAAGTCAACACTGCCTCTGGACAGCCTGATATGTCCCAGCGCAGGTGCCAGGACTGCAGGTAAAGCACTTCCCCTATCTGGGCCTCAGCTGTGCCACCTGAAGAGCAAGGGGTAGTGAGGAGAAGAGCTCTGGACAGGAGGCTCAGACTCCTGAATGGAACATACCTCAGCCCCCATTCCTGTCCCTCTAGGATGGGATGACCAGGCCCAAACACGTGGGCCCCCAAGACTAGGACAAGAGTAGAGGTCCAAACTGACACCATCACTTTGGACAGTGGACATCACTTCTGGACGATGTGGACAGTGCTGGGCGGACCACGTCCCAGTTGCCTATACACCTGCTAACACTCCCACCCAGATTCTGTGCCCTGGGGCCCTAAACTGTGTTGTAAAGCTCCCACCTAGCCCACTAGGGCTCATGGAGTCCACTGAGCTGAACCCCAGGACCTGGCCCAGGGTGGGAACCCCGGCTGCACCTGAGAGCTTGCACCCCTACTTGGGCTAACACTGTTCGGGGGTCCAGTCTGCTGCTGGAACGGGCTCAGCTCCTTTACTTGTCCTGGAGCCCTGGAAGCCTGCACAGTGGCTGTGAGTGTTTCCTTTCCATCTCTAGCCCTCTCTGACAGTCCACAATCAGAGAAAGAACCATCCACACAGATGGCAAATGGCAAACCTGTGTCTGGTTACACTTCTACTATAAAAGGAATGCCCTCCCTTCTGTGTAGACAGCATACCTGTATCTGGCTATGTCTCCGCTGTGAGGAAGGACCCCCCATCTGTGTAGATGGCACACGTGGGTCTGGCTATGTCTCCAGAGCTCCAGAAAGACCTTATACCTGTAGGAGGCTGAACTGGGTCTGAAACTCTGCAGCACCCACCTTTCCACAAAGCTGGACTTTTTAAGTATGTAAAGCAGTTTGCTCTTTGAAATAGGCAAATTAGCGTCAAAACAAAAATCCTACAGATGCCAAAACAGATGGTCTCCACCTGCACCCAGAGGCAGAAGTGCCCAAGCATGGCCAGCCCGAGCTGTACAGCCCAGAGCACTCTGGCCATAGTCCTCCTGAGGCCGAAGGTGCAGAGGCACCCCTCTCCACGGAAGGTGCACATGTCTGCTAGGGAAGCAGGCCTGGCCATCGCCTGGGAGATACAGGGACCAGCACAGCCTGTTCCGTGGCCTGGGGGCAGTTGCTTGTGTCAGACACAGAGCTGGACCCTGCTTGTGGCCCACATACCCCCAAGGCAGAGAGGGCAGCCTACTCCTGCTCCTGACCACGGGACTGGCCTTGGGGGATCTCCAGTCACTGCTGGTCAGTATGACCAGACAGAACACTCACAGGGAACATGAGCAATGCAGAGCCACTGCTTCTTTGGATCCCCCGCCCCGCTAGAGAAACAAAGTCTAAGGAGACCATGTTGAGTTCTGCAGAGCCTCTGCCCACTCATCCTTTCTGCACCCTTCAGCTCTGCCATAGACCTCTGTGGACGTCCACTCTGCCCCCTTCAGGTGACAACCACCACAGAGATGTTTGGGGAGCAGCTACTGCTCCCCTCAGGCATAAAAGAGGCAGGGACCACTTCCCTCCAGGGGCAAACACGTGTGCAGAGGGGTGGAAGATCTACTGGGCACAGAGGGCTGGAGCAAGGCTTGCACCCACATTCGAAGGGCCATACTCTAAGTAGGGGACCCTCTTCTGCTTAAGAGATACACTTCACAAGTCTACACCTGCCACATCTGCCACTGGTGCTACACGGGGTGCTCTAACATGCGTACTGTCACCAACAGGGTCGCATCCCCTGGAGATCTGAAGGTGGGACCAGCCTCCAGGCCTGGGGTGCACTGACTGTGACCTAGCAGGTGGCAGGAGGCAGGGCAGGCTCTGCCTCTGTGCTGGGGTCCTGTGGGCCCTGAACCTGGAGCCAGCATCTCCCTCCCTGTGAGGGACCCACAGGGTCCTGCACAGCAGTGATCACACTGGAGACTGCAGGCTGGTGGCTGGCTCCCTGGCTGTGTGCCTCACACGTGGTGCACCGTGCTTCAGTGTTCCCATCTACAGAGTGGAGGGCACTGGCCTCCCTCTAGGTTACCTGAGTGAAGAAGCCATGTCTGTAAAGACAGGTTGGCAGGCTGAACATTCAGAGCCACTGGCCACCACCAATGTCATCATGAATTATCCGAACCCCAGAGAAAATACACTGCACTTCAAGAAGAAAAATGACCAATAAAGACCCTTCTGGAGGGATCTAGAGTCACGAGCCACTGAGAAGTCTTGTACTTTGCTAGGCAGGCTCAGAAGGGTGAAGGGCAGAGAGGTGAGTAAGGATGCCCTCAAGGGCTGAGGAGAGTCAGGTGAGCCTCATAGTGAGGACTGGTCCAAACTCAGGCAGTGACCGTGGTCCCTCCCTCCTTCCCTCTGTACAGGATAATCTCCATGTGAGCTCTGCCCGGGGCACTGGGAGCCTGAAAGGGACATGGGTGACAGGCACAGTGCCTGCTCTCCAGGCCACCAGCTGACAGGCTCCTGGAGGAAGCTGAGAGGAACCAGCCACAAGGCAGTCACAGGCAAAGATGACAGGCAGCAGAGCAGGTAAACCGGAGGGCGGGGGAGAAGGGGTGGCCCTTCAGCCAAGTCCACAGTGATGACAGACGCAGACCGTGTGAGGCAGAGAGGACAGAGTGAAGGTGCCAGCCACAGCTGAGTGTCAGTTCCCCTGGGACAGGCCAGTGAACAGACCTGGAGTCTGGGACAGAACCTGACGGCCTCACCTGAGTGGTGCAGGGGCTGGCAGAGTGCTGCTCGGAATAAGTGCTTAGGAAACTCAAGCTGCCACTGTCGTGAGACAGAAAACCCTACGTTGTCCTCCTCAGCAGAGACCCAGCATGTACCAGCACCGGAGAGGGGGTCACTGCAGTCCACCAAAGGTCTTTTCTGGAGCCTCCTGGGCCCAGGACCCATTTCAGGCTCCCCAGTGTGCAGAGTAACAACTGCTGGGCAGTGTAGGGGCACAGGCTGAGGCCCTGTCCTGAGCCTCTGTACAACTATTACCCAGACAGAATGAAGCAAACCTGTCACCACACACCCAGGCCCATCCCTCACACCAGTGCCTGACCCAGAGTCTGCCAGCAGACCCCAGGTTGGGATGTCCCCTTCAGGGACCTGCAGGGACCACTTTCCTTTTTCCAAAGCTTAGCCTGAGATGGAGGGCGCAGGCTGAGCGCTGTCTGCGACCCACAGTCCAGCAGCGGACCCTCCCAGAGGAAGTGCTGCACGGGGCTCACCTAGTTGGAGGGCTCTGCGTTCCTGGGATCTATGCTCCCCCGCCCCCAGCACGTGGTCAGCGTTTCCACCCAGGAGGGTTTGAAAGGGACAGGGATACCCCACCCATCTGTCGTTTCCTTCTCTACTCACCTGGGTCCAGGCGAGAAGAGCAGTATTTGCTGTGTAAACACTGTCCGGGATAGCTCGCCGAGACAGTATTTTTGGCCAACTTACTACCCCTGGGGCGAGCACCTTCACCAAGAGGAGTCACTCAGGGCTGTTTCCTCTCTGCTCTAAGCAAAACCCTGAAGCAGGGGGGGCGACTGGGAAGAACTCAAGTGTCCACGCTGTCTCAACCTCCCCAAGTCCAGCACCCCCCTCCCCCCTCCCCCTCCCCGGGCCTGGGAGTTGTACGCGGACCCTCCCTCCGGGTTCCCACGCAGCAGGGTCCGAGTGTGGGCTGTGGGGTGCGGGTCTCCGGCGCTCACCCACCTCCAGCGCCTCCAGCGTGCTGAAGCTGGCGATGGCGAAACCGTCGATGACCTCCTCCTCCTGAGAGCTGGATTCGCGGCGGCGGCGGCGCGGGGGGCGCGGAGGCGGCGCGCCGCGCAGGCCGGCGTTCTCCTTGCCCGGGCTGGGCTCGGGCTCGTCGCCCGACGACGGGCTCTGCGCTCGGGCGTCGCGGGCGGCCTCCCGGCGCCGGCCGCGATCCCGCTGGGCGCGCGAGCGCCGGCTCGGCCGGACCTTGGCCTCCATGGCGGCGCCTTGCGCGGTGACCTTGGGGCCGCAGCCTGCTATGCCGTGCCGCCGGGCTGCGAGGGCGCCGCGCGGGCTCGGGGCCGGGCCGGGCCGGGCATGACGGGCGCGGGCGCTCAGCGCCGGGGCCGCGCGGCCTGGGACCCCCAGCCCGGGCCCCGCGTATGGGCGGGGCGTCTGGCGCTCAGCGGCCCACGGTTGGGCCCCCGGGGATGCGCCTCATGGCGAACGGCGGTGGGTGGCGGCAGGTGCGGGCGGCCAGGCTCGGGGTGCCGGGCTCGTGAGGCAGCGGGGCGGTAGCGCGGCCCGAGCGGATAACAACTGACGCACTTCCGCCCGGCCCGAGCGCTAGAGGAAGTGGGCGCTGTCGCGGGAGCCCGCCACGCCCCGCCCCCGCCCCAAAGGCCCCGCCCCCGAACCTCCTGAGCTCTGCCTCCTCCGGGCCGGCTCCTCTCCGTCCCGCCCCACGAGTCCCCGCCCCCTTCCACCAGGCCCCGCCCCTACGGCTGACCTCCTCCGAGCCACGTCTCGTACCACCTGAGTCCCCTCCCACTCAGCCCCGCCCCACAGGGCTGACAGTCCTAGGACGCCCGGTCTGTCCTCCTGGGCCCACCTCACCTGCGGTGCTCTCCGAGTACCCACGCCCTCCAAGGCCCCGCCCAGCCACACACGCCCACAAGGCACGCCCCATCTGGCCTCCCTTCCGCCCTTCGCGTGGGCGGTGCTCGGCCCTGCACCCGCCCCGCCCGCCGCTTCCAGGGCTGGGGTGAGCACGTGCGCGGGGCCTGCCGGGCAGAGCCCTCAGCGCTGATGTGCGGCCGCGGCTAGCGGGGATCCCAACCCCCAACCCGCTCGAGCGTGGACCCCGCGTCCACGCGGAGTGACCTCCAGCGAGGGCCTGAAGCTAGAGCCACGGGTGGACTGCCTCATCCTCATAGAGGCAGGCCCCGAGGAGATTCCCGGGCCTGGCGCCTGGGCCCTTGCGTGGGGTGCACCCTGCAGTCGTGTTCAGCCGCTGGCGGCGCAGTGCAAACGAGACAGCCCCTCCTCCAGACCCTGAGCACAGGCCCAGATGAAACACGCAAGGGTGATGTGCAGAGCATGGAACCCGGAGTCACAGAGATGGCGTCGGAGGCCTGAGTGCCCCTGGGACCTGAGGAGCGGCCCATCCTGCTCAGGCCGCCCCTGGGGCCGCTGTGGGCTGTCCCTGGGGAAGTCAGGCACTTCCGGTCACTCCAGCTCCCCAGCGTAGGGCCCCAGTCCCTTCCCCTCTCCCCACTCTGGGTTGTTTGGGAGGCGCCTCTTCACCCCTGCAGCCTCCCATTGGCTAAGAGCGGTGAGGCGGAAAGCTGCCCCTCCTTGACAGAGCCAGTCTGCAGCGGGCCCCCCACTGGGTGCTGCCTTTCTGGGTTCCCTCTGGCCCTGGGGAGGTGGGTGGGGGCTCCGGGGTGATGAGAGGAGGGCGCTGTTGCAGTGCAGGGTGTTTCCCGAGGTGTTGGGCGGGGCCTCTCAGGGAAGCTCTGGGGCGAGGGTCAGCACCCCTTGCGGTGCGGGGTTGCCTCTGTGTCCTCTCAAGGGTCAGAGGTCGGATGGGGATCCAGCTCCTGCCAGGCAGGCTCTGATCCACACACTCGGGGCTGGTCTGGGGCCCTGCCTCAGTGTCCCGTGTGCCTGCAGATTCATCAGTGACGCGTTGTCTCTGACCGCCCTGGGGATCCAGGTAAGTGGAGTGCATCCTCCTCCTGGGAGGACCTTTGTGCTCAAGGAGGTTTGGGTGTCCCTGGGCTTGAGGCCACCTTCCTCTGGGCAGAGCTCCCTTGTGCAGTAGGCGACCTGCACAGCTGTCGGTGGTCAGCCTTCCCGCACTGCCCCCAGCCCCCAGGTGTGCAGCAGTGCAGGTGAGTGTCTTCTGATGCATGCAGGTGTGGACCTGGGTGAGGATGCTGGATGGGCCCTGAGCAGAGGGTTGTGGGCCAGCTGCTCTCCCCAGGGCTGCACCCCGCCCTGCCTGGGGCTCCATACACCCAGCCCTGACAGTGCTTGGTGCAGTCTGGCTTCTTGTTTGCCAGGCAAGTGAGAGCGGCCTGGTAGCTAGGTCGTTATAATGTTCGTTTTCAATTCCCAGTGATTTGCACCATCTCTTCATTGGCTTTCGAGCTTTGAGGACAAAAAACGTTCTTTTTCTTCCTTTTATCCTTTTGCTTTTTTGAGACAGGATCTTGCTATGTGGTTTAGGCCTTCCTTGATCTCACTGTGTAACCCAGGCTAGCCTTGAACTCACAGAGATCCGTCTGCCTCAGCCTCCCAAGTGCTGGTATTACAGGTGTGCACCTCCACGCCTGGCTGAGAACATTGTCTTTAGAGCAAAGCGGAGATTGTGGCACCTGTGTAAAGATGCCAGTGGTGCCAGCTTGGCCCCCAGAGCCTCTCTGCTGCCATTCACCACACGGCCCACTGCTGCTCCATGCATCCTGCCTTCAGAGGTCAACAGTGTCCACGCCTTCCCTCCTGGGTGGTCAGGGCAGGAACCTGTGGGCCGGGGCCCCACATGTGTTCTCTCTGCTGCCTGCCCGTTGTCTCTGCTCCGTGAGCCTCTCGGCAAACATCAAATTGGGCGTAGTGTTGCACTGTAACCTCAGCTCCTTGGAGGCTGAGGTGGGAGAGTTGAGAGTTAGAGCCCAGCCTGAACAACAGGAGATCCTGTCTCAGAAAACAGGAAAAAGAAAACAGGTTAAACTGCAGTGGCTCTGCCTGTCCCCTAGAGGCTGAGGTCCCAGATGCTGCTGCCCAGTCTACGCTCTGCCTCGCTCGCTCGGCCCTCTCTCCATGGGAGGCACCTGGTCACCTTGGTGATTGCTCGAGGTTGCTCTACTGCTCTCTGCTTTCTAGAGCCAGCTGCCACCCTGCCCAGTGTGGCAGAGCAGACGCCAGGCAAAGCCAAGCTCCCTCTGCACCCGCAGTGGTGGCCATGTCTCCTTCAGCTGGAGGGGAAGCTGCCTAGTCAGAGAGCCCCCAACAAGCTGTGCATGGTGGCGCACACCTGTGATCCCAACACTCTGGGAGGCTGAGGCAGGAGGGTTGCAAGGTGGAGCCAGCCTGTGGAACTTAGCGATGTAACAAGACGTTGTCTCAAAATTAAAAAGCTCACACCAGAACACCAAAACAGACACCCCAGTCATGTGTTCCATCAGGGTTCTGTGGTCAGAAGTCTGCAACCAAGTTGTCATCTGGGCTCCTTCCTGCCTCTCCCAGCTCCTGGGGTGTTTGAAGTCCTGGGCTGTGGCTGCATCACACTAGCCTCAGCTGGAGTCCTTGCTGCTGCCCCTCCGTGTCTCTCTTCTTAGAAGGACACTTGTCACCCACCCCTGGATTCAGGGCCATGACAGTGAGCTCCTTCTAACTGATCACATTGCAAGATAGTTTCCGTTGCATTCCAGGGCTGGGATCAGGCCTCCAAGGTCTGTTTGGACACAGTTCAGCCCATAACGATGCCTGTAGATTGGCTCCCAGGGGCTGGGGATGTGGGCCTAGGTCGGTGGCCAGGCCTGGAGGGCCACAGTGTGGCAGGGCCATCAGGCTTTTAGGGCCAAGGTGGAGACCACTGTGTGGGCCGGGGTCTCCTGGGCAGGGAGCCCTGCAGCTGCTTCCCCAGCCAGGAGTTCACAGGACGCCGCTTCTGCAGCTTCTGCTGGGTCACTGGGGCTCCCTGTCCAGAGTGGGACCGCACAGCCTGGAAGGTCAGGAGGCACCGTGCGGCCGGCTATCACAGGGCCGTTGCCTCTGCCCCTCTCCCAGCTGCCCCAAGCCTTCTAGTCCACGTCGGCCCCAGTCCTGCAGGGGGCAGATGGCACCTCAGCAGGGCAACACAAGGGGTGTCTAACTAACGAGGGGTTGCACAGGGAGGGCTGGTGTGGGGAGCTGAAGGCCAGGCAAACGTCCCTGGGATGATCCAGCTGAGGAGCTGCAGGAGCCTCTGCAGATGCCACCGAGGTCGCCTGTGTCCCCAGGATGCTCCCTGTGATTCCTGTGTCCTTTCTCAGGGCACACGCTCTGAGAGAGCTGGACTTCTCCACTCTGCCACCTGCCCTGGCACCTGGTAACGGCCTGGCCCAGGCTCAGTGCAGTGCTGGCCTCTGCTGGCCCCACAGTGGCCCCTGGCTTGCTGAGAGCTGGCGGAGCCTGGGACCCTGCCACAGGCCGCCCCCTCCCCTCCTGTGTCCCCTCTCCCCTCCTCAGCCTTGAAGGCTGGCCAGGCTTGCACTCTGCTGCCCAGGAGATGTTCACAGCACCATAGCCAGTGCCCACCATACCAGTCCTTGGCCATGCCCTGAGCGCTAGGCTGTGGCACACACGTGCACATGGACACACCTGTGAAGATGTGTAGACGGACGTGCACACAGCAGACAACCCCACAGGTCTAGGTCTGCGTGTGTGCCCATGTCTCTCAGCTCCAGGTGTCGCTGCTCCTGGTGCAGTTTTAGCTTTTAGCAGCTCCACGAAGCCAAGGCTCCAGGCCCCACCGGCAGCTCTGGTGTCTCTCCAGCCTCTGCCGCCGCCTCCCGGGAGCCTCTGCTAACCTCAGCCTGGCCATGACCTGGCCTGGACTCGGCTCAGCCTCCGACCATGGGTGCTGCAGGTCTTCAGCTCCACTGCCACTGTGATGCCAGTCTCTGCATGTGTCAGGGCTGACAACCCGAGTGCTTCAAGCCAAGACGGGAATCATGAGCAGGGAGATCAGGCCTGGGTCAGGGCGTCGCTGCAGCAGGGCAGTAGGCTGCCCTCGAGCCAAGAGCTGCTTCCACTGAAGGGAGCGGACCCTGGAGAACTTTGGAATGTTGTCCATAGGGTGGGGTCATCTGGAAGTCACAGTGCAGATCCTCCAGAGTGGCTGCAGGACGGACCATCTGGGATCAGTCTGAGTTTCAGGGCTGCTGCAGCCAGGCCCGGTCTCCTGGAGTGGTGGCGGGGTGTCTGAGGCATGGGGCATGGAGGGATTTCACAGACTGTTCCTACCACTGTGGAGGTGGCTGTGTGACTTTGGTGGCATCTCTGGGAGGAACCGCAGCCCTGCTCATGGCCTGCGGGGGTTCAGGAATTAACCGCATGTTGCCCGTGGGCCCCTCCTTCCCCAGTCTTTGCCCTTGAATGAGATTTTCTGGCTGTTTGTCAGGCAGCAGAGCCAGGGCAGGAGATGGGTGTCATAGCCTCTGCTGGGGCCACACCCTGGTGGCCATCGGAGAGAGAGTAGGGCTGGTCTCCTTTGGTACAGTGTTGCCTGTACCTCAGAACTGTGTCCCAGAGGCATAGGGAGAGCACCTGAGGCCATCCAGAGGGGAGGTGCAGCTGAGGTGCTGTTACCGGGAGAAAAGGGCCGAGAGGGGCCAGCAGGGTGCTGCAGCCCGGGCATTTGCACCAGGGCCATCCCTGCCTGCATCCGGGGCCCCGGCTCTCCTCACCGAGGTGACATGTGAACCCCAGCAAGGGCCCTGCTCTGGGCAGGTGCAGCGGCTGGGCAGCCACGTTGCAGGCCTCCTGGGGGCGGTGGCCTGGGCCTGCACACAGGTGAGGGGCCAGGCTGCAGCCTTCACCTTGCAGGAGGCTGGAGGAGACCATGGGGCCAGCAGGAGGGCTAGGCTGGGTGGCACAGCCCAAGCACTTGGCCCTCGGGTCTGAGGGACGCCTGCCCCTGTGGTTCTTCCTGACCTCATGCTGCACACTGGGGCCTGGGCCTCCTTCTCCTCTGCCAAATGGGAATAACTATGCCAGATCCAGTGCTGCTGGAAGGGGTAAGAACAAGGCACAGGACTAGTCAGGCACTCTGTAGAGTGGAGGAAGGCAGAGGTGGGGACAGACAGGGAGGGGGAGGCAGAAGGAGGGAGAGGGAGAGGGAGAGAAGGAGAGAGGGAGAGGGAGCGGGGTCATCCTGGGCGTCCTGGCCTGTCTGTGGCCAGCACTCCCTTTGGTTGGGCCCTGTGTCAGTCAGCAGGCAGGAGCTGATGTCTGGGCACTCTGGCCCCCGGCCCCGCCTCCTCAGATACCCCTGGGCGCCTGTGGCCAGTGTGACAGCTGGTGGTCATGTGCTCAGGTGGCCCAGAAGTGACTGCAGTTCCAGGCATGCCCTGGCCCTGCAGGGCCCTGCCCCACCCAGCTCTGCCTGCAAGGTCACCCTGAGTGGCAGCATCGTCCCCAGGCTGGGAGCTGGGAACACACACAACCCAGCCATGGGATCCTTTGCCTCCTGCCCTGGGCCAAGAGTCATAGGGTTCTGTGACGCCCCACCCCTGCTCCGCCATCAGGGCCCGGCAGGGACACCCAGTTGCCCTTGTGTGGGGGCCGACAGCCTGCCACTATTTTCCTGCTGCCGCCTGAGGGGTCCCCTGGTTCCTGGGGCCTCAGGTGGATGAGATGGCTTCCCCAGTGTCCTCCCCTCACCTTGGGCTACCTCATGACCGTCCTAAGGCCACAGTGACAGGCCACAGCTGTTAACAGCCTAACCCTTGTGATCCCCAGAAAGCATCCTAAACAAGAGATCAGCAAGGGCCCACTGTTATCACCCCAAGGTCCCCAGACCCGAGTGGGGTATAACCAGCATAGAGGGGCTGGGCCTTTTGGAGACTCAGAGCAGCCGTGGCCTCCAGTCTCCACGTCAGTGTTTCCACAGTGGAGCAGCAGCCGTCAGGCCGCTGCCGTGACCCCTGCAGCTGTGACAGGAGGATCCATTTGGCCAGTCACAGATGATGCCGTGGCAGAGTTGACCTTGGTCCCATCTCAGACTTGAGAAATGGACCAAGCTCCACTCACACCAAGCACATGCTTGCTGTCACAGAGCTCCCCTCACACTGTCCAGCCCCTGGATCCCCTGACTCCCATGCTGCAGCTCAGACCAGCCCAAATACACCCTCACTGGTCCTGGAAATCTCAGGATTCTTATCCCAGATCATGTGGGCACAGCGGGCAATCATGAGGGACTGGCAGAGGCCATTGTGTCAGCCCGCAGACTAGCAGCAACCCGTGGAAGCCAGAGATGCAGCAGCCAGAGACTTGTGGAGAGCCCCACAGACACAGCAAGAGCTGCTAAAGAGTCCCGACTGCTGCCAAGGGGTGACAAGCCTCAGCTACTAAGGAGTGGTAATGCTAAGAGCTGGGAGATACACCTAGAGCCTGGAGCCACAAAGGGAGCTGACCCATGGCAATGTGAGATTCCATTCTAATTGAGCAAGAGAACCCTGAGCTGATTGGGCAGTGTCATGGTCTGTGTCTAGGTGTTCCCCGAAGCCTCATGGGTCCAAGGCTATTTTGGAGGTGGCGAGTCTGGAGCGTGTGATTGATTCCTGGTGGGGCCAGGCCCAAGGGCACTAGGATGAAGGGCGTGAGTGCCACCCGCCCTAGGTAGTGTCAGTAAGATAGAAGGAGCAGGGAGATCCTGTTAGGGTCCCTTGTTGCTTTTTCTGTCTTCCGCCTTGAACTGTTGCCCCTCTGCCACCCTGCCCTGGAGCCAGCCGATTGTGGACTGAACCCTCTACGAACTGTGAGCCAGATAAACCTTTCACCCTTCACTTTGGGTGTCGAGTATTTTGTCTCAGCAATAAGAGAAAAGTAACACAGGCAGCAACTGGGGACAAGGTCCAGGACATAGGGCTCACTTTCAAATGAGTGGTATGAGTGGCATGTGGGGGAAGGGCAAGTGTGTGGGATGAGGTATCTGGTGTGTGAATTGAAGGGATGGCTTGTGAGGTGGCTAGTGTGTAAGGTGAGCTGATCAGAAGGGTTTTTAAAATCTACATTGTGGAGTCCGTTGGATCACGTGGATCCCTTGGAGTGTGTGGAACCCTTGCTGCTGAGTAGCTGTCTTAACTCATCACATCTGGTAGCTGAGTAACATTTATGGAGCATTACTGTCATCCAAGAAAGTCTATCATTTATACCTCCAGACAATTCTGTGACGTACACATCGATGGCATCATCATCATCACCATCACCGTTACCATGACAACAACATCATCACCCCCACCCACCATCTTCACCAGCACCACCACCACCACCACCAGCATCAGCACCACCAGCATCAGCACCACCAGCATGAGAAACATCACTGCCACCAGCCCTAAGCTGTGGTGCCGAGTTTCAACACAGTTTTGTCTCCTTTCCAAGCCATGTTGCAAGAAGAGGAAATGAGCCAGCACTGCACTTGGCAAGAGCAGGTGGGCAGAAGGCCAAGCCTCAAGTAGTGGTTGGTTGTATTTGTTCTGGCTTGGGTAGCAACAGCAACGACATGAGAAGGGGCAAATGATATTTACTCTGCCTGCACCAGAATCTCAGGAAAGGATAGGGCTCCAGTGCAGCCTCTGCCCCAGGACCTGAGTGGTCCTGCCCAGCAACCATGAGCTCCAAAGCTGGCTGGACCCATGTCTTTCTACAAAGGGATCCAGCTACACCTGTGTCCAGGTCCCTGAGATTGCTGGGACCCTGGACATGCTCAGCAGCGGGACTGGCCCTTGAGGGTAGGTGCTGGCATGGTGTTGGATGAACTGTCATGGGATGGAGTGTGTGTGTGAGCCTTGGGGGGCATCTGGACTGACCTTTAGGGAGGCGATTTACTCTTTGTGGTCCTAAAGGGCCTCTGTCTATCAAGGTGTCCCCAGGATAGGGCTAATGCTGTTCTCCCTCTTCTCACTCATGTGGTGAGTTTGCACCATGGGCCTCTTGTGTGTGGGCCCTGTTCTGGGCACTGACAATCGGAAGTGACCAACAGACCCGGGCCTACCCCGAGGGGCTTCCCATGGGAGGCAGTCTGGAAAGGGAGGGCTGTCATTCCATCTTAACGGTGCCCAACCGGAAAGGCCTCCTGCCAGGGAATTCAAGGCCGGCCCTGGAGCCTGTGGGGTGAGACTGGGCTCAGTGTGGCTGGTCCAGGCTGCCCGGGGCCTCGTGGGCCTCTGTGCTGGGAACCACAGGGGCCCGGGTCAAAGTGCTCACTGACACCTTGCAGTGGGAAGAAAGGGCCCCTGGGGCAGCAGAAACTCTGACTGCCTGGAACCTCCTGCGTGGTGCCCTTCACAGGCTGCGGGGCCAGCTCTCCTGCCACACTTGAGAACAGATGGAAACATACAGGGAATCTGCGGGAAGGTTTCCGTGCGCGCCACACCTCCTTGGCCTGGGCCGTCTGCTCCCCAGGTCTGTTTGGTCATCCAGGGCCTCCCACCCAATGGCTGCATCATGCTGTCTCTGACCCGGGCAGCACTGCCTCTCTTCTTCCACAGATAGCGCAGAATGAAGGCTTGGGGCCCGCCCCTGCCCTGAGAGATTGGATGGCAACTCTAGCACGGTCAGGTCCACAAAGTCCCTTTTCCCATGAGGCCCCGTTTGTACGCTCCTGGCGGAAGTGAGTGGGGAGCATGAGCCAAGCCCCCAGTCCACCGATCTTGTTTTGAACACATCTCAGGGTAAATCGCTGACTTTAGCATCTCTGCTCTCGATTCATTAACTGGTGTCCAGTATTTTTTCACAAGTTTTTCTCCAGAGATAAAATGTAGATGCAATTAAATTCACATATCTTAAGCATAGTTTTGCCAGTGCACACACACATGTGCCTGAACACCTATCAGGATGAGACCGTGCCCTCCACTCCTAAAAGCTCCATATGCCTTGCCCCACCTCACAGAGGCAGCGCTGCTCTTGTTTTTCCCGTTTTTGCCAGCTTGAGAAGGTCGTAGACTGGGACCCTACAGCGTGCTGTCTTGGGTCGAGTTCCTCTCACTGGGCACCTTTGGGCGCCGGGGTGTGGTTGTAGATTCTGTCTGTCGCGTGAAGAGACTGTGGTTGGTGTAGCCATTGGGCTTTGATGGACTCCTGGCTGTGTCTAGGTTCTGTTGGTCTTGAACAAAGCTGCTGGTTGCATTGTTGGTGGTGGCTCAGTTCCATCTCTGCTGTTCCCCTGTGGGCATCCCAGGGAGCCCTAGGGTGGCCATGTTCTGACAGGGCAGGGTGACAGGAACAGGAAGGCAGAGTGGCACCCTCCTCCTTTGGGCTGACGCTGACCAGGTAGAATGGATGGCGGCGGGAGCAGAGGGAAGTGGTGCAGTGGTTAGCGTTCTGGAAGCTGAAGAAGCTGGGCATCTGGCACTGTTTGGAGGATGTGGAGGGGCTTGGAAGGTATCCATGGGGAAGCACTTGGGAGCTGACAGCAGGGGGCAGAGACCACTCTAGGGACACCCCACTCAGATGGCCATCTGAGGAGGGTCCCACAGGCCTTGTCACTCCCACAGTGGGGCCGCCACCTCCAAGCCTGCCTCCACAACACTGGCCCTCAGTGGCCCACTCCCGACAGCCTGGAACACCCCAGCCTGCAGGTGGGCCTATGTGCAGGCAAAACCAAGCAGACAGAGGCCAGTTCCAACCTGTCTCTTGGACAGAACAGTGGACATCGTTTCCTTAAAGCAGGATTGGGCTGTCTGGCCTCCTGAGGGAGGGGGGCTGGCCGTGTGCAAAGGGTCTTCTTGGGTCCTGCTCCAGGCTGGGCTGACTGAGGGCTGGAGGAGAGGTTGCAGGAGATGCTGCCCAGGCCAGTGTGAGACTCACCTGCATCCCAGCAAGCCATGGCCAGGAGTCTTTGGGGCTGATAGCTCTCATGCCCTCTCCTGCCTGAGGAAGTCCTGGTGTGGCTGAGCGGTCTCTGAGTGTGGATGCCCTGTTGGAATCAGAGCCCTTTCCTTCCAGTGTGGACTGTGCATGCTGCCACAGAGGATCAAGGTGACACCAGCTTCCATCATCCAGCATGGGAGCCCAGGGACACACGTGTCCTTCTGCCCAGCTGGCCTGCAGCTGTTCCCTGCGCCCTGGGCCCTGACACTCACCCAGGCCCTGTCACTCTGCCACCAAGCCCGGCTGTGCCTTTGCTCTGCCAATTTGGCAAGGGCAGCCCTTAGGCCCTCGGACAGATGCAGAACATTAGCCAGCAGGTGGGAGGCTTCCTGCACCCCTTCCCTCATCTGTGGTCCCTGTTCTGTCAGGGGACAGGCCAGGATGGACCTGGAGAAGGAGGTTGGCTGGCTGGGGCGGGAGAGGGCCCGGTAGGCCCTGCCAGCAGCTGCCTGCCTGCAGCCTCCCCTGGGCCTGAGGTTAATTGAAGCAGAGCCCGGAGCAGTCAGCCAGCCTGGGCGGCCACAGAGCGCCCTGGCTGCAATAAATCCTCTCGTTTGATGGTAACAAGGCCCTGAAGGCTCTGCCTGCTCAGCTCAGCCCCACAAATTGCAGGTGTAAATTTCCTGGCTTCTCATAGGGATTCCAAAATTCAATTAAATCAGCATCTTTCTGCTGCTGGGCCCGGAGAGGCTGGTCCTGGGTGGGCAGGGGGTCAGAGCCTGGCTTTCAGGGCCTGCGAGGGGCAGAGCTTAGGGAGACTGCAGAGGGATTGGGGAGGCCTTGCGTCCCTCCCACATGCCTGGCCGTGTGCCAGGACCTGCTGTGGCTGTGCAGGATGCATCCCCAGATGCTCAGAGCCACCCTTGCAATTCCCAATCTAGTGGGAAGACAAGAGCTCGGTGCCAGGGCCCGGAGGAGTTACAGGCCTCCTGGGACCAGGAGGGCCCCGGAGGGTGATGTTGGGAGAGGAGGAGGCTGGGAACTCAGGGTCAGTGGGGGCCACACAAAAGAGGTGACCGCACAGCCCAGCCGCGGGCTGTTGACTAAATAGATGCAGACTGCACACAACTTCAGGATGCTCACTTGGTCCTTTAAACTGGCAAGGCCTTGGCAGATGACAATGGTCAGAGGGAGGTGGGGGGGAGCCCTGGGTGCAGGCCTGGTGGCCCCTCCAGCTCCGTGGGGCCAGGTACTCGGGCTGGGAGACAAGCAGACCAGGGGTGCTGGAGCCCCTGCCTGGGAGGCTGGTGAACGGGTCTGCTCACCATTGGATCCGGCCCCAGGGACCAGAGGGAGGACCTGTTCCTCAGCACAGGCTCCTGAGCCTCCTTGGCCCCGTCACTTGGGGGCTATGGGCAGGCTGTCCCCAGAGGCAGTCTGCACCTGCAGCAAATGAAAAGGCCCTGTGGCCACCCTCTGAGTAACTTAGGGACACAGGGAGTACCCTCATGTGCCTGGGCCCAGATAGACCTCTCCCACAGGATCGGGGCCATGGAGGCCCTCGCCAGGTGGTCAGGGGCACAGGGCAGATGGTGACTGGAAACAAGAAGCTCCCTAAGGTCTCGCCGTGGGGGCTCTGGCCCTGCCTGGCGCGTGATTTTGGAGGTGCTCTGCAGGTGGTGACTGCAGCTGATCACACTGTATCTGCTGTTAGGCTGACCAAGAACGGGAGTGCTCAAGGTGCTGGGGCTTCCGGACCCGCTGGACATGGGAGACATGAACGGCGACACCTGCGCTGAGCTGCCAGCAGTTCTAGGACCGCAGGCCTGGGCCATGGCCGACCTCAGCTTCTGCTCCATGGCTGTGCAGCATGGCAGCACCAGTGGCAGGTCCTTGCGGCCCTCATCCTGTGTCTCACACCGGCGACCTCCTCTGATTCATGCCTGTCCTCTGTCCTGGGCAGAGGTGGGAAGGGACAGCAGAGCATGGGCAGGCTGTGTGGCCTGTGCTCCTGCCCTCTGATGCCCTCGGTGCTGCCTGCCCGGCAGGATCCTGGGACCTGGCTGCCCTCTGAGAGCTTTCTGAGTTGTTGTCCTGGACTTACTGGGGAGCCCCCTAGCCGTTCCTGGCAGGGGGGAGGCCAGGGAGGCCAGAGTCTCCTCTCCTACCAGGCCAAAGGACTGCAAGGACAGCCACTGCCCTCCTGCTCAGCTCCCGTGCTGGGGCCTCTGGGGGCACCAGGATGCTGCAGGCTCTGTCCCTCCCTCAGGCCCTAGGCAGAGGGGACAGAGTCCTCCCCCGCTATCCCTGGTTTGGAAAACAGAAACCAGCTGCCCTCCTCACAGGACGGGAGCCCTGCCAGCCACCTGCTGGCCTAGAAGAGGAAGGGTGACGGGGATGGCCCCGTGTGGGGATGGCAGCCAGTGGGGCCCCGGCTGGTGGGTCCCCCGTGGTGCTGAGAGGAGCAGAGACAAGCCCGACTTTTGCCTCCAACCTGCCCTCCCCAGCTTCTCTGGGTCTCTCCGCGGGGACCCAGCCCTGCCTCACTGGGGCTCCTCTGTCCTTGGGTTGCTTGTTGCTGGGGACCTGGCAAGGCTGAGGTCGGGTATCTTGAGGGCCCCCCTCTGACCTGTGTCAGCGGCTGGCGTGATTTTTCTGAGTCGAGGTGCCTGGCTCGGACCTCCAGGCCTGGAGCTGTCTCAGGAGGGAGTCAGTGAAGGATGAAGAGGAGAGGGAGAGGAGAGAGGCCGTGGCCAGGGAGGAGCTGGAGAAGGAGCCGACATGGAAGTGGCTGGAGGTGGATGAGCTGCTGGGGACTCGGTGGCTCAAGAGGTCCCGGTTCACCCTGCCTTGCACCATGGATCTGCCCTGGGCTGTGCCGTCAGGGCCCTCAGGCCCTCACTGCAGAAGGCCAGGTTGGGGTCATCACTGACACAGTGGCCCCAGAGTCTGTCCCTCTTTGCTGGGGTGGCTGAAGCTGACTTCGTGCGGCCGTCGCTGTGGGCTGGGTCTTCTCTTTGCCTCTTGATGGTGGCTCTCGCTCCAGCAGGGTAGTCACAAGGAGATGCCTGCTGGGTGCCGCCCCCCATTCCTCCCTGTCCCTGGGCTGTGCTGGCTCCCTCACAGCCACCACCTCGGAGGAGGAGGACCCATTTCATCTCCCCTTCGGGTCTGAAGGGAAGAACAGTTGTGTCCCTGGGACAGGAGATGGCCCTTTGTCATCCTCCCTGCCAGCAGTTTCCTGCTTGCATCATCCCTCCACTTGTGTCTCCACTGCCCATAAATCCCCGATGGAGGGCAGGGCCGGGTGAGCGATGGCTGCTGTCAGGAAGGAGCTGATTTCTCCCTGGGGGAAACTGGCGCCTCGCCCACCTCTGCCTTCCCCGATGCCGGGCTGCTGTCCAGGCCTGGCCTCCCATCCTCCGCTCATGGGGCCGCATCTGGTGCACGGAGCTTCGCGGGGGACTCCCTGTCCTCCGCCCTCCCAGATGTGTCCCTCAGTGGCGGGTGCCCTGAGTGGGGCATTGGACCAAGCTCTGCTGGGGAGAGGCCAGAGTGCTCTTCCCCTTTTGGCCTCCCCCTCCCCCTCCAGGTTTTCGTACAAACTTCACTCTTTGGGAGCCCACAGGGTGGGGGATTCTGGGAGCCGTGGACTCTAGGCCAACTGGCCAAGGACTGCGAGCTGGCGCCCTTGGCCCGGAAGCATCAGGAACAGGCAGGTCCCCACCTGTGGGGCCAACACATCTCAGGGAATCTGTTCTATCCACCTGGGCCTCTCCTCTTCCATCCTGAGGCCCAGGGCCTCCACTGCCCCAGGCCCAAGTGAGATGAATCGGACATGCAAACAGACATCACATGGTGACAGGGGCCTCAGGACCCAGTGGGTTGTCACTGAAGGGCATCCCTGCCACCATGTGAGTCTGTCTACTTAGCCGCTGGGGGCCTCAGGGAGGGTCAGCACTGCACGTTGGCCCGTTCATTGCCTAAGGAGTGTATGTCACAAGCTGGTGATAGGAGTTTTAGGAGCCCTAAATTGCCTAGCCCCCCTCAGCCCCCTTCAAATTAAGGACACTGAGATAAAAGTCACTATGCCATCACCAGGGTTTGCAGGGACGTTCAGCGGCTGGCTGTAATTTTACAGCACCCTGCCGAGACTCCTAGGGGTCGCCTAGAAGTCTCCAGCATTGTCCTAAACCTAGGGTTACCTCAGATTCCAGGGAAAGCAGAGGCTCAGAACAGATCACCCCATGATGATGCTGGACCTGGTCCTCTGAGTGACAGGAGCAGCTGTCTCCTGGGAACTGGGTCAGCCGGAAGCCACACAGGCTTCTCAGAGGGCAGCCACCTTGCAGAACCCGTCCTGAGATATGATCAGCCATCCCCAGCTCAGCCAGGAGGACCGAGGCTGCCAGCCATGCAAGCACAATCTTTGCCTTTGCTCCTCATTCCTGTAAAACCTCAGAGCTTCTGTTGCCCCTGCACCTTGAATCTCTCTGTCCTTCTCCTCAGCATGGATGCCCTGACTGAAGCTCCTTTCTGCCCTTCCCTGACTGTTTGAGGACGAGTGGCCAAGCCCGGTCTGTTGGGACTCCCAGAACCAAGGCTTTTGCCTCGAAATCCTGTATCAGTGTGATTCCTCTTACACGATATGTCCAGATCAGCACATCTTAGGGACAGCAGGTGGAGTCCAGGTTTCCAGGGGGCGTGGGGAGGGGTTGCTGCTTAATGGTTTCTGGGTTTCTGTCTGAGATGCCAACAGTTGCGGGACTGGAGGCGGGGTGATTGTGCAACTCTGTGAACACAATTGGTGCACTTAAAAATGATTGAAGGGTGAATATTGTGCTAGTTGTTGCTGTGGTTAAAATGCAAAGTGTCCCCCAAGGCTCATGTGCTGCCGGCCGAACCCCAAGGCAGCTGGCTCAGAGGGGACTGGACGGCAGGGTGCTGACCTCGGCTGTGTGGGCTCCTGGCTGGGCACCTGTGAGGAGCTGGACCCAGGTGACAGAAGCAGGGAGATCTCTTCCTAGGCCTTCCCATCCCTTCTACCACGAAGCTTCTGCTGTGGTCTAGAACCAAAATAAACCTTTTCTCTTTGGGTTGTGTGTGAGGTATTTCGTCACAGTGATAGGAATATGACCAATACATACATACATGCATACATCTTCACAATAAAGAGGAATGCTTTCTGGGGATGGAGCACATGCCTGCAATCCCAGCACTTTGGGAGGCTGAGACAGGAGGATTGCAAATTCAAGCCCCTCCTGGGTAGTTTAGCAAGATGCTGCCTCAGAATAAAAGATACATACATACGTACGTACATATAGAAAGAAAGGCCTGGAGATGTAGCTCAGTGCAAAGGCTCTGAGTTCAGCCCCAGCCAAAAAAAGGAATACTTCTGGTGGACTAAACTCTCCAATATGTAAAGTGAAACTACAGGGGCGAATTTTTTTTTGCAGTGCTAGAGTTTGAACCCAGGACCTTGTGCATGCAGGTAAGTGCTCTACCACTGAACTATACTCTAGCCACTTTTATTTTATTTATTTTTAAATTTGATACAGGTCTCCCTATGTAGCCCAAGCTGGCCTCAAGCTTGTGATCCTCCTGCCTCAGCCTCCGAGTACCTGGGATTACAGGTGTGCACCACCACGCCTGGCTTGGAAGAAACTCTTACTGAGCCTCCATGTGGCACGCGAAGCTCTAAGCTGGAAACACGCAGCCAGGGGCTTAGCTGCTCCTGCTGCTGAGCTACTGAACTAGAGGCCGGGTCAGATGCAGCCACCCCTGCTTTGCTGTCTTCAGGTGATTCCGGGTGCAGGTGTGAAAGTCCTGTGTCACCGCGTGGAGAACACCCGCCTGGCAGCCCTTCTGCCCCAGGCGTCACGTCCCACGCCCCACGCCCCAGCCGTGGGAGAACCGTGCACCAGCCCTCGGGTGACATGGACCAGAGAGAGCTGCAGCCACACGTGCGCACTCCCTTTCTCCTCCTGTGTGACGCAGGGCTGGGCCCGGAGGAGGAGAAGGACGCAGGGTTTGTGGGACAGGGCGTGAGGACCGGAGGAGGGCCCGCCCACCACACCTGTGATTGTGAGGCCGAGCCCCAGTCCCACCAGAGCCAACGTAAAGACAGCCCGGCTGCTCACTTCCCTGGGCCCCCTTCCTCCCCCTGGGAGAAAAGTGAGACCCAATGAGGACTTCCAGGCTGAAAGGGGACTGAGGGCCACACATGGGCTAGTCCTGTGTGGCCAGGGCAGCCAGCGCCAAGGTTCCAGCCACTGGGCTGTGGAGCTGCTGGGCTGTTGTCATGGAGACGGCTGGGCTGCTGCTGCTGGGAAAGGAAGCAATTAGCCCAGAAGGAGGGCGGCTGTGGGGCCCAGGCCTGCTGCACCCACCCCTCAGCTCAGCCCCTCCTGGCTCCGGACCTGCAGCCGGGTCTGTCTTTACCTTGGCTCTGGTGGGACCGGGGCTCGGCCTCACCATCACAAGTGTGGTGGGTGGGCTGGGGGTCCTTGGGCCCTGGAGGCAGGGGATCCACTGCCAGGCGGGGGTTTCGGTCACACAGGCATGTCAGAGGGACGTGTGTCCTCGTGTGTGGCACCCCTGCTCCCGGTGCTGCTTTCTTTCTGCGGAAGTCCTGATGGCCCCGTTCCTCCCAGGCCCCCACGGGTCCGTTCCTGACCTGGTTTTGGATGGAATATGACTCAGCCCTCAGCAGGACGCCAACCAGAAGTGCTCCGTTCTCTGCAGGCACAAGACACAGGAAAGAGTCACTGCCTGTTGGGAATGCTCTGAGTGTTTAGGAGAAGAGAACTGACTTCAGGGCCCAGAATAAATATCCTCCTGAAGAGGACTGCAGGAACAGGAGAGCACTCCGGAGATCTCTATCTTGGGTTCTAACAAGGACCAAGTGGGAGATGGCGGCAGTTGTTGGAGATGGAAACTGTGTTTGCCCAAAGCTGTGTGCTGCGGAGGAGCGGTGGGTTGGAAGCTGCTGAGGACCAGGGCGGTGAAGCGAGGACCAGCCTGAGGGACTCGGGGAGGGAAGCTCGAGAGAAAGAGGAGATTGCAGTGAGCTGAAGGTAAAGCCAAGGAGATTACCGAAAGCCGGCATGGGGGCTGCCTCGCCTCCCGCTGGGTCCAGGTCCCGGCAGCCTGTCCCGCCACCCTCCCCGGCCCTGCAGTGCCCTCCTCTCTCCCAGGCTGGAGGCCTGGTCCCTGCTCCCTCTCCACCCCTTGGACTCCACTTCCTCTTCCACACAGAGATGTCCTCTGCTCCACCAGGCCTCTTCTGCGCCTTGGTCCCTCAGGCCGATCCCCACACCCACTGACCCAGTGCCCACTGAGCTACCCCTGGTCCCAGCCTCACTCCCTCCGTCCCAGAGACCCCTGCCACAGCCACAGCCCAGGCTCTGGCTGCGATGCAGCTTGTTCCTCCTCCTCAGTCTGCTGCATGGCTGCGTGACACCAGCCTCCACCACTTTCTTCCTCTCTCAGCCTGGCCCTTTTGCCACCTGTCATACACGGCCCTGTGGTGTCCCAAGTGGGTGGGTAGCTGGAGGACTTCTGTGGTCAAGGATGTCCCTCTCCATGCCGTGCGCACGCTCCTTCACAAGGCAGTCACAGCGACCTGTTGCATTCCAAAGACCCATGCCTGAAGTTCAGTGCTCCGGGCCACTGTCACCACCGACCTCTGTCAGCTCTCTGTAAGCTGCCCCCACCTACACCCCGAGGTGGCAGAGCCCAGCTGCTGGCAGAGCCCCTGCCTGCCCCACCCAGCCGCAGCACGGTGCTGCCGAGCCTCCTCCTCGGGCTCCGCCTGGCCCTCTGCTCCAGGTGGCCCTGTGTGTGTCTCCTCTGGGACCACGGGCGACAAACTGTCTCCCCAGTACCCATCGTCTCCCCGTCATGGGCCTTGGTACTTCGAGCTGCATTTCCACACTGCTGGCCCTGATGTCCCCTCGTGGCTCAAGCTTGGCGAACCCTCCCTTGCTCCAGCCCGGCCGCTCCTCCCGCAGCGGGGACAGCTGGGCTGAGCCATGGGTGCAGGTCACAGAATTGTGGCCCCACGTCCTACTCTGGCTAACATTGTGGACAAGTGAATAGTAAAAGTTGCTGATAATTTGAAGTTTTTATTTCAGTTGAATGACATTAATTAGCAAGTGAACACAAGCCAGGAGTGGAGGGGCCGTGGGAGGAGACAGCTCTGTGTCCACCCACGGCCCTGCCTGTGCTGTAACCAAGAGCCCCACGGGTCCACTCCCCGCCCGGCTGGGGGCCGCACCTCTGCACGTGATGTGTCCACATGTGTCCTGCCCAGCTCTAGGTGCTCCCAGGCTTCGGCAGGTGCTCAGGTGTTGGTAGCAGGAAGGCTGACATTGGCATCTCTGGTGGTGGCTGGGCAGTGTTGCTGTGCCTATCAAACCGGGTGCCTTGGGGACCTTCAGTGTGGTGGTGAGGGGTGGTGGCACCTGTGCTGTGGCACCTGAGCCCCAACCCCGACGAGTTTCCCACCCACACTTGGAGGGCAGCTTCTCAGGAAGGGGCCAAGGAAGTGCCCTAGACCCAGGCCAGGCTCCAGAGCTCCAGTACCCGACTCCTTCCAGAGCTTAGTGCCAAACCAGTGAGCCTCGGGCTGCACTGCCCACTGCCCTGGTCCTGTGGCCCTCACACGAAGTCTGCTTTCATGTATTTCCTGTAGTCCCTGCTGGTCTCCCGCTCCCCTTGAATGCAGGGTTCCTGAGTGGCTGCCAGGCCTGGAGGGCTGCTGAGGGAGGTGCACTTTGGACAAGACTGGCTCTGCACCCGAGGCTCATGCTGCCCAGCAGCTGCACACGAGGCAGGGCAGGCCGCACGGCCACCGCAGGACCGACCCTGCTGGCTGCAGTGTGAGGGTGGGAACACCCCACAGGAGGCTGCACTGCTGAGTGGGGTGAGTGACCTCCCCAGGGTGGAGGGTGGCTCAGATGCTCAGACTGGAGAAAGAGCTCCGAGGAGGCAGGCTGGCCCTGGAGGGACCCCGAGGCTGGGCCCCAGGGACCCCAGGGACCCCAGGCTGTGGCGGGATGGGTGCTGCTCAGGCCCACTTGAAGCGCCACAGGCCTCTGCCTTCCTCTCCTCTGCCCTTGTTTCTCCTGCAGCCCTGGCTGTCCCCAGCCTGGATCTCTGGCTCCACTGCCCTGGCACGCTGCACAGGAGGCCAGGCTAGGTGTGGGGCTGTGCTGAGTGCGTGGCCTGGGCCACTCCACCCTCTTCTAGAGCCTGGGCCCTTCGTGGTGCATTTACTGTGGGTCCAACCAGCTGTAGCTGCATGTGCCCTGCCCTGAGGGCATCTGTCTGTCCATCCATCTGTCCGTCCACCTGTTCATCACCTGTCTGTCCCTCCTCCTGCCCCTCCCAGAATCAGGAGATCCAGGAGGACCCGGGATGGGGTGGCCAGGCAGGAACACTGGGGAGGGGGACTTTGTCACCATGGACGAGCAGATGCTGACAGGCAAAAGAGGTCATTTGCTAAATAAATGAAATTTTAGGAAGGACAGGTTACAAAAGGCATTCTGCAAAGCCCTTGAAATGCCATTGCAGTGGGGAGGGCTGAGCACGCCCTTCCCTGGCTTGGTCCCTGGGGTGGGGGGCAGGCTCCACCCCATCAGGGCGGCGTGGGAGAACCTTGGCCAGTGCTTCAACATGTCACCGTGTCACATGGCCACTCACTCCCTGGATGCCCGAGCCAGAGAGACCCTGGGACACACAGGGTGGCAGGAGCCTAAGAGCATCGGCCAGTATCTCAGGAGAGGGTGCTCCTGAGGACGGCAAGGTGCTGAGGAAGCAGCAGCCAAGGCTGGTCCTTGCAATGAGTGGCCAGGCGCCCAGCTGGTGATGGCCTGTGGGGAACACCCTCGAGGCTGTCATGCCAGGTGTGTGTGTGTGTGTGTGTGTGTGTGTGTGTGTGTGTGTCACAGCTGCAGCAGACACCAGGGAGGCCCTGCAGCCTGACTGATGATGACAACAGTGTCCAGGGCTTCATCTGTGGCATCATAGGACATAGGAGTCTTGCTGTTAGGTTGATGATGCCCTGCAGATGAGCATCCCCCTGAGCAGCAACCAGCTAGGCAGGAGAGCAGCAGGCAGAAGCCAGACCCACGCCCTTCACATGCACACCACATGCACATACACGTGTGCTCATGGACACACAGCTCCGCACACGTGTACTGCATGCAGATACACACAGACACTTGTGCCCACCAGTCCGGATGCACAGAGGAGTGAGCTATGTGCGCACATGGAACCATGGACACCATGTGCACATACACCCTCATTCCCAGGCCACACGTGGCTCACCCAGATGTGTGTGCACACAGACACAAATGTGTGAGCCTTGCACACACATAAGTGTCAGTCTCCTCACTCCATCTCTGCATGGAAGAGCAACCTGCTCTGTCTGGAGAGGCGAGGCTGGCAGGTGTCATGTGACTCAGGCTCAGCTGGTGGCCACTGGCCGGATTCCTGTGACCAGGAGGATGGAAGATGGCCTGGGACAGCTGTGGCTGTCACTCAGGCCCAATTGGCCACGGCTCCAGAATAAATGTCCAAGCCTCCCCTGATCTGGGGATCTAGGAAGTTTGGAGGCCATCGGCACCCACGGGGGCTCCACATCTCTCACGATCCCTGCAGAGCTGGGGACAAGCTAGCCTCGACACTCAGCTCCCACTGATGGCTCCGTGCTGCTGCCCAGGTGCCATCTGCTGTTGCTTGGAGTCTCTGAGGGCTATGAACCCCCCACCCAGCCCAGCTGTCCCACCTGTTGCCCCAGACCTGGACCCAGCCCCCGGCCAGACAGACATGGGCCTGCTGGACATGGCCTCCCTCGCTGTTTTCCTTTTAAAAACTCAAGACCCTTCTTTTTAACCCGACAACCTGACCCCAGATCAATTCTCATTAAACACTGAAATGCAGAGAAAGCAGAGCCCCCCTCAAACCCACACTCCCTCCCCGAAAGGCTGGAGAACCTAACTTCCAGATGGCTGGGAGCCATGGGCTGTGGGTGCTCAGGTCCCTCAGACAATCGTCATGGGGCACCTGGGACCGTAGTTCGGGTCCAGCCTGGGGACATTTGGCATCTGTGCAGTCACCCCGGGCTGCTGGGACAGACATTTACCTCTCTGAGCTCTGAGGACCCAGAGAGACAGGGACAGAGAGAGGGGGAGAGAGAGACAGAGGAGACAGAGAGAGACAGAGAGAGACAGAGATGAGAGAGACAGAGTCAGAGAGAGAGGCAGAGAAAGAGATGAGAGACAGAGAGACAGAGAGAGACAGAGAGACAGAGACAGAGACAGAGACAGAGAGACAGAGTCAGAGAGAGAGGCAGAGAAAGAGATGAGAGACAGAGACACAGACGAGAGAGACAGAAAGAGACAGAGACAGAGAGACAGAGAAAGACAGAGACAAAGACAGAGACAGAGAGACAGAGATAGAGAGATAGAGACAGAGAAATAGAGAGAGACACACAGAGACAGAGAAAGACAGAGACAAAGAGAGAGACAGAGAGACACAGGGAGACAGAGAGAGACAGAGACACAGAGAGACAGAGACAGAGACACAGAGATAGAGAGACACAGAGAAACAGAGAGACGGAGACAGAGAGACAGCGAGAGACAGAGACAGAGCCTGGGCAGAGCCCCGCCCTCCTCAAGACCCCCTGACCTTGTGGCCCTGCAGGCCCAGCTCCCACAGACCCAGGGGTTCGGGGTTCAGTCCCAAGCCTGGCCAGGAGCGCGCAGTGGCCATGGTGTCCCCCTTTCTGTCCCCCAGCAGGACAGCCCTGCACCCCATCCCACCCTCATCGTGTGCCCTGCCCAGGCGGCCCCATTCCAGACCCTGGCCAGTGGCAGTGCGTGCTGGAGCCCCAGGTGCTTCCACCTCACTGATGTGGCACCGCATGGCCCACAGCGGCCCGGGCAGGCTGAGGGACCGGGAGCCGCCCCTGGGAACAGACAGTGGTGCCAGGAGCTCAAGGATGAACAGCCGGTTGGCGAGTGGCCAGGCTTGGGCTCGCCTGTTACTCAGCAGAACTTGGGCGGGTTCAGGACCGCAGAACCAGAGCCCAGGACAGCACCACTTCAGCAGTCGCAGGGATGACAGCCTCACGGTGTTGCTGGGGGAGATGGAGGGGAATCCAGGGACCAGAAAGGCTCCGAGTGTGTGGTGGGAATGCTTACTGGGTCTACACTGCAGCAGCTGGACGCAGAGCACATCTGGCCAGATGTTGGGAGGGTCAGGTGCAGCATCGCTGTGCATGTAGCCTGTCGAGCAAATGGGGAGGCAGAGGCGTGAGACCCCAAAGCAGGGAGACCGACTAGCATCGGACCAGAACTTCGCTCAGTCACGACACAGATGCGCCAAGTCGGGAGGGCGCGGGTCTCGTGTGAAGACCCGCACAGGCGTGGCACCATCCCTTGGACTTAGCTCAGGGAGGTGCCGGTCGCTGATGGTGGCCAGGGACCGGGATTCTTCAGACCTGGGTGGGAGGTGCAGTGCTGTGCTCCACTGACCAGAATCAGACCAGGAGGCCTCCAGGGCTCAGGAAGGTCGTGAGGACCGGGCAGGGCCAGAGCTACAACACGAACACAGGAGGCGAGTCCCCAGCCTCAATCCGAGTCACAGGGCCAAACAGCATCGCGGAAGATCAGGGTGATGTCGGGCCACAGCCAGGGCCTTAGAGGACAAGCGTGGGGATGCAGCTTCCTGCAGGAGCCAGATCTGGGCTTGAGCGGGGCGGGCTCCTTGCAGGACCTCCCTCGAGGGTCTGCTCTGCCCGCTTGCCGTCCTGTGTCTCCGCGTCCCCTGGGGCTGGGGCGGTCCTTGTTCCCTGCCCCCTGTACCCGAGAGTTGGAGGAGATCGCTGTCCTCGACCCACATGCACCACGACAGCAAGTGCGTGATGCCCACTCTTGAGTGCGCCCTGGTGGAGAGGCCCTGGGGCATCCCAGGATCCACTCGAGGCTGCCCAGGTTGGGGTCCTCCTGCTGGGGAGACAAGGGGCAGAGAGCAGTTAGCCCTGCAGGTCTCGACTTCGGGAGCCGCCTGCAGCTCAGCCCTGCGGGGTTCTTGCCACAGATGGAAGGTTTCACCTTCCTGTATCTGGACCTTAGGCCCTGTGTGGCCTGGTACCCAGAGTCACAAAGAGCAGCACCACTTCCTGACCCGCACGACATGGCTGACCTATTTGTCACCTTTGATGAGCTCTGCACGGTGGCAGGGGCTGCCTGTTACACAGCCTAAGGTGGACGCTCCTGACACCAAGAGGCATCTGTCTGTCCACTCCTGGCTCAGGCGAGAGGGCCCTAGGACTGGGACTCAGGGATGTTTAAGACTCCTTACTTCCAGGTCCCTCAGAAACAGTAAAAGAAATGCAAGAGGGCGTTCGTGGAAGGAGGGCTGGGAGGGCCGTGCAGCAAGGCTCAGGCCAGCTTCCCAGGGAGCAGCAGACCTGAGGTTCTCTCTGGAGCAATGTCCAGCTCTGCCCACAGAGGAACAGGAGTGGAGCTGTCCCCGCCCACACCCACCAGCTGCGGGACCAGGCCATGGCCTGTGTGCTTCCAGGAGCCCCGATTCAATCCCACCCATCACGAAGCGTGTTTATCATAGAATATCAATAATAACCGTGTCATCTTCTACACAACTCCCACAGAGGAGCCTGCTCCCCAGCATGGCTCCCTAGTCTATTCACACACAATTTTCATACATCTCTAAAGATTAGCATTTTAACAGCTTTCGTGCAGATACTGAGAGGCAGTTACATTTAACAGTGCATAAATCTAATTCCCTCTGCAGTCAATTTTCTCAGGCTGCAGAATCAATTTGGGGCTGTCAGGATTTTATTCCAAAGTCTATTAACGCCAGCCCTTTCCTTCCACCCACCCCACCGCTCCCCCTTTCAGGAACTCAATCCTGAAAAGACGCCCCTCTGATACAAAGTAGCAGCCTTTTATCTCTTTACAAGGAAATCTAATTAGGCATGAAGGAGACTGCTGGGGAGCTGTGTCTGGCCCACCTGCCTGACGGTCCCGGCTCCTCCACCTGCACGTAAGGGGTTTTGATTGTCTTCACGGCCATCAAGTCTGCCCCTCCTCCCTGCACCCCTGGGGAGCTTTCTTGGGGTGGCCCTGCTTGTTTCCACATGATTTGCCACTGTTTGGGGGAAGTGTCCGCCTGGGAGCAGGGGTTAGAGGCACACAGCCACGCCAAGAGCATCTTGCACACGTCTATCAGCAGGTCCTCAGGCGTCTCAGTGAGTCAGGTGCTGCTGTTGGCCCCTTGTATACATCTATAGATGGGGAAGCAGGGCTGGAGAGCTTTCGTGCTGCAGTGAGGCAGAGCAGGCCTGTGGCAACCAGAGGCAATTTGGGCTCTGCTGAAGCCATCATCCCATTCTGGGGACACCCTGCCATCCGTCGGGCTCCACTGTGGACAGCCACTTTGTGTACCTGGCTGCATCAGCTGCTTTTTGTGGGCAGCCCCACCTCCTTGACCCAACACTTCCTGTTGTTCCTGGGGTGGAGACACGCCTTCAGCATAGCTCTGATGATTGGCTTCTGTCTGCGCTCATCTTTCTGGACATTGTGATTGGCTTATGGATGGGCACGTGGTCCAAGCTGGACCAATGAAAATGAGGGCTGGGATTTTGGTGGGGCTCACTGGAAAGAGGCGCATGCTGCCTGCCCTAGGCCTGTGTAGGGGAATGTGAGTCTGCAACTGCTTGTGTTCATTATGTTACTTGAGATGTCACCGGGGAGACCTCAGCTGAGAATTCGGCCAGCCCTGAGCCCCGCAGGTGAGAGGCAGAGAGGGAGACAGGGGAGAGAAACAGAAGACACGGGGACAGACATGGCACCCGGAGAGGCTGTGCCCTGACATGTTACTCTGGCCCCTCCTGGCCCCTCAGACTGGTCTTCAGGCTGAGCCTGGTGCGCCATTTCCTGTGTGCACACCTAGTGAAGGTCACAGACTCTGTCCCTGCCCAGCTGTGAGGACCCAGCCCCAGGGGGCTATGTTCCCCAGGAGGCTCCGAGCTACTCCCCAGAAACAGGCAGGCCTGTGCCTCAAAGACCTGTGCACCGTCCTTGCTGTGGGACCGGCAGGGAGAAGCTGTAGATGAGACCCCCAGGGCCCTCAGCCACGCTGCCAGGGCTGTGGGTTTTTGTGCCAATTTGTGGGCTATGTGGCCAAGGGCATTAGTTTCGCAGCATCTCATCCCATTTCATGGTTCCAAGTGTCACATTCTTGTTGCCAGCCTGGACCCCTTCTGGACTCCAGACCTGAGAGTCCACCTGCGGATGCCCCTCCCCTGGTGTCTAGATGTCTCAGCTGGATGGGGTCCCCCAGCTGCAGACCTGTGGGTCAGTTTGGGACACCTCTGCATGTTCCTCAGCCTGGCACCCAAGCGCCCTGCATGGTCAGAGCGTCTGCCGGCCTAGCTCAGCATCAGCGAGCGTGTTCCAGGCAGCGACCTCCCGCTGCACCCAACAGGCTGCAGGAGCAACATGGACGTCCTCTCCTTTAACCCAAGGTCTCTCCTCAGAGTCATCACAAAAGCAAACGCTGACACTGGCCTCGAAACCCTAAGGTCCCGGGGCTGAGGTGTGCGTCTCTGCTCTGAGGCTGGACTGACCAGCACAGACGGGGGACAGGAAGGGGTCACGACCTGTCGTGGGGGAGACAGCACTTTCCATGACACGGACCAGCACCCCACGGCTTCCGGGCAGTTTGGCAGCAGCATTTGAGATGCTGGGCTGAGGAGATGCTGAGCCCCCAACGCCTGCCCACAGACGAGCAGGGAGCTCCTGCAACCAGCGCGTTTCTGAGAGCCACCGCCCCTCTGGACTGGCCCTTGTTGCTCCTTTCCGGCTGCACAGCTCTGCCTGCCCTGCAGAAGCCACCGTGCCTCCACTGCAGCCTCCAAACGGGGGCCTCCGGCTCTGGCTGTGCTGCGAGAGACTCACAGCCTGAGAGCAGCTGGGAGGAGGATGCACTCTGACACCTCCCAGGGTCTGCCTCTCTCTGTCTCTCCACTCGATCTCCCCGTCTCTGTCTCTGCCTCGTTCTGTCTGTCTCTCCTCTCTGTTGCTCTCTCTTCTATGGCTCTTTCCATGCCTGTGCCTTTCTCTCTCTGTCTCTATCTCTCTGTGTCTGTGTGTCTCCATCTCTGTCTCTCTCTTCATAGTCCTGTCTCTGTCTGTGTTCCCCACCCCATCCCATTGCTGTGGGGCAGAGGCAGGGCCTGCAGCACCACTCCTTCGCTGGTCTGGAAAACCCAGGCTCAGAGCTCTCTCCCATGCACGCCCGTGACCGCACCCCGAGCACCCTCAGGACCTGTCATCTGTCTCTCCAGCCTGGGAAACGGGCCAGGGTCCTCCCGACTCCTCTCTTCATTTCCTGTGTTCAGGGTGTCAGCAAATCCTGCCGGGTCTATTTTCAAGGCATCGGGGACCAGGGATGTAGCTCAGTGGCGCCGTGCCCGCCTGGCAAGCACAAGGTCCTGAGTTGCAGCCCCGGTGCTGGAAAAGAAAATTTTCAAGACATGTTGGGTGTCCAACCCTGTGGCTGCTCTGCAGATGGGGAGGGTGATACTCTCTGCCTGCCCCAGGACCCTTCCCCATCCCGAGCACTTGCGGGGTGCAGCTGTGTGACCACAGCTGGGCCTGGAGGTGCTCAGAGCTGGTGGGACACAGACCCCAGCCCGGGCAGCTGGAGGAAGTGCTGTCCCCGACAGCTGGGCAGCCCCTGCTCCCTCTGCCCTCTGGAGTGCACTTTGTTGAGTGAGTAACTCACGGTGATGTCAGCGGACTGGTAGACCGGCACCCGGCTGCAGAACTTGGGAGCAGGGGTGGGGTCTCAGGGCCCACCGCGGCTGCCACTCCTCTTGAGTCCCGCCCTCGCACCCACCTCCCATCCCTGAACCCCACTGGCCTTCCGGCAGGGGCCGCTGGGCCTGGGAGGAGGATGGGGCTGAGGGTGCCCACGGCTGCGCTTTGCTGCCCTCAGTCAGGCCGCGGGGTTTATTAGGCAGCTGCTAGTGAGAGGGAGGGGGTGCAAACTGGAAGTCAGGGTCCCTGGGCCCCAAGGGAAGAAGGATGGACAAGGAACAGCACAGCAGCAAGGACAGGGAGGACTCAGTATCAGCAGGCAGGACTGAGGGCTCCGAGCAGGGACACAGGTGGAGGCAGGAAGGGGGCCTGGACCCTCGTGTAGCTCCTGGGGAAACTGAGGAAATCCCCCAAACACAGCCCCTGCTCCACACCGGCAGCACCGAGATGCTTCCTCTGACTTCTCCCTCCCATGGCAAAGGGGAGGGAGAGGAAAGAGCATTCCGCACCCTAACTCCACCCACCCTGCCCCCTGAGGCCTCACCGTCCCGTCCCCGCTGCAGGCCTGCAGGTCCGCTGCGCACCCCTCTTGCCTCTGAATCCTGGGCTCCCGCTGCCTATCTGGCCTGTGGCTCTCTGCTGGCTGGAGGAAGAGTATCCAATCCCCAGGAGGACAGGGGCCCTGGAGCCGCAGTCCACAGAGCAGGTCCTGCAGCCCTCGTCCCCAGATGGAGCTGGCTGGGGAGGGCTGGGGGCACAGTTACCCTGGTGCTGCCTGCAGCTGCCTCGTGGGAAGCCGGGCCAGGCCACATCCTGTCATCGTGCTCTGAGCCTGGGATGCGGGGACTGAGTGTCCCCTAGAACCTCAAGGACCAGGGGCCGTGGACAGGATGGCTGTGCTGCTCAGTGGGACCCTCCTGGGGCCCTCAGCAGGTGGAGGGTGACTGAGGTCTATGGCACCCACTGCCCGCCAGACCCCTAGACGCCATGTGAGCCTCCCTGGGCCCAAGCCTGCAGAGGCAGAGCTGGGGCTGGGGACCTGAGGCCGGTTCCCAGGCACAGAGAGCCACTGTCCTCCACCTGCTGGACACGGGCCATTCCCCAGCTGGTTCTCAGCTGGCATCCCTGTCACCAGTGCCCTGTGTGGACTTTCGCCCAGGCTGGGGCAGGTTGCCAGGCTCTGGGCTGGATGCTGGGCCCAAAGCATGGCAAGACTGACACCTAGCGGCAAAGGACAGCCCTCTGGGTCTCCGGCAGTCTGTGGACCGCTCTGCCTGTCCCAGACCTCGGTTTCCCAGGTTGGGGGTGCCGTCACTGAATGAAAGATGCAACCCAGACCCCAGCATTCAGCTCAGAACCTGGGCAGCACGGGTCCTATCCTCAGCTGCCCCCTGCTGGTGACCAGCAGCAGGCTGAGGAACAGGATCCCTTCCCAGGCCTGGCTGTCACTGGGCACAGATGGAGGACACATGGAGATGGGGGGGGTGGCTTTCCAGAGGGTGGGGGCCCGGCCCAGCCCAGCAGTTCCTGAGGAATCAGGGTCACCCTGTGCCTCCACCCCAAGCCTGTAACCCTGCATCATCCCTGGAAACCTGCAGCCACCCAAATTGAGGGACGTCAGGAATACATCTGGCTGTGCTCCCGCGGAACTGGGTGGGGTGGGAACACTGGTCAGGCTCTGGACAGATGGGTGCAGCTGGTGGAAGGCCTGACACCCAGCAACGCCTGCGGGCTGTGGATGGTGGGGTTGGGCTGCCATCTCCTTGGGGGCAACCTGAACACAGGGCACCTAGCAATCTGGTGGACAGTGGGTGCCGTGGACCTCAGGCCTCCAGGACCCCACACGCCCACTAGATGGCAGTGTGCCCCCAGGCAGGAAGCAGGCCCGTGTCTGGGAGGCCCAGGAGGTTGGGAGGGGAAGGAGGAGGCTGCCCTCCTTCCGGGCCAGCACCCCAGACCCAGGATGATGCCAAAGACTGCGCCCTGATGCTCAGACCCAGGTCCTGGAGTACCATCCACACCAGCTGTGCTCCTCCCTTGGACAGATGCCAGGCTGGGGACAGAGCCGGCGCGTGGCCCTGCTCCTCAGGTGGCAGGGGCCTTGGGGCAGTGGCTTAATTTTGTTTGTAACTAAAGGAGCTGCTGCATGGAGGTCACTGGTGATCCCCAGGTGAGGCAGATGATCTTGACATAGAATTTCTCTGGTTGTCAGTAGATTCGCCATGCTCATGCATGTATGTGCACCAGAGTGTGCACACCCATGGGTGCTCTTGTGTGTGCGTGGGTTCCTAGCCCTGGGCACATGGATGACCATCCTGCCACTCTCTTTTTGGAGATAGATGGAGACTTGAAAGCGCTCATCATCTTTTTAATTTTTTGCAGTACTGGACTTGAACCCAGGGCCTTGCGCATGTTAGGCAAATACTCTACCACCAAAGACGCCAGCCCCTTGTTATTTTATTTTGAGACAGGGTCTCAATAAGTTGCCTAGGCTGGCCTCAACTCAATCCTCCTGCCTCAGCTTCCCGAGGAGCTGGGATTACAGGTGTGCACCACCAGAATCTGTTTTTGAAGAGACACTTGTAGGTTACCTATTGCTACAAAGCCAAGCACCCTGCACCTATACCTTCTACGTCCTGGGGCTGGGTGCAGGGGCTGCTTAGGGTGGTTCTGCCAGGTCTCCCCAGGCGGCACCATCAGAAGGCCCAGCAGGCTGGGAGGCTTGACCCTGCTCAGAGTCCTAGGACATGGCCTCCCACCTCACCCAGAACGAATGCTCCGAGACAGAGGCCACCCAGTGTTCTGTGAGCTGCCCTGGAGTGAACCTGACACTGCAGCCCCTCCAGGGTTCTTGGTTGGCCCCACTTGGCCCAAGAGGAGTCTGAGGCTGACTCCTCAGGGTGAGGGACCAGGGCGTTCTGGAGACCAGCCATCTCGCACATCCACAGGCCCAGCCCTGACACAGACCTGAGGGGACCGAGCTGGGCGAATCTCATCACCTTCCGTCCCCTACCTCCTTGTCAACAGGAGCCACTAGAGCAACTTGTCTGAGTGTCCAGGGCTCCCTTCTGCAAATATTGACAAATACAAGTACAGCCCTCAACTGCCCTGTAGACCCTGAGTTACCCGGAGGTAACTGTCAGCTCTGTAACTTTCCCTTGATCACACACCGTTCCATCTCGCAGCTGTGCATCCCTGCTGCCCTCGCCTGTAGACAGGCAGCTGCACCTCCCTGGGCTTGTGCCTTGGATCGCAGCGGTGGACGCACATCTGCTCCCATCAGAGGACCTGGGCACTGCCCACCCCTCTCCAGAGAGAAGACCAAGGGAGGGCACCAGCTGCCTTTCACCACTGTGCCTCCCCAGGGTGACTCTGGCTGTCTCTGGCTGACACCAAACAGAGCAACCTTCCCTTGGGCCGGGGATGTGTAGAGGTGGGGACAGACCCACACACTAGAGCCTCGTGTCCTCTGTGGGCCAGGGCGCCGGGCACAGCTGGGTCCTCGGCCGGGAACAGCCAGGCTGGAGTGAGGTGTCAGCGGGGCACGTGGTGGGCACGGCTCAGGCCCCGAAGCTGCAGCACCAAGCTCTCCGTCATCGACTGCTTGGGCCCCTCCCAACATGGGGCTCCTCCATGAGGCTGGCAGGGCTCTGTGGAGTCCCACGGAATGTGATTGCCAGAGTGACATCCCATCGTGCTTGTCATGTACGAATGTGCCTTACGAAGACCACTCTGGTGGGAGGAGGGCTGCAGTCTCTTTCCCCGGGGCTAGGGCCTCCAGGTGAGACCCTCCTGCCGTGTGTCCCTAGGATGGCTTTGGGAGCTCCTGGCCTCACTCTTCTTTAGGATTGGGGCTCAGGCAGGTCAGCTGGTGTCCTCCCCGGGGGACAGGATGGGGAGTGGCATGCAGATTTTACACTCAGGCCTAGGAAGGCTCCAGATTGGAGCATGTGCCGTTTTCTGCAGCCTGGGGAGCCCCGTGTGCTTCTGTGCAGCCCTTGGTAGGTGCAGGAAGAACCCCGAGCCAGCGCCCAGCCTGCTGCCCATGGATACCACACTGGGCAGAGGAGCGCAGCCGCTGCCAGCTTCCTCCCCCACTGCGGGCTCCGTCCGTCAGCACCCCGACTCGTTTCAGGGTGACTGAGATCCAGGGCCATCCCTCCTGCTGACCCTGCCTCTCCCTGTGACCTTGCGGTCACCCTGGAGGCAGGTGACAGCATCCATTTCCCAGGAGCTGAGCCACAGTTTCCCGGCCTGGGGTCACCCTGCTGGGACCATGATGTCCTGGTCACTGCTGCCCGGCGCTGTCCCTGACTTCAGGCCCCAGGCCCAGTGGGCATCTGTGGGTGCCCAGGCGGTGGGTGATGCACATCTTGGTCAGTGTCACAGAGATGCAGCCTGGGTCACCAGCCTGGCCCTGTGGGATATCATTCGCAGCCCCCCTTCCGTGCCCCTAATACAGAGTTGGGGGATTTAAATGTCATCAACAGGAATTAATTTCTAAATTGTAGCTTTTCTGTGGGTCTAGGGGCCAAGAAGCTTTGTGTTTCTGTCAACACTATTTTCAAGGCCCTCAAACAGCTGGATCTTCTGAACCAGGAACTCACTGGCTTTGCACCAGGGCCCTGGGCACCGGCTCTCAGACCTGAGGGTCCCCAGAAACCCTAGCCTTGATCCTCTTGACACAGCTGCCTGGTGTCCCTGAGTCGGCCAACACCCACTCCCCAGCAGCTTCCCAGCTTTCCCACTTGGCCCCGCGGAATCCACCAGCAAGCCTTCCAGCTTCACCTTCCAGAAGGTCAGATCCTGCCTGGCTCAGGCTTTAGGACTGGCCACGTCAGTCAAGGCCCCGTGCCCTGTACTCACTGTTCCTGGACTTGAGACGTTGGGCACCCTGGCCTCCAGCTTCTGGGAGAACCCGCTTGCTTTCCATGGAGGTGATGGTGCCAACACCCTGTGCATTTGCTAAGCACATCCCAGTATGCAGGTGAGGGCAGCAGACTTTCTTCTAAACTTAATTATTTGTTGACTGCTGGGTAAGAGATAAAACACAGACGGAAATCTCCTGTAATCTCCCTCAGAGGTAGAGCAGCCCACGCGTGCTCAACACCCACGGTAGGTCTCCATCCTTCCTCCCTGCAGGGCGGCGTGGCTGTGGGGAACTTGGACGAACATAGAAGGCTCAGGCAGCATTGCGGACCACAAGAGGGTGCATGGGGCCTTTCCTGGGTCCCCGAGGCTCTGCTGGCCAGGCAAGAAAATCTCCCTGTGATGCTGGCCTGAAGGACTCCCCTGCCACACAAACACACACATCAGTTCACTCAGTAGTCCATGTCCTCCCTCGCTGGGCAGATTTCTCATGCATTATTTCCCATCTCCCCTACCACTCCTACCCAAATGTAAATTCCACATGGACAAAGTTTTTCCTGCTTGGGGCCTTAGGTTAGAGGATAGTGTTACTGGATGGATGAATGGATGGGTGGTGGATGGATGGATCAGTGAGTGGATGGATGGATGGATGGATGGATGGGTGGATGGGTGGGTGGGGGGGTGGGGGGGTGGGTGGATGGATGGATAGGTGAATGGATGGATGGTGGATGGGTGGATGGATCAGTGAGTAGATGGATGGATGAGTGGATGGATAGGTGAATGGGTGGATGGATGAGTGGATGGATGGGTAGATGGATAGGCGAATGGATGGATGGTAGATGGATGAATGGATCAGTGAGTGGATGGATGGATGGACAGGTAGGTGGATGGATAGATGGATAGATGTACGGATGGATAGATGGGTGAAAAGTGGATGTTAAATTAATGGTAGATGGATCGTGGACTGCCCATGGACCTGCCCTTGTTCTGAGGCAATACTGCATGAACTTATATGTCACTCAGAAACAGTTATTATTATTTTTTGGTGTTGAAGTAATGAACTTATGGCTTTCAGACCAAACTTTCAGACCACACAGAGGGCCTGGAAGCTCAGCAGCAAGGCCAGCTCAGGGAGAAAGGTCCCAAAGCACAGTAGCACATTCTTGGCCAGTGGCCACGGTTCACACCAGCACTGGCCTGTGGTCTCATTGGCCACAGAGAGAGCTGTGGTGGGGACACTTCTTGCCTGTCCCTGCTGTGGGCGTGTCCATCCTCCTGGGAGACCAGGCCAGTGTGGAGGGACCAGGGCTGTACCTGTGCATCTCAAACCAATACAGAGGATTCTGCACAACCAAGAGGGCCGGATGGACAGAGCAGTGTTCAGCAGCTGGACGCATCCCCTGCTGTCACCTGGCCAACTCACAAGGAGTGACCCTGGTGTGGGCATGGGTGGCGTGGCTGCCATTGTGGGTACAGAGGCTGGATGAGGCGGGCAGGTGGTGAGGGAGGCTGCTGGCAGCTCACAGCACAGCCTGGGCTCCTCCATGGTGGTCCCTGGGGAGGCGGATGCTGGCCTCCAGGTGTGGCCAGGTCCAGCCTCAAACCCACATGTGCCTTCAGTGGACAAAGGGGCTCTTCAGAGGTGACCAGACTGAACCTCCACTTGAGGGCTGCCCTGCTCATCCGGCTGGGACCAGTCAGGGCTGGAGACAGGAAGGTACTGATTCCTGAGGACACAAGACCCCCACACTTTGGTGTCAGGCCAGTGAGATTTGAGTTGTCAGGGTCGTGTAGATTGGTTAGGGTTTAGGTTAGGGTGGCAGGAGGGCTGGCCACTGCCCGGCCTGCTCCCTGGGGGCACAGCCCCTTCCCCTCTGCGGGGCAGCATCCCTGTCACTGTGTCACCCCTCCTGCTCCCAGCCTGTGTGTGGGTGGCTCTCCTTGGGTCACACTCAGCGTCCTGAGCCAGTGCATACACCTGTCATCCTGGACTCAGTGATGGATAGGGACAGCAGCGGGGCCATCGGAGCCACACAGGGCAGGCTGTGGTGACCTGGAGGGCAGTCGGCAGGGCTACTGTGCCTTCCTGTCCCCAGGGGTTTTATGATGGTGCCCAATGGTCAGGGGAGAGGCACAGTGATGCCCTGTGCCCAGCACTGCCTGTGGCCACCCCAAGTTGGCTTCCCAAATGCAGCAGCCAGAGATGCCCGTGGTGTGTGTGGCCCACAGAGGGATGGACTGATGGTCAGAGGTGCTGTCGGGTGTGAACCTGGGCCCTGACTCTGAGACTCCACAAACAGAGCTCCAAGGTGTATGCTGGAACTCGCCACCTTCTCCTGGTCCTTGCTGGACCGAGGCTGGCCATGGACACCCAGGGGCACGATGGCTGTCCGCAGTCTCAGAGCCAGCCAGGTGTGCACGCGGGTGAGGCCTTTGGTGTGTGTGATGCTGCCTGTGCCGAAGCTCGCAGCTGCTAGTGTTTGGCATTTGGTGCTATGAGTAGCTCCAGGTGTGACAACCCCAGGCACTGCCCCAGATCCCCAAGGCCCCAGGGAACCGCGGGAGGCAGAAGCCTGGCCCGAGAGCCTGAGAGTCGGTGCTCCTTGGAGACACTGTGGCCCTGGGTGGCTGTGGGACAGGGCAGAGGAGTGGGCAGTGCCTGTCGCCCGTTTGTTCGCATGAATGAATTTGGGATGCACTTGGTCTCCTGGGGAGTGGAGAGCGAGTATTCTGAATCCCCGAGTGTCGGAAGTGTTTCCAAATGGTGCCCTTGTCCCAGAGCAACCATGTCACTGCCCCCAAGGAGCAGACAGCAGGAGCCAGACACACAATCATGACCTCAGCCAGGGAGCTGCACAAGGAGGAAAGGACAAGCGGGAGGGTTGACACAGGCCGCAGCTGCTCTTCCCAGGCCCGTGTTGGGAGCCGAGGGTCCTCAGAGAGCTCTTGTATTCAGCTCCTGACCGCTAGCAACTCAGGCGATAAGGGAGCAGCACGGAGCATGCAATGCTCCGGAAAACTGACTGCAGCACAGCTGGCTGGCCTTGAGAACGTCCTACTTTCCACGTTCTCAACATCACACAAAGCGCGTGCTCTTCCTGAAACCGCCCCGAAGCTGTGTGAAATAAACATGCTGACCGGGCACTGGTCCCAGTTTCTCCAGCGCAGAGCCGTGTTCCCCCTGGCCCCGGCTTGCTTTCTCTTTCTGCGTCTGTGTCTTTCCCTTATCTCCCACTCAGTCTCAAGTTCACCACGCTGGTCCCCGCAGGCCCGACCTCTCCAGGCTGAGCATCCACGGAGGCCGAAGCAGGAGCAGTGTCCGAGGAGGTGCAGGGAGAGGGGAGGCCAGGGCCCGGCCCCCAGCCCAGGAGCAGACATGGCCAGAGCACCTGCCCTCGCCTCTCAGGTCCAGTCCTGCTGAGGGCCCAAGGTAGGGACAGTGGGATGAGACTGGACTCCAAACACGGAAGAGCTGGGGTGGTGCAGGGGCCCCGGCCTCGGCCAGCCCTGCCCCTCGGGGCCCCATCCAGATCCTGACGTGGCCACACGAGCCCAGGACAGTGTGGCTCCCAACTTCTACAGGCGCTGCACACTGGCACCCTTGAGAACAAAGCAGAAGAGGCCAGGCGCAGGGCAGGTGCAGGCCGATGCCCCCAAAGCGTGAGCCTGGGATGAGGGAGTGCACAAAGGACGCGCACAGACTCGGCGGAATCTCTGTCTTGCCTCTGAGAAATTCTCCTAACATCACTGTTTGTTGGCTGACTTTTGCCTTTTGGTACTTTGGGGTACTTTGCTCTCTTCAACGTAGGAAGGAGAGGAACTTGCTGCAGCCCCCAGGACGAAATTCAGGTGGAAAACATGCCAGGTGCTGGGGATGACGGCACCCCGGGGCTTCGGGCCGCTGTGGCCTGCAGGGACACTGTCCTCGAGAGGGTCGCAGCCAAGCCCCAGCTGGCACGGCCCTCAGGTGCTGCGCTGGCTTCTGTCGCTGGTGCAGGGCTGGTGTTTTCCTGTTGGCTGCAGGTTTTCCTGCAGGCGACAGAGACCTGAGGGACAGCAGGACGCCCTCATGGTGGCCGGATCTGGCTTTCCCGGTGTCAGCGCTAAGGTCAGAGGGAGGCAGCAGCTTCCATCCGCACAGTGGCCAGCAGGGCCGCCGACCAGGACCCAGGCCCTGAACTCGGTCCCCGGCTCAGAGGCACAGCCCACTCGGTCCATCTGGTGGAGGCCGAGGCGGCTTCTCTCAAACCAGGCCCCCGGGAGCTATGGGCTGGCCATCCTGCTGCACCGCAGGGCCTCGGCTGGCACCTGCGTTCTGGGACAGACAGGTGGTTCCCGGGGTGTGGCAGCCTGGGGTCACCGTCTGGCGTAGGTGTGGACCCAAGGGAAATGAAAACTGACAGCCACGTGGGTACTTCATGCAGGGTCCCCAGCAGCACGGCTGTTCGCAGCTCCAGTGGACAGCCCAGCAGGGTGTGGTCTGTCCGCAAGGTGGAGCGTTACTCACCCATAAAAAGAAACAACGTTCTGACGGGCATCCAACGTGCATGAGCCTGGAAAACACGGTGCCTGGTGCAAAAGGCCGCGCCACACGTGATTCCATTGATGCGAAAATTCCTGACCAGGCCAAAGCACAGACGGGAGTGGGGGAGGGGTCCCCAGGGCTGGACGCACGGGCGTGGGGCCAGACTAGTGACAAGCTCGCTGCTGCTTCTAGGGCTGCCGTGTCTTCTCAGGTGGGCCAGAGGCAGTTGCACACCCAAGCGAGAGGGCACCAAAAGCTGCAGAATTGTGCGCTCCGCTGGCGGCACGGGGAGGAGGCGGAGCTGCTGTGGGGTGCACAGCGTTGGAGCCACACGGGCGAAGGGTTTGCTGCCCTGGGACACAGTGAGCCGAGCTTAGCGAGCCCTGGGGTCCTCCTGGTGGGCAGGACCCTGCCCCACCCAGGCAGGGCGCTGCCGAAGAGGTTGGCACAGGGATACCGGCCGCCTGTGTTGACGGGAAGGGCTGGGATGGGCGCCCCACCCACTGACACTGGGGCCATGGATGGGACCCTGGCAGAGCCCGCATGGCATTAACAGCCGGCCCTGGCCTGGAACGGCCCAAGGTCCAAGGAGCTGCCAATGCTCTTGGGGTGGCCACTCCTCAGCACCCTGGCTCACCCACTTCCCTGGGGGGAGTTGGCAGGCCTGGTGCTCGCAGCCCCTGTGTCCCGGGAGGACAGGAGGGGTCCATGGTGGCTGGGCACCACCTCGGTGTTTGCAAATCAAATTCGGCTTGTGCTGACTAGGAGGGGCCCAAGAGCCCAGAAAATGAGAGAATTTAACCAATATTAGAAAATCCCAAATTCTTTGGTCCAAGTCCCAAAAAATACATGAGAGGGAGACATGCTCATCATAACCACTGCAGCAGGAAACGCCCCAGCCCCCCAGAGGCCTTGCCGCTGGCCTCATGCTATACCATGAGAGGCCCCAGAGAGGGACGGGGTCCACGGGGAGGCCCGGTCTGTCCCTCCTTGCCCTGCCATGGGCTCGGCAGGTCCTAAGGTGCTAATGAAGTGTTTATTCAGCTTTTCTTTTATTTGATCACTGTCTGGCCCCAGTGAGGCCAGGTAGTTCCCGCAGAGGGCGTGGCCCTGACCCGAGGCCACAGGCAGGCACCGCCCCTGGTGTCCACTGACGGCACCCCACTGTCTGCCCGAGGTTCACCCAGGGTCCCGGATCTCGAGGCCTGAGGCCTCGTGTCCCCAGGTGCGTGGACACGCTGATTCTCCCTGCCCTGTGGGTCAGCGCTGGACTTGCTCCTCTCCCCCTGGCTCCTTCACCTTCGGGCCTCCTGTCCTCCCTGGTCACCTGGGGCAGGCTCAGGCCCCCATCTTCACTGCGGCCCTGGCTCTGTGCCCCAGACACCTCCGGGGCCCTGTGGCCGGGCAGGGGCGGTGGCCAGTTCTGGGGGCTGAGTGATGAGGCTGTGTCACCTCGGGCTGGGCTCCTGGTTGCCTGTGGTGGTGACGCTGTTGCCGCTGGGTCCCCGAGTGAGGTGCAGGGGACCAGCCTGCGGCGTCTGAGCCAGGGCTCCGGCTCTGCTCTGGGACCAGCTCCGCCTTGCAGCCTGCACCCTGGCTCCGGAGAGGCCGACCATCCTGAGCCCAGAGGACGGAGGGGGGATTTCATTGGCCGCTGGCAGTCAGTCCAGGCTACATGGTGGGAGCCTCAGCGAGCAGAACGGAGAGGACAGGGTGAGGACTCGCCCGGACCCAGCATGGCCTTTCTTCCTCGGTGGCCATCAGAGCCAGCCCTGCTCGCTGTCCCTGTGTGGAGGCGATGCTAGGCCCTCCCTACTGCAGGGAGCACAGGAACCGGCACCCACAGGCCCTTGTTGCACAGGGAGGCGCCTGCAGAACTGTGCCCTGGCCTCAGGGACAGGGAGGCATCTGCTGGGCTGGGCAGATGTCAGGGCGGCAGCAAGACTGGGGTTGGGTCGGAGGGGGGTAGAGCCCCCAGGCCCTTCCTGCAGGGCCCAGGGCACCCTGTTCCCCTGAGGTCCAGGCCAGTGGCAGCACCAGCCCTCTGGTCCCCATCAGCAACTGGACCTAGGCTCCGCCCGGAGCACCACCTGTCTCCCTGGTGCACTCTGGGCCCTATTTCCCGAGAGGCCCAGCCGTGGTTATCAGCAGCCGCAGCTGCTCTGAGAAAGGCTGCAGTCTATTAAGATTTAAAGAGATTTAATCTAACAAGACAAGCAGGGGAAGGGATTTAATTCTGTGATAAAAAGTCATCAAATCTCAGCCTGTGGCCGGAGAGCAGTTGCCCAGCGGCCGACTGCTCCGCACCTCGGGGTGCAGTGCAGCAGGAGACAACTAAGCTGGCTGCCTCTGCCCGGGCGGCTTGGCGTTGGGCGGACGCAGCGCCAGAACTGCTCAGAGCAGAGGCCCACGTGAGCACTACTTCCCTATAAAATCTGTTCTTCCTACTTTCCCTACAGGTAGGTGTGGCCGTGTGGCTGGTTCTGCTTCGTGGGATACAGGGAAGTTCCTTTCTAGGATGTGTTCTGTCCCTTCCCTGCCATTTCTGCCATCTTCCAAGTGTATAGAGTGACAGCAGGGGCAGCAGCCTCCACCTTGTCACCATGAGGAGACCAGAGACGTTCAGGGGCCGAGGTCTCAGTTCTCACATCCTCCAGCCCCCAAGCCAGGCCAGGCAGCTCCCTCTGGCTTCTCGCCCTGAGGACAATGTCGAGGGCAGAGCTGTCCATCAGGTCTGGGGTGCTGCGGTCAGGGAAGGATCAGGTTCTCAGCAGGACGCCATCCCTGTACGTGGCTCTGCGTCTCCAGCAAGTATGAATTCCCTGGGGTCTCAAGTCAGTGATCATCGAATGGAGTCAGGGTCTTCGCTCTCCCGGGACACAGGCTCTCTGCTCCTGAGTCCCACCAGTGTCTCCTCAGCCTTGGCCAGAAGAGGAGGACATGGGAAGACCCAGCCTTTGCCCTGGAGAATCTGAGGCGCTAATGTGAATGCTCCGACTCCCCTAACCCACCCGCGCCAGCCGAGGACTGTGCCCTAGAAGGGCCTTTCCACGGTTACCACCATTGTCTCCTTGGGCATGAGACTCCCTGCCACTCCCTCTCCCGGCATCTGACACCAAGCCACCTCTCCCGGGATGCCACAGCACATCCGGGGGCAGCCGAGGCCTTGGGGAGCCCTTCGGAGAGGGTTGGGTGGGTAGACAGGGAGGGATGGTGGCGCCTGTGCCCAGATAGCAAATGCTGCACGGCGTGGGTGGCAGGGCGTCCCTCCACTGGTCCATCCGTCCAGGCAGCAGTGCAGAGCACCTGCAGCTCATTAATCCCTCTGCCTCCTCTCTCTCTGTGTCCCCCTTGACAGACTTGGCCCTATGGCTCCAGGGCCCCATTGACCCAGTAGGATCTCGTTTGAACACTTCTGGTCCACAGTGAACCTGGTCCCCGTGAGACACATGCTGGGGTGGGGCTGGGCCCAGGCCGCAGTCAGGCGGAGACAGACCGGAGCTGAGGAAGGGTTCCTGGTCCTCACTGCACCGAGGATGCTGGGCACACGCCTCCTGCCGAGGGTGACTGGCCAGAGAGCTCAGAAACACCTTAAGAGAGCATTTCGTCCCGGAACCGTGAATGCTCAGGGGATATCACAACTGCACGTGACAAATTACCCCAAGCGAGCAGCCCCAGGCGATGTGGCCGGTCCCCTCTCCCGTGACGCTGGGTCGGGGCTGGGGGCAGCCTGACCCCAGCCAGTGCTGCATGCTGGTGCCCAAGGTTGGGGCTGGGGCTGCCCTCCTAGCGTGTGGGCGCCTCCGCAGGTGAGGCTCGAGCCTGGCTGGGGTCTCGGGGGAGTCTTGAGTCCCGGTGCAGCTGCACAGGGACAGGCACTTTGCTCCTCCAGGGCACCGAGGGCTGGGGCTCTCATGCAGGGGCTCAGTGTCCTGCCGCAGAGGGGCCATCAGAGCACGACCCGGGCTCCTGCGGTGGTCTTGGGGTGAACCCCACCCTCCTCCAGTCCAGCTCCACCTAGGCTGCTCTCAGGGCTCCCCAGTGGCTGGGTCCTGCAGTGACACAGGGCAGACCCTGTTCCTGTGGGCAGGTGAGCACCAGGGTCTCCCAAGCCAGCTCTTCTCCTAGGTGAGCAGGGCGCCTCTGAGAAGCCCAGGGCCTCTGACACCCTCCCTGGCTGCAGGGATGCGCTGAGCCCGGCACCGGCACCGGCACAGCTGCTGGGGCCCCCAGCTGTGGCTGCGTTTGCTGGCCCCCCTCCCTGGGTCTCCCAGGCCTCCTCCCATGCAGGTTCAGGGATGGCCGCCAGAATGATGGCTCCTGCTTTGAGGGAAGGTGGAAAGGTGTTCTGCCCAAGCAGCGCTATTATTATTTGGTGTTGAATTTCAAGTAAAATAAGAATTAGAATTCCCAGCGCTGATTCCTCTGCAACCATGAATCTGGTCCCTGTTCACCACATAGCGAGGCACGTGTTCACAGAGCGGTCACAGACATGTCCAGAAATGTAATTACATTCACAGCTCGATGTGCAGATCAGCCGTGGCTTCTGTGTGCTCCCCCTGAATGTGGATGCTGCACAGACAGTGGGTGCCTGTGCATGGATGTGCATGTGTGCTGCACAGGTGTGTGTTCACAAGCCTGTGTGTTCATGAGTGTGTATACTGCACATGTGTACCCACGAACCTGTGTGCACATGTGTGTGTCACACAAGTGTGTGTCCATGAGCCTGCATGTGCATGGGTATGTGCTGCACATGTGTGTGTGTCTATGAGCTTCTGTGTGGATGGGTGTGCACATGTGTGTGCTGTGTGTATCCACAAGACTGCATGTGTGTGTGCAAGGGATGTGTATCCACCAGCCTGAGTGTAGGTGTGTGCACTTGTGCATGTGTGACATACAATGTGCATTTGTGTGTGCTTATGTGCACGCATGTGTTTGCATGTGCACACCCAGTGATTGGCATTTTCGTGGCCTTGCCTAGACAGGTCACTGTAAAACCCGGCACTGACCCCCAGCCACGAGGCGCCCTCGGCCTCACCTCGTTCCTGCTGGCTGCAGACGGTGAGCTGGGTGAGCTGGGTGAGCTGGGTGTCAGAAAAGCCCTCTCCTCCAGCCTGTGCAGTCCAGCCATTAGGGACAGGGACAGTGGCCAGTAGGAGCCCAGCTGTGTGGCTCAGCCTGGATGTGGAGGGCAGGAAGGTCCCTCAGGACCCTGGGTCACGTGTCCACCATGCCTCCTGCTCCCACCCCCATGGGGCAGCCCCTCCTGCCCTCAACCTTTGAGGCTGTGTCAAGCCCAGGGATCCATGGTTGGTGCAGAAGGGACCAATGTGGGCCGTTGCCTAGGCAACCTGACCCTAGCTTTGTTCAGGCTCTGGCAGTAGCTCAGGGACAGGTGGCCCCCATGATTCTCCCAGACAGAGCTAACCCTGGGATCAACCTGCCATGCGGGTGATGAGGGGCACAATAGCAAGGTACAAGAGGAAGGTTTATTTTGGCTCTCAGTGTGTAGAGTTTCAGTCCAGTCAGCTGGTTCCAAGGCAGGACAGCCTGGCAGAGGAGAAACAGTCCATGGTAGGGCAGGCAGGAGGCAGCAGCAGGGACTCTGTCCTCACCCTGAGGAAGGCACAAGGGGGTTTTGGATGGGGACAGAAGAGAGGGCTGTGGGGCTGTGAAGCCCTAGGACGGGGTACTCCATGGTGACCCCCACTCGGCCCTGAGTCTTATCATCCAACACACTGCTGTGACCTGTCCCGGGCAGCACAGAGGTGACACTGCCAATGGCATGCGCTGCAGCCATCTTCACCTCTCTCTGTCCCCAGGAACAGCCCCTCCCAGGTGATGCTCAGGCCCCAGAGCAACATGCCAGCGCTGCTGCGTGGGGAGGCGGCCTGAGCGAGAGCCAAGGCGCGAGGTGGTCAGCAGCCCCTCCCACTCTGGGTCTTTTTCTTTGCATTTTTTGTGGTGCTGGGAATTGAGCCCAGGGCTTCTCACTGAGCCACACACCTCGCACCTGCCCTCTTCTTTTTTACATTTATTTTAAGACAGGTGGCGAAGCCGGACCGACCTCCAAGGCTGCTTGACAAAGTTCCAGCCGGGGGAAAAGGAGGGTGGAACACATCGTACCCTCATGTTTTATTTTTTCTTGCCATAATGTTTACAATTGTTACTCTGGTCACAGGAATCATTGTGTTTGTGACTAACAACAAACTCTCCATGAGGCAAATTGGCAATGTTGTATTGAAATCTGATCTGGCTCACAAGTCCCAAATTCCTGTTTCTCTCAGTTCTATTGCCACACCCACTCCTAAAGAAACCTCTCCTAAAACCCCCTCTGTTTTCCTGCTATTGTAACTCCTTTCTTCTATGGATGACTTTCTTTTTACTAAAGGGGTCTTGTAAAGTGATTGAAAGGACAGATTTTAGATGTAAGAAACAGGGGGAAATAGGAAATAGAAAGAAAGTTAAGACAGATAAATACACTAAGGAGGCAAGTTACTCAGTTTTTCTCAAAGTGCTGTAAACATCTCCTGCTCATGGACCATGAACCCGAATAACACTTAAGATGAATAGAGGTATAGAAAAATAGAGAGCTAATAGCAAACTATATTAACCATTGTGCAGTTTCTCAAGGGCCAGCTGACGACCACAAGTTTGACATTTAATTAATTAAATCTTGCTTGTACCCCCGCTGCTATAGGGATTTTGATTAAGTTACCTTCTGTTCTGCTTAGGTGTGGGTAAATAAGGGGACAATTGTAATTTTTGAATGTGTATTCATGATGTTCAATGAAATGAATCAGCTTAGGAAAAATATACTCTGTTTAGCAAAAAATAACCTTTACTTCAATAGAAATTGCTAAGGCAACCTAAAATGTAAACACGTTCCGCCCAATGCCTCCCAGCTATTGCTTAAAGATGTAAAAATAAATCAGACCCTGAGACTTCTCAGAGGGAACCTGCACATTGCTTGCAAAGGTTCTTTTCTCACTCGCCGGCCCAAGACCTCTCCCCTTCCTATCCTGCATCCACTGCAGCTGGTCTGCGGCAGACAGGGTCTTAAGAAGTCACTGAGCTGCCTAGACTGGGCTAGACTTGGGGATCCTCCTGCCTCAGCCTCCTTTGGTGCTGAGCCTGCAGGCGTTGTCCTGGCAGTGCAGCCCCAACCCTAATGCAGGTAAGCCGGAGCAGAGGCCCCAGTGTGCACTGAGCAGAATCGATGGTCCCACTCTGAGCCATCCCAGGTTTGACCCTGCGGAGCTTCCCAACCCCCAGAGGCCTGGGGTGGCCCGGCTTTGGTGGCAGGGACAGGGCTTGGCCGGCATGGCGGGGAGTGGCAGCGTCTCCTTCCGGTCCTTCCGATCCAGGGAGCAAGAGAGGGAAAGGGCCAGGTAGAGCCTCGGTCTCCTCTCTGGGAGACTCTGACTCGAGTCCTGGGCTGTGCGGCCGAGTCCACCAGCACCGGCAGAGACAGGGCCCTACCTTCTGTCCCCTGCACCCCCGCCAGGGTCTTAGCAGTGGAGAACCCCAGGGCCAGGAGGGTCTAGCAGTGGCCCCCCAAGCCTGTGTTCCACCAGGGCCGGGCTACAGGGGCTCCCGCGACTGAGGATCTGGGACAGATGGCTTCAGCCCAGCTTCACTCAGGCTGCAGCCACGCTGCTGGCTTCGCCTGCCCTCTGCTGCTCTCAGGGGTGCCCTTGCTCTGCTCAGGGCCCACCCTTGCCTGTCAGGGGGCTGTGCCCCCCTCCTTAGCCCAGCTGGGGTCAGGCAGGAAGGAGCTGGTTCGGGACAAGGACCCAGGCCCACTGGGAGGTGGGCACCGAGGTCACCCTAGCTGGACCCATGGGGAGTGGTAGCCCTGCAGAGCGGACACCACCCGCTGCTGCTGGCTGCTTCCTCGGACTTCCTGGAGGACCCTGAGCAGGTCTGCCGGCCCAGGACCATGCCCCACACCCAGGCCAGGGACTCCCTGGGCCCCTCCTGCCTGCATCCCTCGGGCCACCACAGGCAGAGGTGTCTCCACCAGATAACGGCAAGAGTTAAGCCACTGTGTCAGGGAAGTCCTGTCTGCTTAGGTGGTGGCACCTCCCCTGCCTCGGCCTCCTGCTCCTGTGACCTGGCACGGGTGTCCAGTGCAGAGCAGAGCTGGTGGGCAGGGCCTCAGGATGGACATCTCTCCTGGCACAGGGCCTGACTCAGTGCCAGTGCCTCGTGTGGGACCGGCTCCCCAGAGGGCACTGTGGGGCTGTCACCACTTCAGCATCCCATACCCGTATTCTGGAGAAGCAGCCCTGGGTCCTCAGGAAAGAAGGTGTGAATCAAATAATCACACTCACCAGGTGATAAACTTTGGTACGTGCCATGCAGGGGACAGACAAGGACCTTGGTGCATTCTGAGAGTGAGGGAGGCTGAGATAGGAAGGATGAACCACAACTCGAAAGGTGGGAACAGGAGAGGAGTCAGTGTACCAGGTGGGGACGGTAGGTGCAAAGGTCCTGGGGTAGGAAGATCTGGCAGATCCAGCTCAAAGAGGAGCCCAGGGATGGGGTGGTCATATGCAGAGTGGAAGGGGGAGAGATGCGAGGGCTGGGTGGAAGAGGGCAGGGCCAAGCCAGTGGCACCTGGTGGAGCAGGCCTATTGCCATGGGCAAGGATGTTTGGGCACACAGTGGGGCTGCTCAGGGCAGGGAGACGGCAAGACTGCACTTGTGCATGGCCGCGGGGGGATCACTGGGCAGCGCTGGGCCCAGGGAGGAGCCGCAGCCGGGATCCTGTGCCCGGGGAGCCAGAGGGATACTCAGGGCAGGGAAGCCGTGCCCAGCCTCTGTCACCAGCACCTCGGGCCCTGAGCACCAGGGGAAGCCGCCTGAGGGCCGGTGGGTGTCCTGGACAGAGCGGGCAGGCCAGGGGCCGTCCCTCTGTGCCCAGGGGGAGACGCGCTCACTGAGGGAGCCTGGACCGACTGTGGAGAGGCTGAGCCAGCTTCTCCCTGCTTGACCCGCCCGGCCGGCCCTGGCCCACGCGCCCTCACTAGGTCCTTGGCGTCCTTGGTGGTGTAGCCCTTCGCCCTGCTCCTGCTGCTGACCATCAGGTGACCCGAGGGTGGCCCGGAGGAGGGGCTGGACCTTGGGACCAGAGAGGGGAGGAACTGTGACGCAGGCACCCAAACACCAGGTGCCTGCACGGGGGCCCCACGCGCCTCGGCTGGAGGGTCAGGCCAGGTCCTCTCGGGCCTCCACCTCCGGACGCGCCCAGCCGCTCCAGCCTGTGGGGCTCTGCCTGGGGTGGCAGCACTGTTCTCAGGTCCCTGCCCCAGGGGTCACAGGGCGTCGGAAGGGGCTGCGGGGCCCCACACCCAGCACCTGCCTCCCTCGCCCAGCCCCGTGGCCCACCTTCCAGAGAAAGGCTTGCTGCCTCTGGGGAGGGGGCTTGGCAGTGTCTCTCCTTCTCCTTTTCCCATTTGTTTCCAGGGACCAAAGCTAGCTCTTCCTTGCAGTGGGAACATACGAGAGGGAGTGCATTTTCCACGGCGACTCCCAGGCTCCACCCTGTGGTCACAAAGTTTTAGAGTAAACGCCGAGGAGGATCCGACTCCATCCAGATGGCGGGGCTGAGCTACACATCCGGCCCCTGGGAGGCTGGAGTGCCCCCCAGCAAGGACGGCCACTCTGAGGCCCGAGTCCCCATCTGCTGCGCTCTGTCCTGAGAACTTGGGCTCTGGGTGGGGCCTCAGGGTCCCTGAGTGAGTGGCCCCAGGGAGCAGAGCCTGGGGCTTGTCCATCCTTACACATGCGGGGACACGAGAGGAAGTGTGACTCTGTCTTCCACGGCAGAACATGTTAACTTCAGCCGTGTATTCAAGGCATCCTGGCCGTTCCCTGTGGCTGCTTCCTGAGGCAGGGACTTCGGCTCACAGTTCTGGGGCTGAATGTCCGGTCCTGCCCTGCAGAGCAGGCAAAGGGGCGCTGTGTCCAGAAGGAGCCGGACCCTGGGCCCGGGCTGGACGCAACAGTCCCGTGGCTGACCAGGTGCCCAGGAACAGCATCAGGCCCTCCCTCGGGGGGCGCAGGTGCCTGGCCAGTCCCTCGAGGGGACCTGCTAAGGCTCTTCCACCCCACACACCACCCAGGACCAAGCATCCAGCGCCCGGACCGCTGGTCACATGAGAGCCACGTCCAAGCTGTAGCGGAGACCACGGGCCTAGCTTTCTGTCCGCACCGGTGTAAGACTGAGGCATCTGTGAGAACAGACAAAACACTGTGCAGAGATAGCATCACTGCTGCTTCCACCGGGCAGTGGCCCAGGCCAGCAGGGCCGCTGGCGGGTGTGGGTGGCAGGGTCAGCCTGTTCCTGGGCACCCGTTGAAGGCCATGCGCTGGGCAACATCGGACAGAGTCTGGCAGGTCAGAGTCTGCAGAGCAGCCCAGTGCTGGTCTGGTCGCTGCAGCTGTGAGTGATGGGATCCAAGGACCGGCTGCAGAGAGGGCCCCTGGGCCCGGACAAGGCACTGGGGACACCGGGTGCCGGCCGCACGCGGCTGCGGCTCTGCCCACCGTTGCCACGGCCAGGCTCCAGGGCTGCTGCTCTGGCTGTCTCCGGGAATCCGACCGTGCCATCCCGGTCTGAGCAGGGAGCTTCACATCCCTCCCGCTACGCTCTGACCTGATGCAGACGCATTGCCATGGGGCAGCCAGGCCCGGCAGCACAGTTCACCCCGATTCCCAGTCAGTGTGCAGCCCTGCTCTTGACAAACGGCAGCCGCCCCTTGTGTGTTTTGGGTGTGGTCTCCCTGTACTGGACTCTCCTGGAGAAAGCCCCACTGTGCCTTTTCCCTTCCACGGCCTCTCACTACCTCACGACCCTAAAGACCCTGCAGCCTGTGTGGGAGCTGCTGGCCCAGTGCCTAGTGCCGGAGCGGCCCTCTCGGGTTTGCCCTGTCGAGCTCGTACCCCGGCTTCTTTTCCTAACAAGAGCCACCCTCAGCTGAGGCCCCGGGCAGGGCTCTGGCTGGATGCTGGCCGGGGCCAGGGTGTGAGGGCCTGGCCGCCTCCCAGGTGTGTGGAAACCTGTCCTCCCCACCCCTGGTGCCCCGGCACTGGGTCCCCAGTGGCCCATGCCACCTCTCCCCACTGCCTGCTCAGAGCCGGGGGCTCAGCCTGCCTTGTCCTGGACACAGCTCCTGCCCCCAGACCCATGCCCCTGAGCCTCTCAGAGCTGGAGCCCCTCCCGAGGACCTGGGACAGCAGGATGCAGGCTCTGGCTCTGGTGGATGAACCCGCTTGTCCTCAGGCCTCTGGGGAGCCAGTGAGGGGCCAGGCAGGTCTCTGCCCTGAGTCCCCTCCCCCGCAGCATCACTGCTGACCATGCAACTCACTGCCCCCCGAGTGCGGCCGTGCCCCTTGGGGATGCAGGCCACACCCGGTCTCCACCCAGGAGCTCCAGGCTGGAATCGAGGAGGTGGACAGGGATCCAGGAGAGCTGCCTGGAGCAGCATCTATTCCTCCTTCCATTTCTGCCCTCTCCCTCCTCCTTCCTGAGACAGTGAAGCAGGCGAGAACGCACTTGGACCTCGCTGGGAAGGCTTGGCGTGGAGCCCTGGCAGGAGGACAGGGGACTGGAGCCATCCTCACGAGTTTGAGGCGGCTTCTCGGGAAGGAGTGTTGGTCCTGGCTCTTCCATGCCAGTGTTGGAGGAGGGAGGTGGGGGTGCTGTGCAGGGCCTGGCAGGGCTCGGGGATGCGTGGTGGCACCTGGAGCCCGGGGACCAGGCCCGGAGGCTCTGACTCCCTCTCAGCTTCGGTGTGGCCTCGGCCCCTGTTCCTGCGAGCACAGCTAGGGTGGCAGCAGCACTCAGCCAGGCCACCAGCAGGCGAGGGCAGGTGGGGCACCAGGCTTCGACTTGAGAGATGCCACGCAGAAAGAGCAAGGTCGCCTTGAGCCGATGCCTTGGAGTCCCCGTGGTTCCTGGGGTGGCGACAGAACACTCTGCTGGCGCTTAATGCAGGAAGGAGACTGGTGCGGCGCCACGCAGGGCTCACGGCTCTGCTGAGGCCTCAAGGTGCGGGAAGGGGAGGCCCAGATGTGGCGGCCACGGGGTCCAGCGGGGTCGCGTCACGCTTCACGGCCACCTGCTCGGGGAGCAGACCTCCTGGGAGCAGCACGTGGCCCTTCCCAGCAGCCTGCAAGCCCTAACCTGGGCCCCTGCTCCAGGCCCAACCACCCACACCCGGGAGCAGGGCTCTGGGGACACAGTCACTCCACACGCAGCACAGCGCCAGGCCTACGGGCACAGGGAGGCGGGGCAGGGCTGGAACCTGCACGCTGCGACCCTTGCTCTCTCAACGAGGGCTATGCCAGGCTCAGAGGCCGCCAAGCACCAGCCTCATCTGTCCAGGAACCAGGCCACTGCTGCATCCCCAGGGGACATGTCCTGCTAGGCTCTGGGTCTCATGGTGACCCCCAGGTGGGGCAGGCGCCACACAGGGGGACGTAGGTCCCCAGGAGGGACCAGCAGAGTGGGTGGGTGGCAGGGATGTGCTGAGTCCACAGGCGCATTTGGCTGGCAGAGGCCTGGACTGGAACTCGCCAGGTGGGGATGGCAACCCCATGTCCTGGGAAGGAAGTGGAAGCTGAGGGGCCAAAGGAATCTTAGCCCTGTGGAGCCAGGAGGGCAGGGGCTGAGGGAAAGTCCTGCAGGAAGGACGGCTGCACTGAGGCCTGGTGGGGTGACAGCCTAGCCCAGAGCAGCAGAGCAAGGGAGAGAGGTTATCAGTGCTGCAGCTGGGTTTGGGCACAGTTGGGTGCGGGTTTGATGGCACCCAAGGATCTGGCTCTGCCTCTGGCTCTGCTCTGCTCTTCCCTCAGTCTGGTGCCCAGGGCTGAGATGATTTCAGAGCTTCTCACATCCCAACAGATGGGCGGGTCCTGGGAGGAAGCACCAGGAGGCTGGGATCACCCAACTGTCAGCCCAGGGTGAGGGCCGGGACAGGCCAGGCCCGGAGGACCTGGGGGATCATGGGAGGGCCCACGAGGCAGGACCCTGGGGCAGCAGACCAGCTCAGCCTGCGCCTTTCTGACTCCGATCCCCCAGCAGCAGCCAGCGGGGTGTTTGATATTCAAATTAAAGCAGAGCCATTTGGGAGACTTGTCCCACAGAAGCCTGTAATTGGAGCCTGTGGGAACATTTACACTGATGGAGAATTAATGAAGGCTTTGTTGCTGCTCTTCCGGGAGAAATCTTGGGAATTTCACCCAGCATGTGGCCTGGGAGCCCCTCCCAGCCTTCAGGCTCAGAGGGGACGGAGAGGAAGCCCTGGCCTGGCTGGCCTGGTGGTCAGGTCCTTGCCAGCCTGGCTGGGGGACTCTGGGTGGACCCGGGTGAGGGGGTCAGGGAGGTCGGTGGGAGGTGGGGTGGAGCCATACGTGGCCCGGGTCCTCCCCTGCTGGTTTTCAGCCTCACACACCCGCAGCGGGGGTAACAGGCCCACCCAGGCTGCGGTGGCTCCTGCTGTGAGCTCCGGAATTCTGGGCGAAGTCCTGAGCCCAGCGAGGCCGACACAGGGTCACTGCAGATGCAGTTGTACAATGAGGTTGCACTGGTGAAGGCCGTGGCCCAGCCTTACAGGAAGGGGCATCTGGCACAGCCGTGCACCCAGGGAGAAGATGGCCCCATGCAGCCAGGGCAGAGATGGGCCAGTGTGTGCCCCAGGGACCAGCGCTGGGAGAGGCGGGGGCAGTGGCGTCTCCTCACAGCTGCAGAAGGGACCGGAGACACCGTGGTGAGGCTCCTGGCTCCCGACCACGAGACAGTGCCAGCCTCCTGCAGGAGCCTCGATCGGCGGGCTCGGGACTGCACTGGGCAGCTGTGCGCAGGCCCAGCAGTGGATGTGGGTCTCCACCACCCTTCTCCAGCCCAGTGACCTCCTCAAGGGATGGGGAGTGACGACCCTCCCCACAGCTGTGCGCTAACGCAAAGCCACCTGGCCCGCCGCAGCTGGCAGGAGTTTACACTGGCTCGCGTCCCCGGGTGGCCGTGCCATGACGTGCCGCTGTGAGAACGGAGTGGGGAGACCTGGGCAAGAAGCTCAGAGGAGACTCGTGAGTCTCAGGCCAGAGGCTGTCCTGCACCCCTCCGTCCCCACTTGGAAGGACTCACCAGAGGCCACTCCAATAACAGCAGGTCCCCCAGGACCCTGCTGAACCCCCAGGATGGAAAGGAAGGCAAGGGGCCAGCAGCCTTGCCCCACACAAACATGAAAACCACACACATGTACACAGCACATACAGACACACATATTTACCCACCTCATAACCATGCACACCACACACATGTGCATAGTACATTCACCCACATACACACATGCATGTACCTACCACATGAGATGCACCATACGTGTCACACGTTCACATTGCTGTGTGTCTGCTTGCACATGCATGCATGTGCACACACACACATCACACATGCAGATAGACACAGGCACACACATGTGCACACTTGTAATAAGCTGTGCATCCCTTCCCGGCAGCACATGTCTGGGGAAGGCACCATTGGACAACTTAGTCACAGTGTGAACATCCCAGAGCACGCGTGCACAGACGCAGGCAGCTGGAGGTCATAAGGTGAGGCGACCATGTGGGCCCTCTGTCGTGTGTGGCCCATCACTGACTGGAACATCTGTGTTCATCACATGATGAAACATGCACATGTACAGGCGTGTACACACCACACACATGTGTGTACTCATACTCATTACAGTGCTAAACGCACACATGTACACATGCACAGACTCATGCACTCACAGTGCTGCGTGTATACACATACACACAGACATACATTCACATACATGCACGCACAGTGCTACCTATACATGCACACACAGAATGCTATGTCCACATGTGCAGGCACACAAACACAAACGCACACATAGCCAGAAGCAACGACCTGCCCGGACCCATCTGTGTCCTGAGTCACATGACCCCCTGGGTCTCTGGGCTCACCCTGGTGCCTTTTGCTGGACACCAGCCTCACCCTCCCTGGCAGGGCTGCTGTTTGGTGACACTTAGGCTGCTTCATCCTGTGGGCCCCCTTGGCAGTTCCTCCATTTCCCACTGACCACGAGCGCTCTGGCAGGGACAGGGCTGCAGTGGGACAGGACAGGCGGAGACTGGGCCGCTCTGTGGCCCAGCTTCCTGGCTGTGCACAACCTGCCTCCAAGCTGCCCCTGTGTCTGTGCTGCTGCTCACGTCCCCCAGGGGCCGCAGCACAGCCCTGTGTCCTAGAGTCGTTCCCGCTGCGCGTGTCTGTGGATTTCCCTCTTCTTCACAGCCATCTACTCCAGCAAGCCCTCACCCTACAGGGGGCTGCTCTAGGGAGCCCGTTCCCAAGGCCCATCTGAGGTGCTGTGAAGCAGGACTCCAGCAATGAGCTTGGTTCCCCTCCAACCCGTCGTCTGTAAAATGGCAGCAGAGCATTGTGCCTGTGAGGACGAGACCTGCTGGAAGCAGCCACCCGCAGTGCTCTGCAAGGACGAAGACATGAAAATGCCTGGAAAGCCAGCGAGACCCTCAAGCCAGTGCCCCCGAGAGCCCTGAGCCCCAGCTGCCTTTCCCCATGGGGCTCTCGGGTTCTGCTGCCGTCCTGGGACGTCAGCATGGGGAAAGTGTGGTGGAGACTCAGGGCTCAGGCGATGGCACTGTCAGGAGCTGACCCTCCCTCTGCACGGTCCTGCTCTCAGGAGCCTCAGACATAACATCCCACCCAGCTGGCCTCTGCCGAGCTGAGCCGGAGGAGCTGATGGCCCAGCATGGAGGGTGACATTTTGAGCCGCCCCCGATGGCCGCCCCCAGGACTGTCTCCCCACTTGTCTTACCTTTCTGCATTGCTCCTCATCCTCCTGAGAGCCCAGCTCATGCCCGTATTGCTCCCAGGTCTGGCATCTGCAACCTCGACCTTCAGGCTGGTGGTGCCTCCTCCGGGGACAGTGCCTGCCCTGCTGACCTCTCCGAGACTCTCTGGACTCCGGACACTCACATGCCGAGGACCTGTCCTCCGGGAACAGTGGGGCCCAGGGGCAAACGTGTCTGAAACAGCACTTCGCCTTGTGAGCCTGCTCTCTGGCGTCCCACAGGCTAGGGCTGATGACGAGCCCCCCAGACTATGGCACGACAGGGAGGTTGGGACCCTCAGGAGCTGGAGTCTGGTGGGAGGAAGAAGGTGAATGACAGGGACACTGGACCTTGGCCACTGGTCCCACGGGGACATCCCTGTCATCCACGGCCCTGTGAGGGACTCTGCCCAGCCTGAAGCAGAGCGCCACTGGGAGCCCTGCCCTTAGGTTGTCATCACAGGTATGTGGTTATGGGGACACAGAGATCACATGCACAGCCTCGGTCACAACGGTCACCACACCAGAGTCCAGCCAGGGTGGGGAGTGGGCAGTGGAGCCCAAGCCAGGCACAGTACAGAGGCGCAGCACGGCCACCCTCTGGTCATAGGGACAACAGGCTCGGCTGAACCCAGTCCGGGACCCATGGGGACCGTCTGAGCAAAGCTAAACATCTACCGCCTGCCTCGGTGTCTGTGTGGGGCTGCTTCTCTAGGTGACAGCCCAAAGACTCAACAGTGAAGCTGTGATTTCATGTTTGTAGCAGCTGAGGTGGGAGGTGCCACATCTGCCAATGGTCCCTCTATGCTGCAGCCTGGAGGGCAACAGGAGGGCAATGCGACCCAGTCCCCGTCCAGCTGCCTCTTCCTGTGGTGTCCCCAGCTCTCTGGTCCCCATACCTGAGGACTCAGAGCCCATGGCGCCTCAGAGGCAGACGGCACATTCTGGGAGCAATTTCCTGTGATAAAGTTGTTTAAAAAATTGTATGTCGTATTGAAATTAGATAACTGCTATTGCGGCTGGTTTAAGAATTATTTGGATTTAATTGATCAATTAGATGAAATTACATAGTAGTGAGAGTTGGCAAAGTCCCAGGCCTGAGCTGCGGGATTTGAAAGCCATGGTCCCAGCCTGGAGCTGTGTGGCCTGGAGGTGACTCTGGTGCGGGTGATGCCCTGGGCTCGTGCAGCCCGCCAGCCAGGTGACGTCCCGGACTGGTGGCCTCGAGGGCCCAGAGGGGATATGCCTGGCTGTGTCCATCAGGGTCTGCACCAAAGAGGTCAGCTCCACAAGGCGGTGGCAGAGGGTTTCTGTCCTCTCCTCCGGGGTCCCAGTAGCCTCACAGCCGAGCGACTCTGGAGGCCTCAGGGAGGGGCCCTGGGCCCACCCAGACGTCAGCCTGCCGTGTTTGTGTTGGCAGCCTGGAACTTCGCCTTTGATGGCCCAGAGGGGTGGCTCTGTCTGAGGCGCCCAGGACAGGAGCCTAGGTGGTGGCCTTGAAATGAGCCTCCCGCCGCTCCCTGGCCCTCCTGGGCTATTCGCGTGGCCCACAGCAGGAGCCAGGATTGAAGCCAGGCCCAGTGTCCCGAACTTGGTCTCAGGCCTGGGAAGGGCCCTGGAAGGTACCAGGAAGGTGGCCACCCACAGGTCACTTGTCCCTGACCCCCACCTGACCCTCAGGCCTGGGGGCCTGGTCCCTGTGCCCGAAACACGAAGCCCCAGCTGTGTTCCGCAGCCACAAAGAAGAGACGTGGACAGCTGTAGTCACTCCACAGTGGGCCTGGAAATAGGATCTGGATGCGCTGTGCTGAGATCCCAGGACCAGCTTCCTGGCCAGGGCAGAGCATGCAGGGCCCCTGCGGTGCCATCAGACACTGGAGAGAGAGCACCAATCAGCTCCCGTCGGAAAGGCAGCTCCTGCCATGCTCAGCTGGAGCTCTAGGCCTCTGGGAGAGGGGCGGCCGGAAGCAGGAGGCAGGTCCTTCCAGTCTGTGTTGGGGGCTGTGGCCACCGAAGTGCAGGCTGGGCGCTGGCTGGGCCAGCAGTCGGGATGCTCGCAGCGCCTGATGGCCAGGACGGGGCACCGTGCAGGAGCAGCACACGCCGCCCTGGGGGAGCGCACTCCCTGCATGTGGGTGACCAGCACACATCTCTGCAGATGGCCCTGCCTGGGGCTTGTCGTGAGCGAGTTCAGTGGGAACTCGGGTTTGGACTTCTTCTGGGAGGGAGACAGAGGCGGAGACGTCTCTGTGCACCTCGGGGGCTGGAGGGGCTGGGGTCCTGTGTCCTCTTGCTGCTCCCATCCCTGACGCCACCCAGGCGGTGCTGGGCCTGGGTGCCTGTCCGGGGAGGTAGGCTTGGGAAGTCCAGGGAGGGTGACCCTTGATTCCTGGGAAGAGCCCTTCTTGGAACGGAACCGCTTTCATGCTAGGCAGGCAGGCTTTTCAAACAAACAGCAGAGCCTCAGCCCAAGCCAGCTTACCCAAAGAAGGAGCTATATTGATTTCTATAGCCAGGAGTCGTGTAATGGATGCGGTTTCAGGTATAGCTGGACCCAGGAGCTTAGGGCTGTGACACAGTCCTCGGGCACTGAGTGTGTGTGAGTGTGCACATTATCCTCAGCAGTTGCACTCTGCAGTCCCTGTGAGCACAGCTTTAGAGGACACAGAGCTGTTGCTGCTGAGGAATGGTTAGGGTTAGTCAGGCTCCTCCAAGACTCGGTCACAGCATTTCATCAACCGACCAGGACACAGTCCCCTTGGTCCACGACGATGCCTGACTTCACCTCTGGGTATTCGGTGACATCCAGCTCGCAGTGCGGGCTCTGAGTGCGTCCCTGAGCGGTGCCGCCCCCACCGGTGGCAGGAAGGGGCGCCCGGGGTGGGCGTGGGTTTCCTCAGCTCACTGGGGGCCTGGTGTGCATGTCCCAGCTCCACCACGTGTCCTGCGTGGCCCACCAAGGTCTCTGCCCCCTTCCTGCTGTGGTCGCTGGCGTGGGGGGACAGCGCTGGGACTGTCACGTCCACTCATGGGGTAGCCAAGCAGCAGGAAGCACAGGGCCTGGGTGTGGCCCGCACAGGTGTCTGGCGGCGTCACCTTTAATCCAGAGCTGTCTACATGTTCGGGTCAGCTTCCCACAGCGTCACTGGATGCTGAGAGGTCGGCCAGGGAAGGGCGGGTTTTGCTCCTGTCCAGCTCGCTTCTGGGCCCGGGGTGGGCGGGGCCAGCATCATGCTGAGGCCTTGGGGTGGGACAGGGCAACCCTTATGACAGCCAGGACTGGGAGACTGAGTCCCAAAGGTCACGCCCTGTGACCCCGCCCTTCCAGGTGCCTCCTGGTTCTGTGACCTGCAGCAGACCAGCAAAGCGCGAGGCCCGGTCGGAAGCACATGCACATCTAGCACATCGCAGTGAGAGCCATGCTGCCACGACCGCCGAAGGTCCCCGCAGGACCTCACTGCTCTCGCTTCCGCCTGGAGCATCGTTGGGGTCTGAGCCTCCTCCTCTGTGGTGACAGCCACCCCAGCTGTCACCGTATTTTTGATCACTCCTCATAGACACTCATGAAAGAGGGCTTCAGAGCTGCTTCAGAAAGTGGCAAGAACTAGGGGACTGCGTGTTCACAGCCAGGGGAGTGTTTCCAGGGGCATTCGTGGCAATGTATCTGTGACTGCAACAATTTCTAAACATTTCTAAACATTCACCGTGTATGTGATCCCCCTGGGATGAACCGCGGATGTATTAACCCATCGCTGAGTCAGCCCTCGGGCTCTGCTCTCCCCGCTCAGGAGGCTGAAGCTCCCTCCCTGGGCTGCCAGGGCGGCTCCTCGACTGCCCGGGTCCTCAAGCGCACCCACACTCTAGCAGGGTTCTACAGACACCATCATGCCTGCAAGGTGCAGGAAGCCTCTGAGGCGGAGGACCCACAGCCTCATAGCTGGATCTGGCTGTGCGGACACCGCTCCCCCTGCTGTCCACACTGCCGGCTCTCTGTGGAGCTTCTTGTGTCTCCAGCTCCGCTCTGCACGCACCTGTGAAGCCCTCTCTGTGCCAGCCAGGAGAGGGACATGCTGCACACAGACTGCACTGCTGCGTAGGCCGTGACAAGCATCCCATGCAGCGACAGCTCTGACTCAGCCTGGCAAGGGCCTTGGAAGGGTCAGCACCAAGGACAGTAAGAGAAGGGGTGGGCATCGCCCCCCCACTCTGAGACCCGATCCCATTGGCTGGTCTGGTCAGGTGTCCATCTGTGAGCCAATCACCATGGCCAGGGAAATGGAGCACCTTGATTGGCTCTGAGCTTGGAGGCGGAGCCATCCCCAGGGAGGGACAGGCTAAGTGAGGGGTGATCAGGAACCCCAAGCCAGACAGGCATTTCCAGGGGAGTGGGGCAGACCCCACAGTGCCCACCCTGGGTCACGAGCCACGCTCTGAGGCTAGGTTGAAGGACGCCTGGGTCCCGGGTTTGCCCTGTCTCCCAGAGGGGTGGCGTTGCGCTATCCTGAGCTGCCTTGGCAGGAGCGGCCTCACCCTAAGCTCACAGTGTTCCTCAGGCCCCAGGTGAGCCCCACAACCCTAGGCCACCACAGCTGCTCACCAGCTTCGTCAGCCTTTGCCCTAATTCCCTGGCCTGGGTGGCAGTGGTCCAGGGCTCCGGGCATCACTTGGGAAGGGCAGGACCAGGACCTCAAGGGCCCTTGAGGGCGGTGTCACCACCACAGCTGCCCCGCGCTGCTCCGTGGTGTCGGGGAAGTGTTGCTGTGGGCCTGGACCACAGGCTCCTTCCTGCCAGGGAGCCCCAAGAAGCAATGGTCCCCAAAACCGCAGGGGACGTGCCCTTGTGCCAGCTTCCCAGGACCCAGGCAGGCCGGTCACTGACGCTGGGCCTGCATTGGTGGAAATGAGAAATGCTTTGCAACCATTTTCTCCCCACAGAAAAGACGCTCTGCATTCTGAGCGACTCCTGCGGCAGAGGAGAATTAAAGCACTCTCTCTGTGTCGGTCCTCTCCTGACCCCAAGAGGCTGCTCCTTCAAAGACCAGCCCTCTTTGGTCAGGTCCAGGCCCCAGTTGACACAAGGTGGGCTGAGCCTGTGCCCCTCATCCCCACCTTCAATACCACCAAGGCCCTGGGGAGTAGGGAGCCATAGGAGGTGCATGGGAAGGCAGCACCTCGTGAGAGAGAGGTGTCTCAGGGGGGCTCCCAGGCCTCCCTCGGTGACAGACAGCAGGAGGGGCCGGAGTCACTTACAGGCCAGGAAGGGCAGCGGAGACCTGTGTCTCTGCCTCTCTGTCTCCATCTGTCTCTGTCTCTGTCTCTATTTCTCCCTGTGTTTCTATCTCTGTGTCTCTGTCTCCCTGTGTCTCTGCCTCTGTCTCTCCCCATGTCTCTCCATGTCTCTGCCTCCCCGTGTCTCTGTCTCTCCCACTCCCTCTCTTCCAGCTGCACCTTCAGGCCCCTTGTCTCTGTCTCCTCCTGGAGGAGGCAGGCTGGCTTGGCTTGTGACTGTGCACCTCCCAGGTCCTAGCATACCTTGAGCCAGTGTCACCTGCCTGGGGGCTGAGTGCCCATCTGCAGGGCTAATGGGCTGTGGGGCCAGCAGCTGCCCCTGCACCCAACCACAGGCCCAGCAGCAAACAAGGGGGGACCGCTGCTGCCTCCTCAGTCCACGGTCAGTCCGGCTGTAGGGAAGTCAGGCCGAGGGTCGGAGCGGAGTGCAGGGTGTTGGCCCCATCTCCGGGCACGTCCTGGGGCAGCCACTGGCTTCCTGCAGCTCAGCTACTCGGCCTGCACAGCCTCTCCCTGGCCGAGCTTGGGAGGAGGAGGGTCCCCAGGACTGTCCCCAGAAGCCGGTGCCGCTGTGAACCCTAACCCTAGGGCTCCCCCTTCTCTGCATGTGGCCCAGACCCGACTCCACCCTGGCCACTCTGCCTCAGTTTCTCTGCTGTGACATGGCTGTGCTGGTCCCAACTCCACACCAGTCCCAGTCCCAGTAAGAGCTGGCATTTAGGGATCAACTACTAATTCCTATCTGCTCAGCGGCTGCAGTGCTAAAGTGCATGGGTCACCAACAGGCAGGTCCCTGTTCCCAGCTCCGGGAAGAATCCAGTGCTCCCCAGGTGGCGCAGGTGGTCCGCACGGTGTGTCCTGCCCAGCACGTCTTTAGGGGGACTAGTGAGCCTCACCCAAGGCTGTGACAATGGCCACTTCGTGGCTCTCCTGTCTGGTCTGCCAGGGCATGGCCCTCAGCAGCTCTCTGAGGACTTTGGTGGTGGAGTTTCTGGGGCCCAGGGATGTGGAGCACAGAAGAGGAGCGGCTGGGACCCAGGAGCCCACTTTCACCACGGCAGGGCCACCTCTCTGGTGTCACACCTGACGCCTTGAGCCTGGGCATCGCTCTCTCCATGACAGAGATGAGAGCCACTCAAGACTCGAGTTCCCAGTTCCCTCGGAGGCCCACGGGAAGAGCCAGGCCCAGCTCAGAGTGGCTCCCGCGCCAATCTGTGTGATGTCAGAGCGAGGCCTCCCTGGTAGGAGAGAACCCAGCGTCTCCCTCCCTGGCGCGGTTTAAGCCCTGCTGCCTGTTTCCTGGGCTGCCTTCTCGGTCGGGCCACCCTGCAGTCTCTGGACAGCTGGGGCTCCCCACGGTGGACTGGGCTGCTGCCCCAAGGCCGGGTAAGAGGCCTCATTGTCCAGCACGAGGGGAGCCCCTGGGGATGGCTTGCTCCACCTGGCAGACCCGGCTGTCCCCTGCCCAGGTGCTGTGTTTGGGATGCCAACGATTGTCTGGGTGGCAACGACTCCCTGCTGACTGTGAGCATAGCACAGTGTGTTTTCGTGGACAAAATATGCTTTCTCCTGCAGCAACACGTTAGCATCAATTCCAATAAACATATAATGAAAAGCACTTGGGTTTTTTCTCAAGTGGCTGATAAATTTGATTCCAGAGCCAAATTGTCTGGGCTTAAATCCCAGACCCAGGCTTTGCCGTTAGTGTGACCTTGAGCTGGGACTTGTTCTCCTCGCTGCCTCAGTTTCTCTTGGTGGGGAGTCAGGCAGTGCTGTCTGTGTTTCCACCTGGACGCTGTTAGAATCAAGCCCAGCACTGCACGGTTGGCCTCTATGCTGTGATTCCAGGGCCGGCGAGCAGTGCAGTGCTGGTGTTTTGTGAGCAGAAGCCACAGTCTTTCTGAAGGGGACAGAATGGGTGTTTATCAAAATCGAACTGGGACCCCTGCTGGGTGAATGGCAAGAGTCTCCTGGGGTGACAGTGAAACTCTCCCAGCTCCATCCAGAACAGCGACTCCAGTGCTGGCCTCAGCCCAACAGCGAGTCCTTCCTGGTAGCGTTTACCCAGCCTGGAGAGGGGAGGCCGGGCTCTCAGCCCTTCCAGCGTCTGCGGAGAGGCAGCTCTCTGAGGAGGGAGGGCTGGAAGCATATGCTGGAGAAGAGCGCGCTGGCCCTGGAGCCAGAAGCTTCGAAGTCCCACACAGTCACACACGCACAGATGTACACACACACCTGTGCACACCGACAACGTGCATACACAGAGAACAGGTGGCAGTACACATGGAGAACACACACCCCCAACACACACATGCATAATGAGACATGCACGCGACACAGATGGACCTGACACACACACAGGCAGGCACACAGTGCACTCAGAGACACATCATATGTACTGCACATGTGCACACTCACGCACACATGGAAGACCCGTGTACATATATGTACAAGAAGGGACACCTGCACACGTGGAAAGAACAGGCACATGCACAGAGAGAGAGATATGCATGCGTGTTCAGAGATCCGTGCACACACAGAGACATGCACATGCAGAGATGCATGCACACACTCAGATGCATGTATACACACGTGCACAGACACATGCACAATGGACACAGACTCACGCAGAGATACCTTACACACACACACACAGACATGTGTGCACGCATCACATACATGCACCTGCACTCATGCATACACATAGAACTGCACACACAGCCAAGAGCTGTGGGGCCCAGAGGTATGTCATGCTCATTTCTGTACACCAAGGACTCAGCACAAAGTGACCTCCTAACACATGCCATCATTGATTCACTCTCCCAATATTTACTGAGCACCAACTACGTGTTGGAAATCCTCGCAGGCCTTGAGGATGGAGCGGTGAGCCAGGCAGACAGAAACCCCGTGCTATGCCCAAGTTCACCGACTTCTGTGTTTCTCTGGGCCTCCATCTGCCCCCTCTGGACTCCAGCGGTCCGGGTATAAAACGCCAGCGTGGGGCCAGACCAGAGAGGAGGGCAGCTCGGATCTGGCCTCCGGGCGCAGGACCTGGGACCCGCAAGCGGCACCCCCCACGGTGGGCTGCGGTGAGTCTGGTGGCACAGTAGGCGCCGTCCTTCCCATCTTTTCTGGGCCCTGGGCGGGGCAGGGGGCGAGCGGGTCGCTCCGCGCGTGCACAAGCCCCCACCTGCCGGTGCGCGGGCGCAGAGACCCCAGGCTCCTCCCCGAGTCTCCAGCTCCTCCCGCCCCTCCTGGGCCTGGGCCGCGGCGGCCGGGACGCACCGCACCGACGCGGGGAGGCGGCGCGGAGCCTGCGGAGGAGGCGGCGTCACTGCGCACCGGTGCGGGCGGAGCGCGAAGGATCAACCAAGACCGAGGCCGCGGCGCAGCGGAGCGGCCGGCGCCCACCGCACCCAGCTCCACCATGCGCACTGCCCCCCGCGCCCCCCGCTCCCCGGAGCAGGCGCCGCGGTGCTGAGGGACAGCGCCCGCGCCCCCCCATGTCCCCGGCCGGCCGCGCCCAGGCTCCCGCGCCCCGGGCCCCTCGAGGCCCCGCGGGGAGGCGGCCCCGGCCGCGCCGCGCCCATGGCGGTGGCCAGGAGGATCAAAACTTTGCTGACGGTCAACATCCTAGTGTTCGTGGGCATCGTGCTGTTCTCTGTGTACTGCCGCCTGCAGGCCCGCTCCGAGGCGCTGGTGCAGGTCGTGCGCGCCGCCGACCGCCGGGTGCGCAGCCGGCTCGCCAAGGCGGGCGCACTGGCCGACCGCGAGGCCATCCTGCAGCGCCTGGACCATCTGGAGGAGGTGGTCTACAACCAGCTTAACGGTGAGTGGGCCGGGGCCGGGCCGTGTGGCCACCGCGGCCCGCCGGGAGGAAGCCCCCTGCGTCCTTGGGAGGGGACGGGCGGGGGGGGGCAGGCAGAGGGGCGGCCTCCTCCTGCCTCCTCGCAGAGGCCACTGCCTGAGGACGGCTCCTTCATCCGCTCCTGGGGACACTTGGCCGCTGCCCGGCCGTCCTCGAGGGCCCTAAACTCCCCCCCCCGCCCCCCAGGACTCAGGGGGCTTCTGCGCAGCCGGGGCCAGCGGAGGGGAGGCGGCACCCACATCCAAGAGCGAGGGGCGAGCCAGTGCGGTGGGCAGCAGAGCTTGGGGGGACTCGCTGGCCTTCCCTGAGGGTGAGGGCAGCTGCCAGTGTCCCGGGCACGTGGCGTATCCAGGGACATCCAGAGCCCCAGGCCGGAAGTTTTGCCGTGGGAGAAGCCTGAGGCGTCTCCCCGCCGGGGCAGGGGCTAACCGTCCACGCCGACCCAGGTCCTGGTGGGGCCTTGCAGCCTTCCAGGTGTGGGCTCCTGGGGGTCTCTGCTTCCCCGGGAGTGTGGGGTGGGTTGGGGGTTGGTGAGTGTGCCCCACCCAGCGCCCCCTGCGCCTGCGCGGCCCCAGGAAGCACAGGCATGGGTGGGGGCGGGGTGAGCCCTCGAGGACTGTCAGAGGACCCTGTCCTGTGGCGTGGGGAGCAGACGAGCCTTGAGTGGCCTGAGGACACTGGCACCCGCCCGGTGCAGGGAACCCGCTCTGCAGCTCACCCGGGAGAGCATAGCACCCCAGCTCCAGAGGTCCCAGCATCCTGGCTCCTCCTGAGGCTCCGTGGCGCCCGCGGGCTCTGGGACACGAACGGAGAGGAAAAGTTTAGCGGGAGCCACGCATGTGGTTCTGAGGCCGATACCGCCTGGAGGGCAGGGTGCCCCAGGAGCACGCGGCCGTGGGTGCAGCCGATCGCCTATCCTGTGGGGGCCGACGGTTATATAAAAACATGGGCAGCAGGCGGGCCTGTGTGACCGTGTGGCAGGTTCCCTCACCGCACTGTCCGGGAGAGCAGCGGGACCCTGAGGGCCTTGGGGTGTCCGAGCCCTGCTCCTCCAGCCTGTGCCTCCCCTTCCTCTCCTGGTTCCGAACATTTCCTCCTTCGCCCCCCAAGCCCCCCGCCCCCGCTCCCTCCTGCCCCTCCCTTTCTGTCCTCTTTCTCCTCGAGCTGTGCTGAGGCTCCATGGCAGCCCTGGCTGGGACCTACGTGGCCGTTTGATGTTCCTTCCAGGAAATGACCAGGGACACCACAACCTAGCCCGGACCCCGGGCGGGTCCTCGAGGAGCGCTCAGCAAGGCGGGAGTGCAGACTGAAGCCTCTCGCTCTGGCCTGAGCTGTCTGTGAGGAGGGCAGGGGAAAGCCCGAGGGCTTCCCGGAGGAGGCAGACTGCTGCCTTCATCCCAGCCTGGTCTATTTTAGGTCCCAGAAAGGCGAGATTGATTCCTAGGAGTTTTATCTAATCAGCTGAGTGTAGACAGGAGAGAGATCTAAGGCGAACTGATTGATCACTTATGTCTTCCCTGCCCTGACTGCCCCTGGGCCGGGGTGGCCTTTGAGGGGCTTTGGTGTGGGCGGGTCACTGTCCCCACAGCCTGCACCCAGAGTCTCTCCAGCCTTGGCAAAAGGTGAGTGTGGAGGGCGCAGCTGGGAGCCCCGGACCGGGAGGTGGCGCCCTGTGAGGACCCAGCAGCACACCCTGTCCATGTGCGCCAGGGCTTGCTCCTGATGCAGTGCTCATGGCAAGGACAGCAGTGTCCGGAGCCCAAAGTGGCTCTGCGGGAGGGGTGAGGTCATGGTTCGCCTCCGGTGCCCCCGCCCCAACCCCACCCCACAGAGCCTGGCGGTGCCAGGCGGGTGGAGGGAATCGCACTACACATCCAGGATACCTCGCGTCCCCTGATGCCCAGCCACCTGAGAGGGAGACCCACAGGGAGCTGAGTGGGCTCCAGAGCAGCATGGTGACCCTGCTCCACCCAGCTCCCTGCACCCGGCTGGAACTGGGCAGGGTGGCGGGGCTCCTGCCTGGTGGGGCTGGAGGGGGCACCTGCTCAGAGGAGCTTTCCGCAGTGACAAATTTTAAAGAAGCAGCGATCCCACTGAGGACCACCAGGAGTGGGGCAGAGGTCCCGGGGTGGCAGCCTCTGTCCACGCGCAGATGCCGCGGCCCGGCTCTCGGCCCCTCAACCCTGCTGTGCCCTCCGCACCCGGGACCTGACAGATGGACACCTGGCATTCACGGGTGTCCGTCCAGGCAGCAGACATTCTCGGAACAAGCACTGGGGCTGGCGGGCGGCAGGACAGGTGGTGAGGAGACGCGGTGCCGAGGGACACAGGCCAGACGCCAATCCCTCCCTCTGGAGCAGCGTGCGTGACCACAGTGAAGACCTTGCCTAGAGGCCGGGAGGTGAGGGCGGGGTGGACACAGCACTGGTCTGAGCGTCGCCAGTCTCCATGGGGCATGGCTGTCTCTCTGGGACGCATGGCCAGCCAGGACGGTGGGCTGCTCCTGTCCTCACGGCCTGGACACTGCAAGAACAGTGGGCACTGTCCATGCTGACGGGCAGAGGGGGTCCCAGGGGCGCAGCAGAGGAGGGTGTCCCAGGTCACCCTTGGTCGGGCCAGTCCCTTGCCCGCGACCTCTGGACCTCGGGAGTGTGGGCGCGCCTTCCTTGAAGGGTCTCTGGTTTCTCCCTGCACGTCCGGCCCGGGCCCCAGCCCCGCGGTGGCTGCGAGCTTGGACTCCAGGAGCAGCGCCGACTGCTGCTCCCCACAGCCCCTCCAGCCCAGCCCATCTCCACCGTCTGCAGGGCCCCACAGCCGCCTGAGCACAGAGGCGCATGGGGAGCTGAGTGCAGCTTGCCCCGGGCTCCCATCCCATCACAGTGGAGGGCTGTTTCCCGGCCCCCTCGAGGTCACATGGCCCCGGGAAGTGGAGAGTGCTGATTCCTGCCTGTCCTCCGCTGTGCCTCGTTCCTTCTTGCGTGGAGGAGATGGCATTTTGGGTTAGCCCGGTTCCTCCTCTGGCTCCTCCACACCCCGGAGCCTGGGGACACACAGCTGGTGCCTGCTCCCACGCCGTGTTCCGGGGGCCCCCGCGTCCATGCAGCTCGAGAGGACGCAGGAGGGCGAGGGCTGGGGCCACACTGGTGCTGCAGTTCTGCCGCCCGCGAGTCTCTGTGCTGTGTTCTGGAGCACGGTTCATGCCCCTGGCTGGAAATGTGGCAGGGCCACCCCCTCCCCCAGCCCAGCCGCTCTCCGCCACCTCCCCCAGGAAGCCGCCCAGGCCTGCCCGCGGGTGGCTGTCACACCACAGCAACGCAGACCTTCAAACCTGAGCCAGGGCTGCCCATGGAGGAGGCGGGGCTGTCCTGGCGCGCTGGGAGCTGCACATGAGCTGAGGGGAAGTGGGGGCACAGAGGGCCTGGGTGCAGAGGCCTCATGGTGGCCACGAGGAAGAGGAGGGTGAGGACCACTCTGCTCTCCACGGCTGTGTCCCTGGAGCCCTGGGAAGAGCAGGGAGGGAGCGTGATCGGGAGGGTGCTGTGCGTCCCGGGAGCGCTGGGGTCCCCGGCTGTCTGTGTCTGTCTGAGTGTGTCCTCGTGTCCTTGGTGTGGAGCCCGAGAGTCTCCCGATGTGCTGGGCCCCCGGAGCTGGGTGGCGCCCATCGGTGCCAGGCGGTCCCTGCCGTCAGTGCCAGTGGGACGCAGGTCAGGCCTTGCCCCTGGGCATTGCTGGGTGGCCCTTTTCTGTGGACGTCTGTCACTCTAGGGTGCAGAGCGGCTTCCAGCCCCCTCCGCCTGCCAGGGGCCACGGCGCCTTCTCTCTGCCGTGTCCCTGCCCTGCCAGAACCCTGCCGTCCTGGAGTGTGGCTGCTGTCTCCCAGGTTCCAGCCGGCTCCCTCTTCGCTAGGGTGTCAGTGCCGCCCTGTGCCTCAGTTTCTTTGCCTGTGGAGCTGGGAGGGGGTCTGGGGCTGAGGAAGGGATGTACTGTGCGCGGCGGGGGTGCCCCGAGTGGCCTGAGGGGAACCGGGTCTTAGCCCCAGGCCGTCTCCCTGACCCCCGCTGGCCTCCTGACCACAGCAGGACGGTGGCAGCAATGGCGGTTTCCGGGTGCACCGGCTCCCTCAGGCCCCTCCCAGGCTCCAGTCTCTGCCGAGATGTCTGTGAGACTAATGGCTCTGCTTTGTCCTTATATTCTACTAATTCTGTGGACAGATGACGTGGTTTTCCTGTCGTGGGCAGTGATCTGTCACTTACTGAAGAAACAAGTTTATTTAATTCACAGGGAGACTGCAGGCAATACAGACCCAGGCGGCTCAAGAGGACAGGGTCCCAGGGAGGAGGGGACAGACCTGGCCTCGTGGGACGTGGGAAGCAGAGCTGCCAGTTAGACCCCAGCTCTGGCCCCAAGCTCTGCCCAGGGCTCTCTGGCTCTCAGCCTGCAATCCCGGCACCGAGGAGGCTGCGGCAGGAGGAGCACCACAAGTTCAAGGCCAGCTTGAGCTACGTAGTGAGACCCTGTCTTGAAAAAGCAAAGGCCAGACAGGCTGTGTGTGGATGTGCCAGTGTAGATAGTGGGTCCCCTGCCTGCTCGGTTTCATTGTGTCACCCTCTTAGGCCTGACCAGCCCTGGCAAGGGACTGCGATGGGACCGTCCTTCCTGCTGGTGGCTGGATACAGCCCTCACTCGGCTGGCACAGGCAGGGCGTAGAGGACGTCTGAAGAGAAGAGATGTCAGACAGGCGGCTCTGCACAGTCCTGGGGCTCGGGGCAGCAGCTCTCGGGGGAGCGGGGGCTGGCTCGGCAGGCCCTGCTCTTCTGGGGGTGGCACGGAGTGGGTGTGTCTGCGGTTGCGGGGCCCCAAGCGAGTGTCCCTCTCCACAGATGTGTGTGGCCGTCCTGCACACCTGGCTGTCTGGGCTCCAGTGTGGGGGCTCCTGGACCTGAGGAGACAGCAGCACCCAGGCCGCCCCTGCCCCTAGGCTCCCCCTTTCTGGGTCAGGCCCACTCCTGCGACTCGCACCTGAGGGGCTGTGGTTCTGCCTTCCAGTCCCGGCCCAGGGCCCCCAGTCAGTGGCTGCTTGTTTTTAAGGAAATGAGCCAAACAGGATTGTCCTTCACAATTCGGTTTGAGGCCCTGGCCATGTACGGGGCCGGCCACAAGTCCCCTCCCTCCACTCCCCGCAGCCCCTGGGCTGAGGCCAGCACCTCCCTGCTCTGTTTCCCTTGCCCTGCTCAGGAGGAGGCCCAGGAGGTGACAGTGCCATGCTGGCCTCGGACAGGGTGAGGGCAGGTGGAGGCTCTGCCCATGCCACCATTGCCTGGGGCTCTCAGGGCCAGGCCTCAGGCCACTGCCCGGCTTCCAGGGGGTAAAGGGGAGCACACTTGGCACACATCCCCCACATGGCCCACTGGGGGTTTGTGTGTCCCAAACAAATCCCTTAGCAGACCCTGTGGAGCGCCCAGCACAGAGTTCTAGAGAGCTGGCCTCATCCTGGATGGCGCCCCAGGACTGTGGTGGATGCCTGCCCACCGTCAGCCTCCCCTGGACCCAGGTTTGGGAAAGAGGCCTGGAGACCCGCTGCCCCTTGGGGGAGCAACTCAGGGAGGGCCCAGGCTGATTCTGGGGCTCAGTGCACACTGGTGGTCCCCGAGCAGCCTCGGGGGTGGGTGATGTCTGGCCAGCGCTGGGCGGCAGGGGCATCCTGGCTGCAGGTCTGTGACCAGCTGAGCCCAAACCCAGCTCTGTTCTTCATAGAAACACAGCTGTTTTTCACAATGTTAAACTCAAATTTCTACACATGCAGAGTAAATCCTGGGAAACCATAAGGCGTTTTGTTCAAAATACACCAAAAAGCCAGTCGCTGTGTCAGGACACAGCATGTCACCAGCACTTGCACTGTGACCTTGTTAGCTGTGCAGGGTCCCTGGGGCAGCCCCTCCTGACTGAACTTCCTGTGTTGGCTCAGGGCTAGGGCCAGGACAGGGGCGGAGTCACAGCCAGGGTTAGGACCCAGGTCTGGGTCCAGGGTCAGGGTTCAGCATCAGAGTTCGGGTCGGGAGCTAGGGTTAGGCTTGGGGGTTAGGGTTAAAGTTAGGGCGGGTTAGGGTTAGGCTTAGTGTCAGATGGTTAGGGTTAGGATGGAAACACAGATCTGTAGTTCTGTAGATCGAGAGTTCAGTCATCTCCTGTGGTGGCTCTGAGAAATTACCCGAAACTTGGTGAACTGGGGCAGCACACATGCCCTGCACTGACCCGCACCTCTTGCCACCGTCCAGGTGGGATCAGGCTGGTACCCCTGGGCCAGGTCCGGGTCCTTCCCACTCCAGTGCGGTCCTCCAGGCCAGCACCCTATCACACCCGTCACCTTCGAGGGCCCTGAGATTTCACAGGGACCACGAGGCTGGACCAGAGCAGCCAACCGGCACCCGCCTCCCTCACTCTGCATGTGCCCCGCACCATGCCTGGGCTCTGGGCAGGGCCCTTGACTACAGATAGCAAAACACACGCTTTTGAACAGTGCTGCAGGAGAAGGGGGGAGTGGGTGGGAGGCCTTGGGGTTCTCAGTGGCACCCAGGGTTCCTTCACCAAGGAGTGACCCAGCAGAGGCCTGGGTAGGGACAGGGTGACAAGCACCATCTGGTGCAGAGAGCTCAGGCCCAGCCAGTGCACAGGTTCTCCAGGAGTGGCTGGCCCCAGGAGGTCATGCACCGGGACCCAGGTCATGGAGACCACAGCCTCTGCAACTCCATCCCCCCCAAGGGCAGTGTGCACCCGTGCAGACTTAGGGACCAGATCTGAGCTGGGCTCCTGCAGGCACAGAATGAGGGCCAGGCAGGCGGCAGCACTCCCAGCACAGAGTGGTCCAAGGAAGAGGAGCGTGTCCTCCGCATCCCTCTGTGCGTTTTTTTTTGTTTGTTTGTTTTTTTGGTACCGGGGATCAAACTCTGGATCTCATTTGCAAGGCAGGCGGTGGAACCACTGAGCTAAACCCCCAGCCTCTCTGTGCATTTTTAATAACTACTTTTCCTTCCAGAACACTAGTGCAGTTGAAAAATGAATTTACTTCCATGAAACCCTGGAAAGTGAAATTACAGGTTAGGCATCCTAATCAGAAAACCCAAACTCCAAAAGCCTCCTGCACCACCAGCTGCTTCCGAGAGTCCAGGAGCCTGAAGACCAAGGAAGAGGGTGGGGCAGAGGGTCTGGTGTGGGTGTGAGCTGTCGGGAGTGGCACCCCTGGGCCCCACCAGACAGCAGTCACACCCCCATCTCGTCCTGTGTGACAACCCAGACTCTGCCTGTCCTGCCCCATTTGCCCCTGGACAGACCCCTTGAGAAGGGGTGCAGTCCGGACGGTGTGGTTCTGTGTGTGCAGAGAGGTGGGCTTGAGCAGGCACTGCTGGGGCAGCCTGAGCGATGGGGATCTGATGAGGCCAGGAGGGGTCCCAGACCTCCTTCATCTCCCGGGGCAGCAGGAGGGAGGCCCAGCCAGCACCCGACAGTTCCCTCCCCTCTCCTAGGATTTTCCATTTTCCCTGGGGCCAGAAACAAGGTCAACGGGGCGGGCCAGGCTGCTGATTGCAAATCGCCTTCCTTTTCTTTCTTTTTCTTTTTTGAGGACAGCAGTGGCACAAGGCTCTTTTTGAAGTATGTTTGGTTACACGACATCTGTGTTTCAGAAAGTGCAACTTGCATATGCCGGGGGGCAAGTCTGGTAGGGACCCCGCATGTGAGCAGAGGACAGAGGTTCAGGCTTAGGGGTGTGGCCCCTCAGTGGAGCGGATCCCGGCAGCGGCAGCTGTGTGCTCACCACATCCCTGCCCAGGGTTGGCCTCTGCCTGGGGCTTGGGCAGGGAGCAGCCCCGGGGGACAGACTCCCTCCGCCCAGCTCCTAGTCCCCCACCTGCTGACATGAGGCTCTGGGCAGGTTGGTGGGGTCTGCAGGGGTGTCTCCTGATGTCACATCCCGATGTCACCGGTGGGCGTTGAGTACAGTGCTCCGGGGACACTTGGTCCCCGTGGACACACACCTGTGAAGGCTACTTCTCCTTGTCCCATCTGCTGTGGGAAGACCAGGGCCGGAAGCAGGTGGTGGCAGAGGTGGGACTTGGGCCCGGGCACAGGGCTGGTACCTTCGTGGGATGCTGGCCAGAAAGACGTGACCCAGTTGATTTATGTCAAGCCTCGTGTCTCCACCTGTCACAGCAAGAAGGGGCTATTTTTATATTTAACAGAATAGTTCATTCAGACCAGCTCTGTGTACAGCTCAATCTGAAACCCAGCAAGACCTGATTTTGAGTAAGAATATAGTCAGTGGCTGGGAGATGCCAGGGGCAATTTCCACACTATTTTGAGAAAAGTGTGGAAAACGCCTGTTCCTTACTATTCCGAGCACTTGAGCACTTAGCAGTGGTCTGACACAGCAGTGCCCTCTTCACTGGTCATAGGTGTTGCGGCCCTAATAGGCCAGGGGCCGGACCTCCTGTCAGGACCCCACCATTGCCTGTGCCTGGGGATCCATGGCCAAGGGCTCCAGTCCTTCTCCTTGATGTCTTTGGCTGTAAAATAGGACAATAATGTGCTTGTCTCTGGGGAAACAGGACAGCACCCGTGGGCCCTGATGGCATTGGCAGTTAGTTCCTGAATAACATCCTCATTTTTGCTGTCCACTGAATGGACTGTGCCTCCCAGCTCCGAAGGACTAACCCTGGTGTGTTTCTAGGGTGCCTCTGCTGAAGGTGCACAGAGTCCAGTCTTCCCTGGGAGCTGAGGAGAGGGGTGATGCCATCACCGCTCATGGGCAGGCTCTGGGGTGTGCAGGTTGTGCCCCCCGCGAGCATGGTGTCCTCCTCGGGGTCTGGGCAGGGAGGAGGGAGGCACTGGCAGCAAGCTGCCAGCCATGTGGGGACTCACAGGAGTGTGCTAGGTGGCTGGTGTCGGTGAGTCAGGAGGGCTTTGAGGAAGGGGCCGTATGAGTGGTGCATTTGGTGTTGGAGGGGTCTGTGCCCAAATCCCAAACAAGTGACCTTCAGAAGGCCACTACCTCTCGTGAGCCTTGGTCTCCTCATATGTGAAATGTTAAAGGCTCCTGTTCCTCCCTGGTGGCAGTAGGACAGTAAGCAAGATGCATGCAAAGTGTCCTGCATGAGGCTGGCAAAATGGAGAAAGGAGTTGAAAAAAGGCAGGATTTGGATAGATGGATGGCATGAAGGCTGAGCATCTTGGTAAATGGTGCTTGGTAAATGCTTTTTGACCAGGAGCATGGATGCATAGATGGATGGCTGGGTGGACAGGTGGATGGGTGGAAGGGTGGATGGATGGATGGATGGATGAATGGATAGATGGGTGGATGAATGGATGGGTGGATGAGCAAATGGATGGGTGGGTGGATGGATAGATGGACAGATGAACGAACAGGTGGATGGATGGATACATGGATGGGATTAATGGATGGATGGATGGATGGATGGGCAGATGACAAATGGGTGGATGGGTGGATGGGCAGATGGACAGATGAACAAACAGAAGGATGGATGGATACATGGATGAGATTAATGGATGGATGGATGAATGGGTGGATAGATGGATGGATGGGTAGATGACAAATGGATGGATGGGTGAATGGATAGATGGGCAGATGAACAAACGGATGGATGGATGGATACATGGATGGATGGATAGATGGATGGGATGAGTGGATAGATTGATGGGATTAATGGGTGGATGGATGAGTGGATGGGTAGATGGGTGGGTGAGTGGATGGATGGATGGATGGATAAATAACTGAGAAGACACTGCAGAGTGAGACAGACTCCATTCAAGAGCAGGCAGTATCTGGAGTGACAGGAGAGGCTGGTCAGCTCCCAGTGCCCCGTGTGGAGCTGAGCAGCCCCACACCAGCATGCAGCGGAGGCAGAGGAGGCACTGTTCCACCTGCCCAGGCCAATGGTACAGGGCATGGGGCACCGTCCCCTTCCCTCCCCCTGATGGTTCTGTGGGTCTGGTCCCAACTGACTGACCCCACGTGGCCAGCTCAGCCTGGTGCTGTATTGGATTGGGGCGGTGGTTTCCAGCTGCCCCCTGTCCTGCCCAGACTGCTTAGCACCCCGGCTGCCTGTCCCGTGTCCTGGCCTCCTGCCTGCCCACTCTGCTGTGCTCTGACTTCTGCCCTTGTGGAGGTGTCTGATGTGGCCACAGTGGCCGGCATATTTTGTGGGAGAAACAGGTACCCATGCTGGGTGGGGCATGGACAGGCCAAACAGCAGATGTGGACAGCTCGGTGGGGAAGCACTTGCTGGGCAAGAGGACAGAGACTAATGAGAGCCCTGGTCCATTACCCCCCCCCCACACACAAAAGTTATCACTGACAAGTCAGGGAACTGAGCCTGAGGTGAGTGCTGGGTGAAGGTGGGTTTGAATACGGTGGCTTGGTCTGTGTCCAAGCACTCAAGTGTGGTTTGGCAGATTTGACTGGCTTTCTAGTTTAAAAAAAAAAAATGTGTGTGTGTGTGGTCCTGGGGACTGAAGCAAAGCCTTCACACTGAGCTACATCTCCAGCCCTTTTTAATTTTTATTTTGAGACAGGACCTCACTATGTCACTAAGTTGCCCAGTCTGAGCTCAAACTTGCAGTCCTTCTGCCTCAGCCTCCCAGAGTGCTTGGATTACAGCCATGCACCACCATACCTAGCTACTTTCCAGTTTTATTCCAAGTGGGCAGTGGGCTGGGAGGACAGGGGCTCAACTCCGGCCTCTGGCTGGCCTTTGACCTGGGACCTCCGCTCTCTGCTCGGTTCTCCTGGCACAGCAGTTGCTGTGGGGAGGGGATGTTCCTGGGGTCCACACATGAGGCACTGTATGGGACAGGGCCCTGGAGACAGTGCCCGCTCTGGTGCTGTTCCTCCCGCTGGGAGTCCCCATCGCGTCATTCGTTGAGCATCTTATGAGCACCTGTGTCAACGCTGTCCTGGGCTTTGCTGCGAGCAAGACAGCTGTCCTTGTCACCAGAGGCCAACAGGAGGCTGAGGGGCCCTCTGTACCTGCCAGTAGGACCAGAGTCTCCTCCTGTCCTGGGGTGTGGGTTGATGAGTTCTCCCCCTGTGGTGATCTCCATGGCTGGTGGCCCATGGGACAGACATTTCCCAGGAGAACCCAGGACAGGATTCCAGCAGAGCTGATCCTGTGGTGCTAGACTGTCACCATCAGAGGACAGGACAGCGGCCTGCCACTCTGGTCCTCTCAGGATCTCAGTCAGGGGCCACCACTGAGGTGACAGGAAACCCAGGCAGCCCTCATGTTGACAGCTCCAGTCTGAGGCAGCCTGGCATGTGTGCTGTGAGGAGCTGCCCCAGGGGACGCTTGTGCACTTTGGACAGGAAGGAGCTAGAGCTGGTACCGCATCATCCCTGTCACCACTTACCCGCTGACTCCAGCTCCAAAAATGTCCATGTTCATGGAACACAAGTGTTATGCGTCAAGATTTATCAACACGGGGTTATTCTCCATGAGGACATGTTTTATGGGAGCACTGTGTCCTGCAAAGTATCCCTGACTTTCTGGATCCAGAAGGACAGTCAGTCTTCTCACTGTTAACAATATGTTAGGACTTTGGGCCCCCGGGGAATCTTAAAAGAGCTGTCTGTAATGAAATTAGCTGTTGTATTTGGAGAGAGTGGACAAAATTGAAGCTGGAGAGAGAGACATTACCTACAGAAGCAAACCAGGGTCTCTCATTATTATCTCCGCTTTGCAATCATCATATTAATAGCCAGCACATTAAACCGGTCTGCATTTTCATGAGGGCAGTGAGAAAGGAGGGAGCAGGCTAGTGAGAGTCCTGCTTGTCCTCATCCTCCCTCCTCCCCACACAGCCCCTGAAGTAGGTAGCCAAGGTCACAAGGACGCTGCGTGGAATCCTATGTGGCAACAGTGGCGATTTCTCCACTGCAAACAGTGGATCCCTGTCTGGACAAAGGTTAGGGATGAGGCTGCTGGTATCTTTGGAATCTGAGAGTGTAATGAGGACCTGTTGTCCAGTGTGACTCCCTGGTTTGAAGTCAGTCTCTGTGCTTCTCTTTGCTCTCGCTCATGGGGTCCTGTCTGCTTGTCTGCCTTGTTGTGCTTGACTGTGTGCTAGTCACTGTCATAGAACACTGACATGCAGTATATCTCAGGGCCCCAAATGGAGCTACTGCCCTCTGGAGAGGATCGTGTTTGCTTCTCCTGGTTCCCAGGCACTGGTCCACACAGCCTATCTTAACCCAAGTTCAAGGCTTGAGGTCAGTTGGGCCAAGGCTTCGTCCACACAGGGGTGGGTCCTGCAGCTTCTCTCTTCCCTGTTTGGGGGAATGCTTTTCCACTGGAGTCCCCTGACTTCTTGCCCTTTTCTCCTTCATTGAAATGTCAAGTTTGTAGTATTCAGAACATTTTCTCAGGGAAGAAAACAAATGATGAGTTCTCATCTCTCCAGATTCTCACTTTCCCCTTGCTTTTGGTCTTGTCCGTTCTTACCCCTTGTCAGATATCTACTGCTCCTTGGAAACTGATGCTGTTGCGTGACTCCACTGTGCTTAGTGTTTTTGGTGGGTGCGTGTGATCTGACCTGGGCTGCTGTGAGGGTCCCCAGCTGATGCTGAATCTCCTTCCTGGGTTCTCAGAGACTGTGGTTCCCCAGGACAGGTGCCTCCGAGAGGTACAAGTATGGCCAGGCTGAGGCTCCAGAGAGGGGAGAACCACCCCCGAAGGCTGGAGGGCAGCCGTGTCTGCCGCCTTTGTTTGTGAGGATGACCATGGTCCCCTCCTTCCCAGCAGCGGCTCTCTTCCTCCGTTCTCTCAGAGCATCTTGTGACCAACCCGTCTCCATCTGGGCTGCTTCCTCTACCGCAAAGTTGGCCTGGGTTGCTGAGACAGATGGAGATCAGTGACTCAAAGAGAAACTGGGAGCTTGAAAGCCATGCTTCCTCCCAAGTTGAGAGCTCACAGCCACCCACAGAGCCCAGGTATGTGTGCGGAAGAGGTGGGCCAGCAGTGTGAAGTGAAGGAGTCAGAGCTGGCAGCTGGTCCTGCCTGGGGGGATTCCTGTTGGGGAGGGCAGCTGGCCTTTCCTATCCAGGGCACCTCCTTTCTTCTGCTCTCTCCCCTGCCTCTCTGGGTGCGAGAGCTTGTAACTATCAGGGACTGTGTGTGACCTGGGTCCTTTATTTCTGCATGCTACAAAACACCAACCCAAGCACCTCCCTGAATCGTAGTTTGTCTTCCTGTGGAATGTGGGATCCAGAGGCTGGAAGACATTCTCAGAGGCCAGTTCCACTGAGCCTCTGCTCTTCTGTGTGTGGCATCCTACCCCACATCACATGATGGCTGCTCCAGCCCCAGGCATTGAGTTCTCATTCCACACAGGAAAAGGGATAAAGGACTGAGGAAGAATATGAAAACTCCCATATTCCAGTGGGGCCTGTGCTTCCTAGACACACTGCTTAGAAGTGAGTGACACTTAGATCCCAGTGACAGACCTGGGTCAGGTGCACTCCCAGCTGCAGGGCTGGCCAGGGGGCGAATGTTCCAGCCTACAGCAAATTGCTCTGCTGATTTTTTTTTTAATGGGACAACAGATTCACCACTGTCCCTCCCTGTGACCTGCCCCTCTTGGAGCTCCCCTCCCTCTGGTCATAGTCCCTGGGCTACTGTGACAGAGGACAAAGGAGGCCTTGGAGAACAGAAGTCCATACCCGCTCAGGCTACAGACAGTGAGTCCCAGGTTGGGGCTGGGCAGCCTGCTCCTTGGGGACCTCGGGACGGCCCCTCCAGCCTCAGCTCCCGGGGCCCAGTGGTCCCTGGGACCCTCAGCTTGTGCTGTACCCACATGGCCTTCTCTGCATGTGACCCGGGGCCCTCTCTTCCTCCTGCAGGGACACTTGTTGGATTTAGGGTCCCCCCAGCCCAGGATGACGTCATCTATAGTGCTTCCACAGACTCACATCTTCAAAGACCCTTTCCCAACAAAGCCACATTCACAGGTGCAGGATGGATGAGTCTTTGGGGACCACGCCCTACACACACCTCTATCCAGCTGCTCAAGGCCCCACCCCGGCCTCTGGTGGCCGCAGACAGACTGGGAGCCCTGTGTTCTCCAGATGCTGTCCAGCCCTCCCTGCCCTGCAGTGCAGCGGGTCCGAGAGCCGGGATCGCTGGAAACCACATTTGTACGTGAACCCTATGGGGCTTGCAGCACCGGGGACAAGGAGATACCCTGAAACCTGGCCTTGCCTGCTTCTCTGCGGAGTCCAGATCGTCCTGTAAACCGGGCCACTAGGAGTCTCCCTTTCTGGTTCAGTCCTTGGCTGGGCTGCGGAGCTGACCATGGTCTTCAGGACCCTGTGGGCTGCCAGGGACATTGGCACCGTGCATTGGGCAGGTGTGCACGCGGGGCCCACTCGTCACAGCAGCTTGGCCTGCTGGCTCCCGGGCTGCCAAGACACAATACCAGAGCGGTGGGTCAGGATGCCAGTGTCTCTTGCAGTCTAGAGTCCAGGAGCCTGACCTGGGTTTCTTGGAGGCTCCAAGGACCTCAGCTCGTCCCAGGCTTCAGGTGTCCCTGCTGGCAGCTGCTGTGCTGCTCCAGTCCCGCTGTCCTTGCCCAGCTCCTCTCCTGTCTGTGTCTGGCCTTGCTCCAGTTCTGTCTCCCACACACCCCTGGGGCCACATCTGGGGTCCGCCAGGCAGCTCCTGAGCGCCCCATCTCCCGAGCCTTCACTTCGTCACCCTGCAAGTCCCTGTGACCTCGGACCAGGGACTGGGACCTAGTGTCTTTGGGGTCCCTTATTCACCCTTCCGCACCTGACCTATGTATCAACCTTGCACGCATTTGCTCACTTCCCACCATTGCTTCCGAACGTGGACAAATGGCTGATGTTTAGAGGTGGAAATCTATGTTTCTGCCTACTCTGGACATCACAAGCTCTGGCACCTGTGGCCCCAACTCCCTGGAGCCAATAGCGAGATGGAACAGCCCCAGTGCCCGTTGGGCCCAGTTGCCCGCCCCGCCCTGACACAGCAGCGAGGGACAGTCAGCTCCAGCCCCCGCACCTTTGAAAGAAGTGGTGGGAAGGGGATCCGAGCTTTCGTCAGAGTCGGCTCTGTGCCCTCAGTGCCTTGTCCCATGCTGGACTCCGGACATTAGGAAAGCACATGCCTCAGGTCACGGGAAGGGACGTAATCAGGCAGTGGCCTGAGTCCGCCGGCCCTGGTGAGATGTGACAGAGCCCCGGTCCTCCTCGAGCAGGGCCCATGGCTTGCCAGGGGGCACAGCCTGGACTGGCTTCTCTTGACTCCTGGCCAGGGTCTCTGCTTGTGTCCGGGCCCCAAGGTCCACACCCCGGGTGTCCACGCCTCCATCGGGCCAGTTTGCACTGACCAGGCTGCTGTGGCCTCACTCCACGTGGGTGCTGTCGTGTCCCTGCTGGGCTGACTGTGACCATGGAGGACACAGCCCACTGTGCGCACACAGGATCACTTGCACCCAGCCCCACTGCACAAAGAGAAAGGCTGCAGCTGGGTCCAGCTCCCTGGCGGTGGCACAGGACCGCAGGCTGGGGCGGCCGTTTCCAGCTCCCTCCCGTGTGGGCATCAGTGAGGCCTCGTCAACCCCCGGGCACTGATTCTTGGTCCTGACACTTGCCAGATCTGGGGGCTCCAGTTGGGGTCCCCACCTCACGGACTAGTGTCTTGAGCTGCTGGCCCCGACTCCTGTCTTCTGGTCATGAGCGCTGCCCAGCCCTGGCAGTGAGGCATCGGGCGAGAGCTGCTGGAGTCACCACAGGAAGAAGCACAGGTGTCTGAAGGATTCGCAAATAAAACCAGAACTCTGCATCTCCAGAGGCTGGAAAAGATAGGATTGCAAATGTTGGAAAACATGTAGAACCAAGTGGCAACAAAACACTGCTTATAAAAACTGCCAGATTCAGCTGGATCTGTGTTTAGAGGGAACTTTATTATTTAAATTGATATCCTGGGAAAGAACTAAAATCAAAGTGAATTATCTGAGCTTCTACCCCAGGATTTTAGGGAAAGCACACAGAGTCATCTAAATAAAGTAGAAGGAAGAAGACAATAAAGTGGAAATTAATGAAATGGGAACTAACACAGAAACAGGATGGAGCTGAGTGGATGTCTCGTGCCTCGGAGCCCTGAGATGCTTCCCTGGCGGGCGCTTCCTCACCCATGCACCAGCCCGCCCACGTGGCCCTCTGTCACCCTCACTGTGGGTCACTCCTGTGCCCTGCACCCGACGTCTCCGTCACTCCTGAGATAGAGCTGCCCCTGTACCTGGGGTCTCCTTAACTTTCCGCCAAACTCTCAGCTCATGGAGCAAAACCCTCACAGGTCCCCCATCCATGGCCCAGAACCAGCCTGAGCGGACTCCCTGGCTTTCTGCATTGCGGGCTCTGTCTCTGAGGCTGGCACCACCATCCAGGTCACCAGGCTGGAAAGCTGGCTCTGGAGGCCCCTCCTCTCCACAGTTCCCGCCGTGTCCCTGGGGGAAAAGGGCACCCCACATCCACACTGGAGCCAGCAGCCACCTGTCCCTGTCCCCTGGGCACAGCGCTTCTGAGGCAGGACAATACGCGCAGCTGCTGGTGAGGAGCTGGGTGGGAACAGAAAGGAGCCCAGTCCCCCAGGGCCTGGTGCCTTGGGACTCGTGTCTCCTGCAGCCCCAGGAAGACCTCGGAGCTGGCTGAGCCCTGGAGACACCCTCGCCAGGCCACTAGCAGAGGGATGGGGCATGTGGGTAGCTCCTGCCCCCAGATCCCAGCAGAGCCAGGTCAGGGCCAAGGAGTGGTGTGCTGAGGGCAGTGGGAAAATGCCAGGGGACTGAGCCAGGTGTCTGCAGGACTGGCTCCTTGGTGCTGTGACTGCACTGCCACGTTCCTGCCCGTGTACAGGGTGCCTCTTTCTATGGGGACACAGCCATATGGGTGACCTGCCCCACTGGGGTGACGGGATCTGACTTCGATGGCATCTGCACACCCCGTTTCTAGCCGGGTCATGCAGTCCCAGAGTGAGGACAGCAGTGTCCATGGGGACACAGCAGCGCACCTGCATTGGCCTGTCTGTCTGTCCGTCGCTCTTCCTGGAGCCTGTGCATCCTGAGAGCAGGACAGGGTGAGGCGAGTTCGCTCTCCCTGGCGCAGGGTTCAGCACTGGGCATACCGTGCACCAGGCTCGGGTGAGGGGCGAGAAGACGCCGCAGGTGTCCATGTGGAGTCCCCACCGGCTCAGGCTGCTCCTGGCTCTGCCCTGGAGGGGGCTCAGCAGGTGACAGGTGGGTGGCAGGTGCCTCCAGACCCCACAGGAGCAGGCTGCTGCCTGAGCATCTCTCTGCTCATCCCACTCCTAGCGGGTCACAGAAACTGCATGTGCCGGAGAATCTGAGGGCAGGAGTGGCAGTGGGGCAGAGAGGCCCTGAGAGCTGTCCTCAGAGCCCACAGCTCCAGATCTGGGCTCTGCACCCGCCGAGCATGCCAGGTCTGCACAGTTGGGCCGCTCCAGCCTTCAGCCCCAGCCCAGGCCGTCCTTCCTGCAGCCTCGCCATGGCCCACAAGTGTGTCCAAAGCCAGGGGAGGCATTTCGGGGGTTCGTGGCAGTGTCTTTCCCTGTGACACAGCTTTCGGTATAACATCACCATGTGTCTTGATCCCACCTCTCGAACTGTTCTGTGCATCACCATGGGGTCGGTCGAGTGCAGCCTGCCTGGACCCCTCCCCAGCCGAGCCCCAAGGTCTCAGAGGACGGAGGGGAGGGTGGAGAGCCAGCAGCAAAGGACAATGAGCAGGAGAAACCGTCACACAACAGAAGCTGCAGAAGGAGACATCGGGAAGGCGGCGGAGGCGGAGGAAGGGCTCCTGAAGGCAGCGTGTGACCGACGCCTCCCTACAGAGGACCCGAGCGGCTTTGAGACACCCAAGGAGAACCCTAAAGATTCCGGAGAGGACAGGACTGTCCCACGTCCCTTGGCTGGCCTAGGGAGGAAGGCAGGCTCTGGAATTTTGTGCCCAGCAAAGCTGCCGCTAGGAGAGAACTGAGCGCTGTGGGTGTTTCAGCTCAGAAAGCTCACTTTCCACACGACCTTCTGAGAGATTGAGAATCCTCCAGTCAATAAAAAGGGGTCCCCAAAAAACTGGGTGTGGTGGCCCATGCCTGTAGTCCCAGCACTTGGGGAGGCTGAAGCAGGAGGATCACTGTGAGTTTGAAGCCAGCCTGGGCAACACAGTGAGTTCGAGGCCAGTCTGAACTGCGTAGTGAGACCCTGTCTCAAAAGAAAAGGAGAGGGGATCCTAGATCTAAGAGGAGGATTCACAGAGCACTGGGTCCCAGGCTGAGCCAGACAGGGGACCCGGGGAAGGCAGTGGGTGGCTGGCACCAAGGAGTGAGTGAGACTGGGTGCTGGGCCATGTCTCCCAGGGTCACAGGCACAAGGTGGCAGCCACATGTGGCCCTGAGAGCACCCACATCTGGCCACACTGCCTAGAAGACCCAATCCAGTGCTTGAGCTTGTGGCTTGACCGCTCTGTGCCTTAGTTTGCTCTTTTGCAAACTGGAGGAGCCTCCAGCACCTGCCTCCGGAGCATGTTGTGTGCCAGGTGCAGCGGCTGTGTCCAGAGGGTGTGCATCATGAGTGGTCGTCGCACTTGGGAGCGCGATGGCAGTCGGGTCCCACCCAACACCACGAGCCATGGGACTCCAGGAATTGCTGGGGAGCAGAACAGTGCTGGCGTTGCCCGGGCATCGGGCTCGGTTAGGGCTGGAGTCGCGCTGGTACTCTGTCCTCTGAGCAGTGCCAGGCAGATGCGACTGCTCAGCCACGAGTGGCAAATCCCAGAGCTGGCCTGCGGCTGCTGGGGACATCAGCTGTGGTTGAGGCGTGAGCTGTGGCCTGGCGGCAGGTGCCCTGTCCCCGCTGAGCCCACAGGCTGCCCCTCGGTGCCAGAAGACTCCACTGCTGAGGAGCAGGGGAGGCAGAGTGGGAGGCAGAGTGGGAGGCGTGGGCAGAGGGAAAGGAGGAAGCAGCCCAGGCTGGCAGGGCTGTGCGGAGAGTGAGCTTCCCGGGCCTCCGGGCCTTCGCGCTGCACATCCCACGTTCACACAGGAGCAGGTGAAGCCTGGGGTCCCAGCACCCCACCCCTGTCAGCCCCCCGAGGTCGAGGCTGCTCCCCTCTTCCAGCTCGGAAGCTGCTGCCTTCGCCTCGGAGATGGTGATTCTCAGACTTTTCACAGTAAAAAATCAAGTGTGATGCAGACGTCTAAAAATAGCATTGTTCTGTGTGCTGCAGCATTAAAATAAAATAAGAGGTGGAAATGATTTGTGTCATATAATTTTAAAATTTTATGCCCAACATGGATCGTTCATTCCTCCATGAACATCGACACTGTGTTGGGGCCTAAAGCAGAACATTCTGAACACGCAGGGCCCAGGAGCCTGGGGCCACCAAGCTCCTCCGCAGAGCAGCTGCAGCTGCCCCGGGTCCCCGAGGCGCCCTCCCTTGCCAGGGCAAGGCTGGGTGGCCGCAGACGTGGGTGCTGGGTTAAACCCGAGCCTGTGTCCTTGGCCAAGTGAGGATGAAGGAGGTGACAGGGTGGGGTGCCGTGTCTCCGCCTCACGGTGTGGGGGTCCTCTCAGGGACACTGCCCACTCCTGGAGCCCCGAATATCCAGCCTAGGTCACCCTGGGAGGCCTTGCTCCTTTGCAGTCAGCCCAGAGGGACAGTTGTTCAGGGGTGTCCTCCACAGGGGCCTCTGCCACGGCAGGCATCACCTTGTGTAACCTGCTGTCTGGTGTGTGTTGTGCGTTTGCTGCGTGTGTCCTGCCAGAGGCCCCTGCGGTCAGGTTCCAGTCCCCACCTGCCCAGTGTGACGCAGGCCTGAGAAAAAGACTACACTTGGAGACAGAACTAGGAGAGAGAGAGCGGGGCCGGGACGACCAGTGCCAGTGCAACCCACAAAGCCCTGGCCGGTCCCAGACACTGACTTTCACTGGCAATCCATTGGGTTAAAGGGGCCGGGTGGTTTCTATGGAAATGAATGTAAACAAGGCTCATAAAGGACAAGACAAAGCATTCTCGAATTAGGAACAGAGTAGATGAAATGTATGATTGTAATTGGAACATTGTCCTTCTAGTCTGAAGGTTTAGTTGTGGGAATGGAATTTGGGTGCGAGTTACTCTGACCTCGGCACATGGGCTTCGGCCAGACTCACTTCTATAAACAAGCCAACTGTGGGGTTAGCTCTACACAGCTGTGGAATAATCAACATTACAGTCCTCTGCAATGTCTAGTGTGTTTGCTGTGTGTCTAGCATGTTTGCTGTGTGTCTAGCATGTTCGTTGTGTGTCTAGCGTGTAGCCTCCACAGCATGGGTCTGCAATCAGCTTGAAGGTTACAGACTGCCAATATCTAGGATCGGGGAAGCTGGATCAACCACTTAACATTTGAAAAGTAATTTCTCTAATTCTTTGCCTTTTGTTTTGACTTGTGGGTTTTTGTTTGTTTTGGGGTATTTTTTGTACTGGGTATTGAACCCAGGGCCTTTGCATTGAGCTACATCCCAGCCCTTTTATCTTTTGGAACAAGGTCTTGCTAAATTGATAAGTTTCTGGGCTGGGCTTGAATGTGATCTTTATAATTTCCTCCCTTGTATGAGCTCTGGGGTTTTCCTGCTCTTCTTTTTCTAGAAGCTTGAGGTTCAGCATCAGGTTGTTTAATTGAGCTCGTTCTGTTTTCCTAATATGTGCATTCACTGCTATGAATTTCCCTCGTAAGACTGCTTTCATTGTGTCCCATAGATTCCGATATGTTGTATTGTCATTGTCATTTAGTTGAAGGAACTGTCTGATTTCTTCTTTAATTTCCTCTGTGACCCATTGGTTATTCAGAAGTGTGTTGTTCAGTTTCCATGTGTTTATGAAATTTTTGCAGTTTCTTTTGCTATGGATCTCCAATTTCATCGCACTATGGTCTGATAATATACAGGGGATAACTTCAATTCCTTTGCACTTACTGAAACATGTTCTATGAGCGAATATGTGGTCTCTTTTGGAGAATGACCTGTGTGCAGCTGAAAAGAATGTGTATTCTGATTTTGTGGGGTGGAACACTCTGTAATCATCTGTTAAATTCATTTGTTCAAGAGTTCGATTGAGTTCTAGTATTTCATTACTTAGTTTTTGTCTAATTGGTCTATCTATTTGTGACAGTGGGCTATTGAGGTCCCCTACTACAATTGTATTTGTGCATATATGACTTTTCATGTCCATTAATATTTTTTTATATAGCTGGGCGCACTAGGGTGGGCTGGGCTTGAATGTATGATCCTCCTGCTTCAGCTTCCCAGAGTGCTGCATGACAGGTATGCGCCACCAAGCCCGCTTCTTTGGAGTTTTTTAATTTTGGGGGGGGGGGTACCAGGGATCAAACTCGGGACCTTGTGCTTATGAAGCAGGCAGTGGAACCACTGAGCTAAATCCCCTGTCCTTGTTTTGTTTTTTGAGACAGAGTCTCACTTTGTAGCCCAGGCTGGCCTCAAACTCGGCAATCCTCCTGCCTCAGCCTTCTGAGTGCTGGGATTACTGGCGTGCACCACCAGGCCAGGCTGTTTTGTTTCACTTTTCAGTAAGTTTCAGGAGTATGGGAAGCAAGTTTAGAGCCTTGAGAAGCCCCACCCACCTGCCTCGGCGCTGACCTCCCACGCTGCCTGTGTGATCAGCTCTGGGCAGGAAACACTGACTCTGCTCCTCGTGGAGCCGGGGCCTCCAGGCTCCTCGGTGCTGCGAGTCCAGCCCGTGTCTGGGAGGCCCCACCTGCCCACGGCGTCACAAGGAGCAGTGCCTGACCCTAACCCTGCCCGGCCCCCCGCCAGCCTGTTCCCAGCAACCTTTGCCCTCTCCAGAGGCGGCCCCACCGACCACCCTCTCTGTCCCTGCAGGCCTGGCCAAGCCCATCGGCCTGGTGGAGGGGCCAGGTGGCCTGGGCCAGGGGGGCATGGCGGCTGCCCTGCGCGAAGACAGCCAAGAGGTTGAGGGCCGCTACGAGGAGTACGGGTACAATGCCCAGCTCAGTGACCGCATCTCGCTGGACAGGACCATCCCCGACTACCGGCCCCAGAGGTGAGTTCAGGAGGGCCCTGCCAACCGCTCTGTGGGGGGCCCTGGGAGTGTGGGGCACGCGGGGCTCCACCATGGAGCCGCCTGGCTCTGGCCAAGCGTCTCTCGACCTGAGTGTGTGTCTGTTTTCCCTGCCTCTCCCTGCCTCTCTCTCCCTGCCTCTCTCTCCCTGCCTCTCTCTCTGCCCCTCTCTCTCTGCCCCTCTCTGTCTCTCTCTGTCTCTGTCTGCCTCTCTCTCTCTGCCTCTCTCTCTCTCCCTCTCTCTGGCTCAAGTCTCTGCTCCTGGGCATGACTGTCCACTTTGGCACCCAGCCACAGGGCCGACCCCACTTCCCTTCTGCCCAGGCGCTGGCCCTGGCCCTGCCCAGAATGTCGGCTCCTGGACTTTGTTTAATGGCAGCTGTGCCGCCTCTGAAAGGCTCTGCGTCCCGTCAGGCTGTGGTCCTCTTACTTCACCACCCCAAAGCCCTGGTGGCAGAGGATCAGAGCAGCCCTGTCCCTGGCAGCCCCAGCTGGGCCCACGTGGCTGGGGCTGGAGTCCAGACTCTGGTCACACATCCTCTCAGAAGCTCGAGGGGCACCTGACTGGGATGGAACCGGCACCTACCGGGGGCAGCTGGGCCGTGCTGGGCCCTATGCTTGGGCAGCAAGCGGCTGCCGCCCAGCAGCCTCCTCCCAGACTCACTCCCAGGGACTCCACTGGGGAGGTGGACAGCAGCCTGGAGCCCGGGCCTTGGCGGTCTGGGTCCTGCAGGAGACAGCCAGGTGGGCAGTGATGTGTTACCCCCGCAGTGGGCTGAGTGCCCAAGACTGCCGCACGGGAGGGCACCAGCGCGCGGAGGGGCTCGGCAGCCCGCATCCGGTCTCGTGTGTCTGAGGATGCAGCCGAGTGGGGCCGCTGGGCCCTCGGGATCTCTTAGCTCTGAATTCAGCTGCTGCCTGAAGCCCAGTCCGTGTGACCCAGCTGACCCTGACCACAACCACCGTGCTCTCTGCTTGGGCAGCTCCTCACTGAGCACAGGCCAGGCTGGGGTCCCAGCGCCACCCTAGTGCCTGGTGGGTCAGGGTCTGCCTGGGGAAGGGAAGGCGGCGGCCATGTCTCCCTGCCCTGCTGAGGCCCTGGGGACAGCAGCCAGGGGTGCGCTGGAGTGAGGGGACATTGGGTGGGCCTCAGCCAAACCTGAAGACTGGCTCAGACTGCAGGGCACCAGGGCTCCAGCTCTTTCTACCGCCAGTCTGTCGGTCGCCTACTTCCGGCCTCAGGGACAGTGGGCTTGCTCACAGCCTTGCCCCGTGCACCCTGGCTCTCAGGTGTGTGGCTTAGTAACCTAGGTCCTGAGTGGGCCCTGGGATAGAGTGGGGGCTTGGGAGGTGAGCAAGGACAGCCCTGCATCAATTACCCAGTGTCACCGCAGGCTTGATGGCAGTGGTGCCCACACCCCGCGAGCATAACTCGCTACGGGAGACCAGGTGCTGGCTGCGCTGCACGTGGAGTTGCCCTGCGACTTCTCTGCAGTTCTGAAGCTCTTCTAAAGTGGAATTTCCTTAAGAAACAGGAGGGCGCTGTGGTCTCTGGACAGGCTTCAGACGCACAAGGAAACAAGTCCCGAAGCACCCTCGGGGCCTGGGGGAATGGGCTCCGCTTCACACAGGGATGTGGGAAGGTGGTGGGGCCTGAGCGGAGGTGCTGGGGCGCTGGGCGTCCACGAGGAGCACGAGGGCTGCCCCTCGCTGGTGCGGTCTGCACCTCCACTGTGACCCTGCACGGCAGATCCCCAGCAGCCTGTGGCACCCAGGGGCTGCATGGATCCCAGCTGCAGAGCTGGTTTCACAGTGGCCTTGCCCCGCCTGGGCACTGAGGTCCCACCTGGGGTGGCCTGTCCAGGAGCAGACGCCCAAGGAACCCCAGTCGCAGGGCTCTGGAGCCCTAGGGTCCCAGGCGGTGGCAGCGGGCGGCCCTGCAGCTGTCTCTTGAGCATAAACAGCCTCACTGCATCTCGGAAGGTCGCAGCACCCGTGGCTGAGCTCAGTGTCACGCTGCTGGCTCCTCCAGCCTCCCCGGTATTCAGGGCTCCCAGCTAGGTCCTCACACCCAAGCACAGCTGCTTGCCCGAGCCGGACCCTCGCGGTGTCTGTGGCTCTCGGCCCAGAGCTTGCTGAGCTGATTCCTTCCAAACACCACAAACTCAGTTTTTCTGCCCAACAGAAATGGTGCTGTTTAGGTCTGGAAGAGAGCACTGGGTTCCCTCACCCTGAGTGGTTCTGGCCTCAGTGCCCCGTGTGTGCTGTGTGCTGTGGTCACGTGACGCGCACGGTAAGGCACTGCACAAGCTCAGCCAGCAGCCAAGTGCAGGGCCCTCGGGACATGCGGCTGGGAGGAGCCGGGGCAGGACTGCACGGGAGGAGGCCTCTGTCCGGGCGGGCGGCAGACGGACAGACACACGGAGGGAGCCGCAGAGGGAGGGACGCTGGGACACCTGGCGGCTTCGCTTCTTTCCAAGCGCTGTTAGGCACAGGCCCCTGCTGTGTCACTAACTGTCACACTTGACGTGTGTTTGATAGATGTGCTTTTCTGTTTCCTCAGTGCTAAACAGTTTTTTAAACCCAGAGGGGCCTTGCATTATTAATAAGAGAGGTTCCTTTTAATGCAGAGTATTCAGGGCAAAAAATGAGCAACGTGCACTGCACTATTTCTGATTTAAACAGCAACTCGTGAGCTACAGGTGTTCATAATGAGTGCACTTTGTTAAGGGACCCTAAACGGCACGGTTGGACAGAGCCGAGAGGGGAGTCGGAAGGGAGGGGTGTGGGCTCACCAGGCTGGGAGGCTGGCTGGGGACTGCTAGAGCGACGTCTCACCCTGCAGAGCAGGTGGCCGCAGTGTCAGACCACCGTCCATCTGCACGCGCCCGCCCCGCATGGCCCTTCCAACTGTCACTGTCCTGCCTGTGAATCCCAAGGACTGGCTGCCTTCGCCCCTCCTCCTCCCCAGTGGGACCTGGAGCTCAGGTGGCCCGAGCCAGCATAGAGACGTTCCCCGCGGTCCCTCGTGGGATGACCTGGGGATGTGGCTGTTTCCCACTGGCTGGGCCGGAGCTGCTGTGCAGTGTGCTCGGGGCCCTGGGCCTCAGCCCCACCGCAGCCCCCGGGACCCCTCTCCAGTGTCCCCACCCCTGCTGCAGGTGTCTGTGAGCACCAGCGGCACTGGCCGCGCTGCCGGGGTGTGGGGCGTCCTGAGCCACCAGGAGCAGCCCCTGGGAGCCGCTCACCTTCTGCCACACGTGCAGATCATTGTCATGGCTCCGCAGCAGTGATTCCGTGTGACCAAGCGCACTTTAACCCAGACCATTACCATCAGCGTGAACAGATGAGAGCAGTCTCGGAGCTGGAATTTCTCAGGGCTCTGGAAACCTCTCACTACAGCTTTGTTTAAAGAAATAGTTCTTAAGAAATCATAGGAAATGTTTCTCAAAAGAGTTCGCTCTTCAGAGAATTTTGAGACTTTCCAGGGTGCTTGGCTGAAGAGAATCCGCTGTGGGCTTTGAGAGGAGCCCACTTCCGCAGAAGATGCTCCTTTTTCCCTTTTAACCATTGGATGCCCAGAACGTTTTCCTCACTTGGTCACCTTGTCCCTGCCAGAAACACCCCAGGCTCCAGCTCCTGGTTGCTGCAGGATGCAGAGCCTTGCAGGAGCAGCCAGGCCATCGATTGCTGCAGGGGCCCATGGCAGCCTGGCCTGCAGATGCCTCGGCTGTGCAGTTTTGTTGTGTTGCACTCTTACTCGTGTGTCTGTCGTCCAGAGTGCTGGAGTCCACGTGCAGGCACCAGGCACCAGGCACACACACAGCTCATCCCAATTGTTTTCCATGCCAGGCTTCTTGTGTGTGTTATGGGCCTGGCCTCAGCCTGCCAAGCCCGGGGTTACGTGTGTCCTGTCGAGGTCAGAGGTATGCGGGTCGTTGGTTAGGCCAGGGACCTCAAAGGAAAGATGGATCTCAAGTGAGGGAAACTCTGGTGCTGGCTCCCACTCCCTGGCTGGAGCCACTTAAGCCCCTCAGCAGCGGGCTGTCTACCGCACAGTTTCCAAAGCCTGCACCGCTGTCATCCCCGCCTGAAGCGCGTGGGCACCCACATCCTCCCTGTCCCAGCAAGTCCGGATCCCCACAGGAGAGCCGCTCCAGTCCCGGTGGCTGGGGGTGTCCAGCCTCTCTTAGGCACTTGTTGGCTCTTCATTTCGTCACTGAGGGTTGAGGACATGTTAGGGAACTGGTGTCTTGGGTTCCTTCCTCTTTCTCATGCTCTGGGTTCAGCCTGGTAGAGAAGGGAGCTCCGGGCAGCGTTGCTCCTCTGGCATTTGCTGAGTGATCGCATGTGGTGGCAGAGCTATGTCACAGTGGCCCACAGCCTCCGGGGCCCTGGTGCACCCAGCGGGAAACCCAGGCCCCTCCGTGCAGCAGACAGAGGCTCAGCACAGCATCCCATGCTCGGCCTGTTCCAGTGGGCATCTGCTGTCTCCTGGCCACTGACGTCCACTCACCTTCTTGGGTGGCCACTTGGGGACCAACCCTCCCCATCCTCAGCCAACTCCAGGATTTGAGGGGAGCACAGTGCAACCGTAAGCCAATTGGAGCACCGTGTTTCCTCCAACTGTGGTGACTGGCTCAGGGACCGGTGCCTTTATCCAATCAGAGCCCAGAGATACAGGGATGCTGGTCCTGCGGAAGCAGGTGTCTTTCCTCACTGGGCTGGAACCCCAGGTCGAGGCCTGCGGGAAGCCACCTTCCAGCACAGGCTCATCTGTGGTCACACCGAGCCAGAGATGGAGCTGCGAGTGGCAGAAAGAGGCCAGTCCTGTGACACCGTTTGGGCCCCTGGCCATGCTGGGCCTGAACCAGCCCTACTGGGGTCCTAGGGTTGGGCTGCTAAACCTCTGGTCTCACCGGTCAAGGCTAGCTTTGCCATCACCCACCCTCCACCCTGTGCTCCCGCTGCGTGGACAACAGACAGTGTCCTTGAAGGTCCTTCCTCCTTGCTGCTTCCTGGGCTCCTCCTTCCTTTCCCAGGAGCCAGGAGCCAGGAGCACAGTGTCCTGGGTCCACTTCTCAGCCCAGCGGGCAATGAGCTTGCAGGGCACTGCTAGGATCAGCAAATAAACACACCGCGGCTGGCAGCCTGAGGAGAGGTTTCCCAGGTGGTGAAGGGGAGCCCCGTGGGCAGGAAGTGGGGTTCCCTGTCACTTGCCGCTGGGCTGAACCTGAGGCCCCAAGGAGAGAGGAAGCCCCATTTCAGCAGCTGCCCCCCAAGTGCTTTTTGTAAAAACGTGTCCTTCCTGGGGCGGAGCTCTTCAGAACTAGCCTTGTGTCCAGCGGCCAGGCCCGGGAAAAGGGCCGGGGATTTAGCTCAGTGGCACTGCGCCTGCCTCGCAAGCACAAGGTCCTGAGTTTGATCCCTGGTACCAGAAAAAAAAAGGGAGAAAGGGCTAGCGTCCATCCTGCCCCCAGACAACTGGCTGTGTCCACTGCCGGCCAAGACATGGGCTGCTGTCGGCAACTGGGGGAATGCTTGGGGGGATGGAGCTCTGCTCTTCTCACAGCCTTGGGGCGGGGGCTGGCACCTTCCCTCATCTGGCATCCACACGCACATGGCTGGGCGGAGGAGACCCCTCAGGCACAGGTGAAAGACACCGCACCAGGACAGTAGGCCACAGCAGACAGCACAGATGGTCAGATGACAATGACACGGAGCCCCTGCTGTCCTCTGAGGATGCACTTCCTGCCTTGGCTTCTCTCTGCTCTGTGTGCATTGCACCTTCATGAAAATCGTGCATCCCGACTTTCTCCTCCACAGTGGGGAGCAGAGCCCCTTGTCAGGAAGCACTTTTCTGAGGGGTGAAATCTCCCTCGCATATCAGTGTGAAGGCCACGATGACAGCTTTCCCTTTGACAGCCACACAGGCAGCTCCACTGCAGCCAGGCCCTGAGCAGGCGTTGGCTCTTGCTGATCGAGCCAGGCGGCCTCCAGATGCCTCCCGGGTGCTGAGCTGGGGTTCAATCCTGCACCATCCTGGCAGCTCCGTGGGAGGGTCCTTCACAGCAGGGTGTTTGGTGCCTCTTGGGTGGCTGGTGCCTGTGGAGTGTGTGCTGAGTGTGTGACCTTGGACTCCGCCTCGTCCTGAGTGGGCATGAGCTTCCCTGGCTTGTCTCAGAGCCCCAGGACCTTGGGATGTGCCCTTGGAAGTGGGGCTGCTGGGATGTGACCAGTTAGGATAAGGGGTGTCCCTGTCCGAGTTGCACACTCGTGATAGCTTTCTGGGGGCGACCCGCGGGCGGACGCACTACACCGGTGGCTGGCCTTCTCCTCCCTCAGCTGTCGCCCTGTCACCTGGCTTAGTTCCTTCCAGGACTTCTGTGTGTGCCAGACTTGGAGCCACTTTACCTCCCTCGGAACCAGCCGTCCTGCATCTGCCCGGGCGATGCCCATGCCTGCCTTCACGTCGGAGCCAGGGCTTCACTGCCGTCCATGTCCATTTCAGAGAGATTCCAGCCTCTCCGTGCGCACTCTGCTGTGCCTGTTGTGACAGGAATGCAGCTGCACGTGTGTCTGACATGGCTGAATGGCTTCGCCATTTCTAGGGAGCTCCCATTTCAGCAGGGGACCTCCAAGGCCCCGGGCCCCTCCCACCCCAGCATGGGGCCCTTGCTGTCCGGCGTCCCTCTTCCCACCCATCTGGTTCTCGGCTTGGCCCGAAGCCTTGCTGCTTTTCCCACCTGCACCTTGGCATCCCCTGGGGCCTCTGTCCCCGCCCACCTGGACTGGGGCACAGTCCAGGAGACGCGGCCACACGTTGCTCCAGCTTCCTGCAGCCTCAAGGTCACAGCATGGACAGGGGCTTCCGGAGGCTGTGGTCACTCAGCTTGCATTTGCTTGGGACTAGAGCCTCCTGGTGGCCTCCCGGGACCTCGCTGACCGCCTTGCCCCTGTAGGTGCCGACAGATGACGTACGCCGAGGACTTGCCGCAGGTCTCCGTAGTCTTCATCTTTGTCAACGAGGCCCTGTCGGTCATCCTGCGCTCCGTGCACAGCGTGGTCAACCACACGCCCTCGCGGCTGCTCAAGGAGGTCATCCTGGTGGACGACAACAGCGACAACGGTAAGGGGCATGCCAAGGACGTGGGTGGGCCCTGCACACGCCCTAAGAGCGACGGCCACTGCCCCCCACCCGCGCTACAGCACACGTTGCTGCTTTGTTCTCCTCAAGCACACACAGCCACACTGACCACGTTGTGCACTTCCCAGCACTGATGCGTATCTGTAACCGCCAGATCTCACGAGCGTCCAAACTGGGACTCTGTCCCCACTAACCCCAACCCAGCCCCTGCCCATGCGACCCCACTTCTGCCTGTGGGGCTCTCGGGCCCTGGGGTACACGCAGGCCCCGCTGGTCCTGCAGTGACCCCTGACCGCCCAGAGTGATGTGGGCACCGCCGGGAGGCGATGTCCAACACCTCCCTCCTGCTCGCATCTCCTCTGCAAGATGCATCCTGTCCAGGCCCCAAGTCCTTCCTTGGCTCCATCTGTGCAGCTGTTTTCTCACTCTGTCCCTCTCCCTCTGGAACGGTGGCTCCAGGGGCCAGGCTCCTGACCCCCAGGACAGGAATTGCGTCCCCGGAGAACGTGCCTGACGCACTGACCTGGTGCTCGTGTCCCCGCAGCGGACCTCAAGTTCAGCCTGGACCAGTATGTGCACAGGCGGTACCCGGGGCTGGTCAAGGTCGTGCGCAACAGCCGGCGGGAAGGCCTGATCCGCGCACGGCTGCAGGGCTGGAAGGCAGCCACTGCACCTGTCGTCGGCTTCTTTGACGCCCACGTGGAGTTCAACACTGGCTGGTGAGGGAACCTGATGGCTGAGGGCCCTGCAGGCACCGGGTTGGGGGGCAAAGGCTGGGCAGGCTGCTGGACCAGACGGCTCCCAGGGTGGGCCTGGCTGGCAGGAGGGGCCCAGGGACAGGGACAGGGATACACCTACTCCCCGGTGGGAAACTCAGTCCGGAGCCCATGCCTCTTCCCACACTGGAGAAACCGGGCAGGTCCAGGGGCACCCAGGTCACTCAGCAGGGGGACCGGGACGGGAGGCAACGGGAACATCCCATGTCCTCCTCCTGTCTGCCTGCAGTGGGCACGGTGGGCATGAGATCCATGGCTGCCCCAGGATGGGCCAGGGTCACAGAGGCCACCCCAGCCGGCCCCCCCTGTTGGCAGAGCCCCAGCTTACACCAGTGGCCCCTCAGAGAAACCAACACCAGGTCCTGTGTCCACACCCAACATGGGGTTCGCAAGCCGAGGAACTCCCTGTGGTGCTGTCCCCAGAACCGGCGCTGGCCATTATCCCTGTCGAGGACTGGGGACCACCCTCCGTGTCCCAGGGGCCTGGGGTGCTGCTTTGGGAGCCATGTCCTCTGGTTGGCCCTGGCTTGGCATCCTCGACCCATCCACCACACGCCTCCCACAGTCCTGGGTTCTCTGCCACCACAGCCGCACTCTGTTCTGAGGGTTGGGTCTGCCTGGCAGGTTTCTGGCAGAGACTCAGTTTCCCTCTGCTCTGAGCTCCCGTACCACCTCCATTTCTCCCTCCTTCAGCACTCTGTGAGGGGACTCTGCTTTTCTGTGACTGACACCTCCTCTAACACTGCATGGACAGCTATGCGTCACTGTCTGCCCCTTCAGGCTCATCCATACTGCTGTCTGGGTTGCGCACTGCACAACAGGACCCGATAGGCTTTCTGCCCCTCAAATGTGTCATCAGTTTGTGGGAGCTGGCGCATGCTCCTGAGCTGCGTCTGTCCCCACAAAGCGTGATTTTGAGCCAGCGTCACTTTAACCCTCAGGACTGCAAACCCAGCCAGCAGTCCGGCGTTTGCAGGCCCCTCACTCCCCGTGGGCAGGCAGCTGAGCCTCCTGGCCTAGCTCTTGGGTGCACAGAGACCTGCCCTTGCCACTTGGCCCCCTGGCCCGGCCCCATCCCCTCAGCAGCTGGGGGCCTTGCAGCCTAGCAGGGTCCTGAGGAGTGGTCTCCTCTGCCCGCTGCTCCCAGGCGCTCAGCACACTGGCCCCACCACACGCCCAGGTCTCCCACTCCTCATCCTAGGCCAGCACAGCCGCCCTGGATGCCCTGTGCCCAACTGTGTCTCCAGGAGTCCTACACTACCCTCTGTTCCCCAAAGCACTCGCACTCCATGCTCACTCCTGCTCTGCCAGGGCCTGCTGCGCAGGTTGCGCCCTGCACACAGGGCCCGCCGCCCCTCCCTCCAGCACACAGCAGCTCCCTGAGGCGTGGAGTGTTTTCTGTTCGGTTCACAGCTGTATTCCCACGTGCGAGGGCAGAGCGTGGCACATACAGGTCTTCAGTCAGTGCTAGCAAAGGGTGAAGCTCCCGGAGGTCAGGAAGGGCAGAGGGCGGGATTGGGCTGAGGGGCCGCGCTGACCCCACCAGGGACTTGGAGCCCGGCAGCCATGCAGAGCTGTTGCCGGCCAGGCGGGCTGGCGGTACCACTGTGCCACTGCCGGTACTCAGGGCGTCCGAGGCTGCGGTGGGGATCCGACCCCGTGTCCTGCTCATGCCCCGATCCCTCAGGGCCGAGCCCGCCCTGGCGCGGATCCGCGAGGACCGGCGGCGCGTGGTCCTGCCGGCCATCGACAACATCAAGTACAGCACGTTCGAGGTGCAGCAGTACGCCAACGCCGCCCACGGCTACAACTGGGGCCTGTGGTGCATGTACATCGTCCCCCCGCAGGACTGGCTGGACCGCGGTGACGAGGCCGCGCCCATCAGGTGAGGCGGGTCCCGCCAGGAGGGGGCGCTGGCGCGCGAGGTGCGGACCAGGCCGGGAGGCCCCGAGGCAACCGTGGGCACAGCCAGGAGGGCGCGGGCTCCTGGGTGTTTGAGCTGAGTGATTTTCTTTATTTTCAACCATTTCCTAGACCCAAAAGGAGATTCTAGCTCTTTCTGAACGCACGTTGCGGAGCCTCTTGGGCCGCTGGGTGGCGCCCCGTTCACCCAGGGCAGTGGGGCTGCCCCAGCTGGGAGCTCTCCCGGCGTCTCACCGAATGCAGCGTCTCCTTTCCAGGGGCTCTGGAACCTTACCTCAGAGTCGGGGGCAAACCCTGCTTTCTCGGCGACCCCACAGGGGCCGGCGCTTTTCCTGCAGCACGTGGGTCCCCCAGTCAGGCTGCCCTGACACCCACACCCCTGGCCAGGTCTTCGGAGGCTGCCTCAGCCGGCCCCATCCTGTCTAGGAGTGTACGGCCACTGCAGGCCACAGGCCACGGGGCCGTCCCCAGCAGCGCGACATTCTCTCCCCAAGGAGCCCTCAAGCGGCACCTGGGCCAGCGCCTGCCTTAGGGCCGGGAGCATTCGTGTCTGCAGGCAGAGCGGGCCGCTCACTGTGAGTCAGGCACGGTGGGTGAAGCTACCCAGCCCTGGCCAGCCCTGCGTGGGCTCCAGGGAAGAGGAATGTTCGTCCCACAGAGGACATTGCTGTGACAGTGGGAGAGCTGAGGAGGTCCCAGGGTGGGGAGCCCCATACCACTGTCCACAGAGTTGGGTCCTCGGAGCCCCCGAGCCCGGAGCTGGGTGCCTGCTGCATGGGCCGAGGAGCAGGTGTGGCCACCTCAGGTAGGAACTGCTCAGGGCTCCTCTGGCCCTGGCCAAGAGCAATGCTTTGGGTTATTTTCCTCCTTTGATGCACTTGACAGTCCCAGTCAGTGGCACGTGAAGCTCCCACCTTGTGTGTGAGAGTCAGGACCCAAGTCAGCATTTCCCACATGGAGTCCTGTGCACAGCGTTGCCAAACAGCCTCATTAGCATTGCTGGAGAGCCACGAAAACTCCATGCCAGGAGCCCACCAAGATCACAGGAAGACCAGGCAGATGCTGCACAGAAAACAGGGCACAGGGCCAAGCTGCTCAGGAGAGGAGGCAGCATGGTGACCAGGATGTGCACTGCGGCCTCCATGAGAAATGAGTGCACACCCAGCACAAGGAGGGAAATGAGGCATGGACAATACCAGGGTGCACGAGGTATGGAGCAAAGAGCTGCACACGGGGTTGGTGTGCTGAATGAAAGGGACAACCATGTTGGAGCCCAGGACTCTCCCGGAGAGTTAGAAAATATTCCTGAATGACCAGCCAGGCCAGGGCTGGGAATCTACAGAGCAAAAGTGAACATATATGAGCAAATGGAGGCGTCAACACCAGGTTCCTGGGCATATTGTTCAAGAGAGGCCCAAAGGATGAGACTAAATGACCATGAAAATAATAGGCCTATCAGACATCACCAGGGAATATGGCTTGGTACCTGTGCATCCAGGTAGGTGGATCGCTCCATTTCCTCACTGACAATGACGGGGAACAATCCTGTCAGACATCTCCTCCTCACACCAAGGAGCAGGAGTAACTAACAGGGCAGAATCTTGATTATATCTCCTCTCTCATGCATGTGTACATGGATGTCCACACATGCACACACTAGGTCTGCAGGAGAGCAGAGCAGAGAAGCCAGCCCGATACCCACTGCTGGGCTCCCAGTGCCTCCACAGTGTGTACAGAAGGCTGGGGTTCACTCTTGGGGTCTGTGTCATTCGGTGCTTACAACATGACAGCCTGAAACTCGATTCAAACTGGACAGCTCCAAACAATGTTTCATCGTGTGGCATCAGGCATATTTGGTCCAGGGTCCCATCATGGCCACTAGGCTGTATCCTCCCAGCTATTCTTTGTGTGTGTGTGTGTGTGCGTGTGTGTGTGTGTGTGTGTGTGTGTGAAGGGAGTTGTTTGTTTGTTTGTTTGTTTTCAGTCAGGGTCTCACTATGTAGTTCAGGCTGGTTTTGAACTCAGTGTGTAGCTCAGGCCTCAAACTCACAGTGATCCTCCTGCCTCAGCCTCCCGAGTGCTGGGATCACAGGCGTGTGCCACCACGACCAGCTCCTCCCAGCCATTCTTGGCTTTGCCTGGCTCCTGATGGCCAGGGCTCTCTCTCTGGCTGAGTGAACTTCACTGTACAGACCGTGGCTCTCCGTGTATCCACCTGTCTACTGGGTTGGTTCTTCTCTTAATACCACGGCACCAACAGGGACCCAGCTCAGAGCCAAGACAGGAGGTGGGGCGTGGGGCTGAGCATCCCCAGCAGCTAGGACCCTGGGGGCCTGCCGGGTCCTGCAGTCTCCCCGAAAACCACAGAGCAGCCTGGAGGTGTGAGACGCGGCCAGAGGTCACGCTGGACCTGAGCTGAGCCAGGGCCGAGGACATAAGCCGAGCCAGGGCAGGCAGGGGCCCTAACCCTCAACCTAGGCTTCCTGTGACGACATCTGCACGCACACAAAGGGGGCCTGCGGTTCTGCCCGTGCAGTCTCAGGGCGGGGCACCCCGGGTACCAAGGGCCTCTCACTGTTTCCTTCCCTGAAGATGTAACGCCGGCTGGCTGGGCGGAGGCGGGCAGCCCCAGTACTGCAGGCTCTGCTGGGGTCCGGGTTTGGGGCAGCATGAAGGCCCTGCTGTTCCCTCAGAGACGCAGAAGACAGAGGCAGAGTCTGAGGCCTTGTGTGCCGGTGCATGGGCCCGGCCAGTGTCCAGCTGGAGACGCTTTGGGCCCCTGGACACGTGTCTGTCACTCTCGCTCACAATACTCCCGAGTGTGCTGCCCTGTACCATGACTGCCCGTAGCGCACAGCACAAACAATACCCAGCCATCCTCTCATGCTTCCACTGGCGTGGCACAGGCTAAATGTGTGATGTAAATGCAGTTACCGCAGAAATAGTGGTCCAGTCTGCAATTCCAAAGTCCGATATCAGGCAGGTTCCAGGAGTTGAGCAGTGCACAACCTACACCACTGTACACTGCAGCCTGGACAGTGGTGCACAGCAGGAAAGGATACTGCAGGGGGTCGTCAGGAGACTCACGCATGGAAATGGTGTTCGAGGTCCACACAGCTCACTGGATGAACCCACACTGTCCTCAATTTCCTACCCCCGTCTTTGTCAGCTGCTTTGTTACAAAGGGAGGGTTTGGACCTGTTTTGTGCCAGGGACTTGCCAGGCTCGGAGGGGTAGAAGCCCCATCGTGGTGGCTGGAGAAACAGCTGCCAGGTGCAGGGCGCCGTGGCTGGGGGGAGGGCACAGGGCAGCCTGGCCTGTGGTGGTGCCCGGGCGGGGCTCGGGCCAGGCGGCAGTGTTGACGCCGGTCTCCGCCCCAGGACGCCCGCCATGATCGGCTGCTCGTTTGTGGTGGACCGCGAATACTTCGGGGACATCGGCCTGCTGGACCCCGGCATGGAGGTGTATGGGGCCGAGAACATCGAGCTGGGCATGCGGGTGAGTGCAGGGGGATCCGGGCCGGGACAGCGGCTGGGGACCCTGCAGCGGCCGGGCATGGCGGCACTGGGGGGCGGGCGGGGCCCCGGAGCTGGTCCTGGCGCTGGGGGAGGCGGCAGCTCAGCCTGCTCTGGGGGCGCCGGCGACGTGGGGCCTCGGGCAGAGCGTGAGCGTCGGGGGCCGCGGTGCCTTCACCAGGCCTGCACCCGTGAGCGCTGAGCACTGGGGCCAGGCCCTGGGCCGCGAGGGAATGGAGCCGGCTCCCCGTGTCCCGCCCAGACCTGGGGAGGCGGCCAGAAGGGGGCACCCAGGAAGGGGCTGCAGGCCCTGTGGCCCGGAAGGTGCTCCAGTGAGGCAGAGCACGGGGCAGGCAGGGGTGGCCGAGGGGTCTGAGCTCTGCTCCACCTGGGGCCCGGGGACTCCCCAACCTCCTGCCGGGCCCCCTCTGTGCCTGGGCTCCAGGGCGACACCAGACGGGATGGGCAGAGCGGACGGTGGGCGTGGAGGCTGCTGGTGGGAGGCCAGGCTCGTCCTGGGGCCTGAGCAGCTGGGGGCTGGAGTGGGGCGGGGCGAGGGGCTCAGGGGCGCTGACCTGGCATCACCCGGCGTGCAGCTGGGGACACAGGCTGCCAGCACCGGCACCAACAGGAAGGTTGGGGGCCAGGCAGGTGGCCCGGGGCCGTGCCGGGTGGGGTCTGGCTGGGGCACAAATGCTGTGACAGAGGCACAGAGCAGCGTGAGCCCCACCCTGCACCCAGCCTGGTGCAGGTCCCCACAAGGCGGCCCTGGCTCCAACCGGGAGGCCAGGCTGTGTGGCCAGGGTCGAGCGGGGACTCTCCTCCTCCTCTGTCCCTCGGTGCCTCCCTGCGTCTCCCTGGTACACAGGCAACCCCTCCAACCTGACTCCCGGCCGCCCTGCCTACCAGCGGGCGTGCGCCTGGCGTGTTGCGTGCTCGCCCCCTGCCTGCCGCCCAGCGTCAGTGACCAGCGGAGGTGGCGGCCGAGCCTGAGGGCCTGAGAGGGCCTGGCTGGGGACATGGGGTGGCAGGGACAGAGGACGGAGCTGTCCTGGCCCTGCAGAGAACCAAGGGGCCCTGAGAAGACGCTGAGGGTGGGAGACGTGAACAGACCCGTCTCCGCGCCTTTGTGTGCAGCTATGAGTGAAGTCTGTACATGTGTCTGCGTGTACACCGTGCACGTGTCTGTGCATGTTCACGTGTGCATCCAAGTGTGTCCACATGCCTGCAGAGCCGTCCTGGGGTGATTTGTGGAGCCCATACCCTGGTCCCCAGGGTCACCCCCCGGACATTGCCATGGTCACCACAGCGTCCCTGGTGTGGGGGACAGCAGTGTGTCGTTCCCCTTGGGGCACTGGCCGACAGCCCATGCCCCCTCTGCCCGGTGGTGTGCAGGGGGAGGGCCTGGCACCCGTTGCCACACTGCCCGAGGGCCGCGTGTCCCCGGGCTCCGTGCACGTTGCTTTCGTTCTTCAGGGCTTGGAAGGGGCTTGATGGCTTTCTTTTGGTTTTGCCTGTGGAGCTTCGACCCAGAGTTTGTTTAAGGTGAGGTTTATAAAATTTTATGCAGTTTATTAAAGTTACAACTTTCCAAACCTATTTACTTTAAGGCTTTAAGTTGAATGCAAAGATCATGTAATTATGGCTACAAATCCAATAAAACAAGAACGGTCACCCCCTCCATCTCTGATTAACTCAGGGGAGCAGATGAAATGCTACTAAACCCATTTGCTCCTGTAGTTAATCAAATCCCTTTGGACTGTTCTGGAGTGACACTCGTGTGACTTATTTTATTTCTCTGTAAGCACTTCGAAGCCTAGTGCTACACCCTCAGACCCCCAGTGTCTGAAGAGCCCTCGATGTCTGATGAATGGAACTTCACCCAAATCTCATGTCCCCAGGTGTCTCAGGACCGTCTGCAGAGCTGTTAGATCCTCTTGCACTGTCCAGTTTCATATCACAAATTTATAATCACCCTCAATTACAAGTTTTGTTTTTTGGGGGTTTTTTTGGTACCAGGGATGGAACTCCGGTCCTTGTGCTTGTGAGGCAGACGTGGTGCCACTGAGCTAAATCCCCAGCCCTCAGTTATGAGTTTTGAAGGCAGAATCAAGGTTAACCTGCAGATCCTTTAAAACATTGACTTCCGGCAGTGGCTCTGTGGGACCCGGCCCGCACCCTCTCCTGGGCTAATGCAGAGTGAGGCCTCTGCTGTGGGCCGACGCTGTGGGGTCCCAAGGCAGCTGGGCTGTGCGGGGACAGGGGCAGGAGCCGCGGCAGGGCAGCCCGGGACTAGCCACAGAGGGACAGAGGGGAGGACAAAGCAGTCTTGAGGGCTCAGCAGACCAGAGCTCTGGGAGGGTACCAGGGTCAGGCAAGGCTGAGCGGCCTGGGCTGGGCTGGCGCCATGCCCGACGTCCCTCTGGGCAGGCCTGCTCCTTTGGCCTGACCCAGCTGGCACCAGGGGTGGGAGGGCTGGCTGGGACCCGGGGCAGCGGCAGAGTCTGCGGGTGCCACGGGGCTGAGTGTGTCAGCTCTTCTGGTGGCGGGCGTGACCAAGGTGGGCTGTGGGTCCCTTCTGACATCGCCCCTGGGCACCCGTGGCTCCAGCTGACATGGCCACTGGCCCTGGCTGAGTCAGGTTTGCTGACCACGCTTCTGTCGGGTCACAGCCTGGTTTCCCTGCGGGCGCCTGCGCAGCCTTGCCCTAAGGCCGACTGGTGTCCCTGGCCGTGGGACATCGGGACGGAGGCCCAGTGGCAGTAGCTGCAGATGATGGCCAGGTCAGATGGCAGTGAGGCAGCTGCTGCCTCGGCCGCTCTTGGCCACAAGCCTATAGCCGAGCAGGAGTTGGAGCCACTCAGAGCCACAGCGGCAGAGAGGTGACAAATGATTGGAACAGCGTGCGTAGCTGGGGTCGGGTGCTGTCCCCGGCCTCGCCTGGCCCCTCCTGGGCCTCCCTGAACACTGGCCCCAGAGCTCAGCCCTGCGCCGCGCAGCCACCAGGGCCCATGGTGTCTTCCGCAGTGCAGGCCTCCACCCTTGTTACTGTGCTGATTTTGCTGTCTGCCAGCTCCCTCGTGTCCTTGGGGCTGTAACCACGTGGCCAGTGATGGGACAGCTCTGAGTGGATCGGGGTCTGTAAAGTGCTGCCTGCCAGCCCAGGGCAAGGTGACCCCGGGACGTGGCTGTGCCTGAGGCATTCTGGCCGTACCAGCTGGGGTCCGTGGCACAGGGCAGAAGGAAGGAAAGGCCACGCCAGCCTCCCTGGGGACGGACCTGCTCGAAGGAAGAGTCCACCCAGTCTGGGGCCGGGGACACCTCCCGCCTGCTGCCCGCCTCTGCCTACCTGGCCAGCACAGGCCAGGCCTTGATTTCCCCACTGTCCCTGAGGAGCAGCACAGCAGAGCAGCAGCGGATGCTGTAGCCGAGGCTGACTGTCCCGGGTGCCACCTCCTTTCCTGGGTAAACAGTGGGCTGGGAGGTGCTGCAGGGAAGGACACCAGGGCAGCACGCAGACTGCGAGTGATGCCTTCCAGTGGGGCTCTGCGAGGGAGCAGGGTGCAGTCGTGCCCGGCCACGTGACGAGGGCACCCACACACCGCCCTTAGTGGCTCTGAACCTCTCCCTCCCCTGCCAGCGCCGGGCTGCAACGGCCCGGGCAGCAGAAACGCTCTGACGTGTTCCCATGTTGGGGTCACAGCCGCGCCCTCTCCCTGGCCTCCCCCCACGGCTGTTTTGTACATGTGCGTGTGTGTGCGTGCATGCGTGCCTGTGTGGCTGGTAGTAAGCGTGTGTCTGTGTGTATGTCCATGCGGGCATGTGTGCGATTGCTGTGTGTGCCCCTGGGTATTCGAGTGTGCGTGTGTGGTGCTTTTCTCCTCCGCGTGTGCAAAGAGGTGTTGCTGGGCCGCTCTGCTCGATGGCAGTCATCGCTGCAGGGTGAGGGGCACAGGAAGGGTCTCGGCCCCGACTGCATCCCGGCTGCTCACATGCATGCCGTCTTCCTTTGCTGGTTTCTCCACTGTGCCCTCGTTTTGTGTTTGTTTTTTTTTCTCTCTCTTCATGGTGCTGGGGATCAAACCCAAGGCCTTTGCCCTGAGCTACATCTCAGCCTTTCTTTTGAGACAAGATCTTGCTAAGTTGCCCAGGCTTGAACTTGAGACCTCCCTGCCTCAGCCTTCCAGAGGCAGGGAAGACAGGCGTGCGCCTGGTTGGTTTAGGGGGCCTGCGGTAGGAGCTCTCGGCTGTGTGGCCAGCCCCTGTGCTGGGTGCTGGGTCCGCGGGCAGGGACTGACCGGACTCAGTGGCCTGCGGCTCGCTGCACCCCAGGACGTGGAGTGCCAGCCCTCGCACGCCGCTCCCTGCCGTCTCAAGTCTCACTCCCGTCACGCTGACGCTGGATCTGTCTGCAGCTTGTGTCTCTGCGGAGTGCAGGCCTGGGCGTCCTCGCAAGCCTGCGCTGGATCGCGGTCGGCCTTGCACCGGCCCGGGGCTCCATGCTGTGCCCAGGAGGCCTCCTCCTCCTCCTCCAGGGTGGCCCTGAGTCTACCTCGCTTTAGCCCCAGCCCTTCCTAAAGCGCGCTGCTGTCGAGGATGAGTGCGCGCCCATCCGCAGCCTGGGGTCCGCTCGGCTCCTCTCCTGCCCGGCTCCTTGGAGCCTTGGAAACGTCACCCAAACCCTTCGCAGCACCGCAGATTCAGGTGGGCGGGGCAGCGCGACGGCCCTGACCGCTGTGGCCCCGCCTCTCTGGTGCTGCGACTCCAGCGCCCCGCGCCCCGCCCTCTCCCCACCCCTGTGCCGCCCGAGGGTCCCGAGTGACTCCAGGTCCCCTCCGGTGGCCAGTTCTCTCCAGCCACGCGTGACGTGGTGGCCACCAGCGGCGGCCGGGGCTCTGGCTGAGTCTGAGGGCCGCTCCGCAGCAGGTCGGCCTCTGGCGCAGTGTCCCGCCTGCCTGTGGACGAGGGGCTTTCCCCGCCCCGCCTCTCCAACTTCCGGGTCCTTCCGGGCTGCGCCGCCTGCTTCTCACTCACGGGGCTGCCCTGTTCCCAGAGCTCCCCTCCCGGAGCTGCGTCTCCACCCCCCTTCCCAGGAGGAAGTGTCAGACGCTGTTGCCCGGCCCTGCCCTGCCCTGCCCAGCCCGTGTGGCAATCTCCTAGGGGCGCTGCGGCCCCAGCACACGGCCCCGCGGCCCACAGGGCCTGCCGAGCTCTCTGCTGTCCCCGGGACCAACCCCTGCCTGCTCTTCCCGGCCAGCTGCCCTACGCAGGGCCCGCCCGTCCTGCCTCGGGCCTCATTAGACTCCGGGGTGATTTGTCCATTTCTCCTCTGCCCCGGGGGCGTCTGCATCCTGGTGCTGCGTGGGGCTGCAGCCAGGAGCCCCGGGCTGGGTCTCCACCTAGGGCAGCGGCTGTGTTGGACACCCGCACAGTCAGCAAGGGCACAGCGGGAAGGGCGCTGGCAGCCTCCGCCCTGCTGAGGCTCAGCTGTCCCCAGGGCCTTGGCCGTTCTCCACAGAGTGGAAGCCGGAGGGACCTGAGTCCCCGGGGCCTGGTCCCGCGTGTCCCCTCCGACAGGGAAGAGGCGCAGGGGAGACCCCAGCTCCATAGCAGCCCTCACCGGGCCCCGGGGTCCTTCCTGTCCTGGGGCCTCGCGCCCCGCAGCCCGAGCCCCCGCTGAGGATGCTCCGTGTGCCTGGCTCCTTAGGGCTGCGGAGCCGCTGTGTCCTCCGCTCTGCGCTGAGCAGCGTCCGCCTCCGGGGAGGGGCGTGGGACGGGCCTCTGCAGGTCGGGCGGGGGCAGCAGGGGCTCAGGCCACTGCCCCAGTGCAGAAGAGGGCGCTCGGGGCCAGGCAGGCCCGGCCTGCAGCTAAATCCTCACCTCGCCAGCGGCCCAAACACTGCTCACTCCGCACGGCCGGTGCCCCGGGCCCACCGGCGCCCGACTCAGCTTCGGGAGACAGTGTGGCCGGGCCGAGCAGGATGCAGAGGGGCGTGGAAAGGACAGGGCCGCAGGGAGCCGCATGCCGGCCCGGAGGGCTTGGGCTCCCATGGGTGCGAGCTGTGGGACCTGGGCCTGTGCTGAGTCTCCCCGGGTGCTGGGCGCTGGCCTGGGGCCCCTGCAGAGTGCCGCGGTGACCGGCGAGTCCCTGAGGGAGTGGGTTTTGGGGAGGCGCCCACAGCCCGCCCACTCTCCTCGTGCCCGCCCGCCCGCAGGTGTGGCAGTGCGGCGGCAGCATGGAGGTGCTGCCCTGCTCCCGCGTGGCCCACATCGAGCGCACCAGGAAGCCCTACAACAACGACATCGACTACTACGCCAAGCGCAATGCGCTGCGGGCCGCCGAGGTGTGGATGGACGAGTTCAAGTCGCACGTGTACATGGCCTGGAACATCCCCATGACCGTAAGCGCCCGAAGGCGGACAGGGTGGGGGCGGAAGCAGAGCCCCAGGGATCCCGGCCCAGCAGCCAGGGAGGGGCGTCGGGAAGGAAGGGGCTTCCGTTCGGGCCAGCTGGGGTGTCGCGCCCAGCCTCCTCGGAGGGTCACTTTCCTGGTCCACAGGTGGACGTGAGGGAGTCAAGCTGGGTGTGGTGGCACACACCTGTAATCCCAGCACTCCGGGAGGCTGAGGCAGGAGGGTTGCAAGGTGGAGCCCAGGCTGGGCAATTTAGCGACTCAGTGAAACCCTGTCTCAAAATTTTGAAGGGGCTGGAAATGTAGCTGCTTGGTGTAAAGGCCTCGGTTCAGTCCCTACAGTAGTAGTGAAAAAGGAGAAGAAGGGGAAGAGGAAGGGGAGGAGGGAGACACTGGGAATGCAGCACATCCCACCCTCGCCGTTGCCAGTTGACCCCGTGTGGAAACAGCCAGCGGATACCCGTGGGCACTCAGAAGCCACTTTTGAGCCCTTGGAGACACAGGTCTGGCACCCCGGTGGCCACGGCTGTGGCAGAGGCCTCAGGCCCCCCTGCTCCCGTGTGCTGAGGACCTGTCCCCAGGAGGCATCTGTGTCCCCCAGCCCGGGCCCCACAGCACCCCCTCTTCCATCAGCCCACCGTCAGAACCACATCTCGTGCCCCCACCAAGGGAGCTGCCCAGGGTCTGGGTAACACCACCCGGGGCGGCCCGGGCTGCACCGTCCACCCTTAAGACCCCGCTGCCGCAGGCGAGGCCAGTCTCCGCCTGCCGCCTGGCCGGGGTCCCCCTAAGCCAGGGCAGTCTCCAACCTCCGGTCAGGAAGCCGTCAGGACAGCGCCAGACAAGAGCCCGAAGGGAGTGTCTGCAGCGGTGTCCCTTGCAGGCGGGGGCAGAGGACCCAGCTGAGTGGGGGTGCGGGGTGCAGCCCTCCACCCGGCCACCCCATCAAGCCAGAGGGAGGCGGCATCTGCACCCTCACCCTGTGATCCAAGGGCCCGTGGGTGCCTCGACTCCCTCTAGAGGGCACCAGTGTGAGCAGCCTCACCCTCTAAGTGAGGAAACTGAGGCGTGGCAGGCTAAGCACCCCTGACAGGTCCAAGCCCTGCCAGCCCAGGCCCCTGGCTCACCAGCAGGGTCACTGTCTGGAGCAAAGGGGACAGCAGGGACTGGGCAGGGCCAGGCTCCAGGTCCCCACAGTGGGCAGGGCCAGGCCAATGCAAGGCCTCAGCGCCCAGAGTCTGGACATGTGACCCCCCCCACACCCCTCCTGCTGTTTCTGCTGCAGAGCCCCGGGGTGGACTTCGGGGACGTGTCCGAGAGGCTGGCCCTGCGCCAGAGGCTGAAGTGCCGCAGCTTCCGGTGGTACCTGGAGAACGTGTATCCCGAGATGAGGGTCTACAACAACACCCTTACGTACGGAGAGGTACCGCTCGCCTGGCCAGCACCCTGGCCCAGCACACACGCAGGCGTCAGGGCCCAGAGGACACAGGCATGGCCCCCCATGAGCCCACACATACACTTGCATACGGGAGCATGCACAAGTACACAGACGCGTACAGGTGTGCACCTGCATGTACAGGCACACGGACATATGTGTGCAGACGTGAACATTTACATACTTCTGTGGACATGACATGTGCATCCACATGTCCATTACATGACTCGCACATGCTTACCCATGTGTATAAACACACACTGTCACATGCGCTCATGTCCACACATGCATGTGTTCAGGACCTGTGTGTGCGTGCTGGCAGGCCCACACTCGTGTGTGCAGACATATGCAGGCACATATTCCTGTGTGTGGACAGGCATGACCCTGTGCAAACACTCTGAAGTGATGCACACCTACAAACACAAGTGCACACACAGCTCCTCATGCACAAATGCACCTTTTCACCTCTGCCCAGATCCTGTGCACAGGGAGACAGCCAGCCAGTGGTCTTCCAGACAGACTGGCATGTGAACATGTGTGTGTATGCACAGGTGCACGCATCCTCACGGACAGCCATGTTCATGAGGCATGATCGTGTACGCACACTCATGCACACATGCGTACAGGCAATCAGCTGAACAGAGACCCCCAAGTCCCTGCCAGTGCCCAGTGAGGGCTTCTCAGACCCTACAGCCAGGCCTGGGCCCCGCCCCAGTCCTGCAGCTGTGCTGGTGGGGGAGCAGCAGAGGAAGGGACAAGTGCCACCTGCTCAGCGCCAGATGCCCAGCTTCTCCCTGGGAGCAATGCCCACTCTGGCCGTGGCGCAGACCTGGCTGCTGTCCTTGCCTGGGCTCCAGGCCGCTGGGTCCGAGTGTGGGGCAGGGGGCTGCTGCCTGGCCGTGCTCAGAGTGCAGCCACTGGGCCCCCGAGGCTGCAGCCGGCACCCGGCCATTGCCCAGGGCAGCCCAGAGCGGGCAGTGCTGCCTCAGCCTGTGGCAGGGAGCTGCGGTCACCTGGGGGCATCCCACGTGTGCTGTCTACTGGGGGCCAGTGGGGCCTCCACATGTGCCCCACAGACAGCGGGGCCTCACCTCCTGTCCCGGTGGACCCGTCCCCCTGGGGCTGGCGTCTGGGGGCCTCCTAGGTGACCCTGGCTCTGCCATCTCTGCTCACAGGTAAGAAACAGCAAAGCCAGCGGCTACTGCTTGGACCAGGGGGCGGAAGACGATGACCGGGCCATCCTGTACCCGTGCCACGGCATGTCCTCCCAGGTAGGTGTCCTGGAGGCAGCAGACACAGCGAAGGGAAAGTGTGGCCTTGGGTCAGACAGGTCTCAGAGAGCCGGGAGGCTGAGGCAGGAGGATCGCCGCAAGTGAAGGCCAGCCTGGGCTACCTAGTGAGGCCCTATCTCAAAACAAACAAGTCTGGCAAATCCCCTCCTGCTCCAATGTCCCCGAGAGTTGGGACAGGGATGGTGCCTTGTGCCCCTGGGCGTCCTCTGCCTGCCTTAGCTCTCAGCCCCGGCCCAGGCTGTGTGGATGCAGCGGGGACCTTGGTGACTCAGAGCCAGGGCAGCACCGAGAAAGATCTCAGGGGTCCCCATCGAGCCCTGGGACTCATGTGGCTCCTGCCCCACCTGGCCTCTCACTGAATCCTAGCATCTGGGGCTTCGTCCTTGGAGCTACCTGGGCAAGGCCCCTTCCCGTCCAGGACTTTCTGAGCACAGGGCTGGGGCCGGACTGCTCAGAGCGGACCTCTGCGGGGCCGGACACTCCTCTGCTCCCTGGCTTCGCTGCCCTGCCCAGCCCTGTTCGCTGTCCAGAGCCAGGTGACACCGCCCCTTTCCCCAGGGGTCAGGAGTGCGTCCCCTCTGTCCATGGGGTGCCCCAGGGGCCCATCCGCTCAGGGCAGCTGTCCCCCCAGCTTGTGCGGTACAGCGCTGACGGCCTCCTGCAGCTGGGCCCACTGGGCTCTACCGCCTTCCTGCCTGACTCCAAGTGTCTGGTGGACGACAGTCGAGGCCGCACACCTGCCCTGCGGAGATGTGAGGATGTGGCTCGTCCCACACAGCGGCTCTGGGACTTTACACAGGTCAGTGGGGCCCCGGGCCCGGGTGCGGAACTGGTGGGATCAGTGCATGGTGGCTGCCAGGTCCCAGGCCTGGGGCAGGGGCAGCAGGACTTGGGCACCGTTTGGTGTGATTCCAGGTGACTGACTTCGGCCCTGAGACACAGGCGCCTGAGTTGGCCCCCCTGAGCCCCAGAAAGAAGCCGTCCCTCCCTCCCTGCCTGCCCTGTGTGTGCCCCAGGTCCCTGCCGGCAGGGGACCCTGCAGAGACTGCTTTGGGGTCACCAGGCTGGGGCCAGGGCCACCACTGTCTTGGGGGAGGCAAGGGAGCTGAGGATCCTAGATGTGTTCCTGGTGCCTGCCCAACCCTGAGAGCGGGCAGCAGGGTGGGCGTGGCTGTCAGGGAACATGGGACAGAGACGGGATGGGGGCCTGAGTCCTGGGCCGTTCTGGCCGGCCTGGGGCTGGGGTCACCCCGTCCTCTCAGCCCTCTCAGGGGCTTGGCTCCAAAGCTGACTTGGTTTCCCCACCCAGGGAGGCCCCATCGTGAGCCGGGACACAGGCCGCTGCCTGGAGGTAGAGGTGTCCAAAGACGTGAGCTTCGGGCTGCGGCTGGTTGTGCAGCGGTGCTCGGGGCAGAAGTGGACCATCCGGAACTGGGTCAAGCACGGGAGGCACTGACCCTCGCCTGCCACCTTTGCCACAGGCACGGCTCTTGAGCCCCACAGACCCTCAGGGCTGGGCCCCGACTCCCAAGTCGGGGCAGGAGGGGAGCACCAGGCCACAGCCTCGGTCACCGTGTCAGGGGCGCGGACCCCAAGGACAGGTGGGTTGTCCAGGGGCCTCCAGGGACGGCGATAGTAATGCCGAACACGTGCCTTTTCCTCGGAGTTCCTGCCTTCCTGCATGTGCTAAGCCCTGTGCACAGCCCACGGGGACAGTGCCCAGCCAGCTGAAGACGGACGAGGACAAGGAGGACAGTCCCGAGACCGCACACAGTGCTCCCACCTGGAGAGAACAGATCCAGGCCTCACCTGTGCCCCAGCGCCTCTGTTCAGCCAATCTAAGGCAGAGATCAGAGCGGCACTGGAGGCCTGGTAGCAGGGAGAGGGGAGAAAGCTCTGCTCATGGCCCTAAAAACCCAAAGCTGTGCTATGGAGGTGACACCAGACCATGGCCACAAAGCCGTGGGGACATGTGCCTGCCCGGCCAGGTTGCCTGCTGGCCGGGGTCCAGGGATGGCACTGGCCGGGGGTCCCAGCTTTGCCCCCCCCAGCCCTGGCTTCAGCTCATGTTGCTCTCCTGCCCTCGGCGGCAGGGGGTCAGTGAAGGACACCCGGGCCCTTGCCTGTTTTTTAAATAAAGTTTTATTGGCACATGGCCACATCCATGGCTCACATGTCATCTGTAGCTACTTCAGGGTGGCAGGCACAGCTGGCTGTTGCTGTGGGGCTCCCAGAGCCAGAGACACCTCCTCTTTGGCCTTTTCAGAAAGCTTCATGCCGTGTCCTCGGGGGCCGGCTGCCTGTGTCCCTGTCTGGCAGTAGGCGGGACCCATGGGAGCAGTTGCCTTGGCTCTCTGTGGTAAGGATGCAGCGTCGGGGCTGCAGGATGCTCGGAATGAGGGCTTCCTCAGCGTGGCTGTATGCCCGCCCACACTACAAGGAGACTGGAAAGGAGCGGGGCGTGTGGCCCACCCCGCCCTGTCACAGCAGTGCGGGTCCGCACACCCTGGACAGTCACATGCCACTGTCCCTCCTGAACCCTGTGCCTCTCCCCAGCCCTGGCCTGGAGCCCCACAGCTGTTTCTCCTTTCCTGGGACCCCCAGCGCCCCTCCGTGTCAGGGACCCAGTTCTCCAGTCTCAGCAGGGCTCCTGCCAGCCCCTGCCCAGGGCTGCCTTCCTTCCAGTTCAGGTTGCCCTGAAATGTCAGGGGGCTGGCACGGCCCCAAAGTCATTCGGAGCCCGAGGCCAGCTCTGCGAGTCGCAGCACGGTTTCCCTGGACACCACAACCTGTGGAGCCATCGGCACAGGGCCTTGCGTGGGTCGTGCACCCCAGGGCTTCGCTGGGCTGTGGCCACTCGGGGTTCCGGAGCCCATGCCGGGCCCAGCTCAGAACAAGGTCGCCCTGGTGGGTTGTGCAGAAACAGATCCAAGAAAAGGAGGCGAGCACAGAGGGAGGAGCGAATAAGGACGGGTGGCACCATGGCTGTGCCGTGGAGTTTCCGTTCTCATAAGTGTCCGTCCACTGCGACTCCTGAACCCACACACAAAGGGAGGTGCAGGGCCGGGGAGCGATGATGCCACAGGGGCCACCGGGTGGGGTCCGGGGGCTCCCACTTGTTCGCTGCCCGGCTGCCTAGTTGGTTTTTCTTTTCCTTTGAAATCACAGCTGTGTTTTATGTGGCAAAGGTAGAGGAAAGAATTTAATGAAACCTAACAGCAGGCCTGTGTCTTTCATTGGTACAATTATAAATTGGCTCTACAGTGAATTCAGAAAAGTCCACATCATTTGTGTAAAACAGCTCACTTGTAGCCAGACTTCAGGGCCAGGCCTGGGAGGGACACCTGGAGCCGGCCCGGGTGAGCCATGAAGCCCGAGGCGAAGGCTTCCCTCCCTCCACGCCCAGTGGAGCATTGGGATTTAATTCTGCCCAATAAAAGCATTTGCTGTGCCAATCAATCTTCACCTACGGCCATGCTGTCTTCAGCTGGGTCCTGGGCAATGGTGGAGCCATGGAGGACCTGACCTGCAAGGGCCTCCTGCAAAGTCCTCACGCCTGTGGCAAGGGGCAGACAACCCCAGGGTGGGGGCAGGCCATGGGGGCAGCAGGGAGTGGGCACTATCCTGGTTCCTTGCCCATAAGGACAGGGCCGGGCGTGACGGTGTATGCCTGATTCCAGCACGGGAGACTGAGGCAGGAGGATTGCTGGGAGTTCAAGGCTAGCCTTATGCTCTGTCTCAGAAAATAAGAACAAAAGCAACGGGGGAAAAAGAAAAGGAGGAGGAGGTGGGAGGATACTTGTCTCAGGGTTTTCTGAGGGCTGGAGAAACCAGAATCACCGTTGTTTTTGAGGCAGGGTCTCACTATGGATGCATTCAAGGCTGGCCTTGAACTCACAGTGATCCTCTTGCCCAGCCCCTTTGGTCCTGGGATCACAAGCGTGAGCCACCACACTGAGCACCACTTCCTACATTGTCTGCTCTTGCTGCCTCGGCTGGCCAGCACCCCTGAGCCGCCCGCACTTGCTGTCCCTGCTGCTGGAGGGAGACACGGGCACTCACCCCACCAGGGGCCCAGCCTGGAGGGGCCCAGGAGGGCGATGAGCAGGGGAGGGAGGGCTGCGCGGCTGCGGCAGGGACCTCGCCTCTCCCGGGTGTCTGCAAGGCCCAGCCTGGTCAGAGCTGCGAAGCAGCTCAGGCAACCCCTGCCTGTGAACCCCCATGCGGGCCCTTCTGGGTGCTGCTGGGCCTCAAAACAGCTGCAGTGACAGGGCTGTAACCCTGACAACCCCTTGAGAGGCTGCTGCGTTGGGCACAGATGCCAGGGTTCACAGCCCCTCACCCCGGAAGCCTCGTCCTCACATTGAGGTGGGGGGTCGGCCTCCTGGAGCAGCAGTTGGCACACAAGGCTCCGCAGGCAACTTGCTCTGTGGTCACAGCACCTGAGTGGCCCTCAGGCTGCAGCTGCTGGGAGTAGCAGATGAGGTCCTGGGGCAGCCCCACCCCTGCTGCACTGCAGGTGTTGGGCTCCTTGCAGCTCCTGCTAAAACCCACCCAGTGCCCATGGCAGTCACCAGGGCAGGGCCTGCATGAGACTGGGGAGATGTCACGAGCCCCAGCCCACCCCGCACCAGCAGCTGCTCAGGGAGTCTAGCAGGTGGGCACCAGGCCTTGGCGAGCATGTGTCCCTCAGATGCGCAGCAGAGGGGTTGCTGGCTGCTTCTGCCACTGCAGTGGGTGATGAGCACAGGAGCAACTCCCTCTGCCCGCACTGCCCGCTGCGGGGTTGGCTCCGATCTGCCACTGACGGAGGGGCCTCTCCGTCCCAGCCCTCTGAAAGCCACACCGGCAACACCGGGATGTGTGCTCTGAGAGGCAGAGCACCACTGTGCTACCAGGCAGCCGCCACCTCAGCCTCTCAAGTACCTGGGACCGCAGCCCCACACAGCTGGCTGGCTGTGCCCTCCAGGTTCATTTTGTGTGTTTAACCTCAATTTCTAACATCCCAAATATTGCACTGCACAGGGCATATTCATATTAAACACATTTTGTCACCACTCTGGGTTTGCATAAAGCAGGGTTTTTTGTGCTACCGGAGATCCAACTCAGGACCTTGTGCTTGGGAGGCAGGCAGCAGCACTGCCAAGCTAAATCCCTGGCTGTATAAAGCAGTTTTCAAAAACTCTGGTTCAAGCCAGGAGGCGACAGGTTCGGCACTAGGAACGGATCAGCGGTGCAGGACCGACTCCAGGCTGGGCAGGGAAGCCCGGCCAGCAGGAGCTGCAGGAGCCATGGGTGGTGAGGAGCCTTCCGGAAGGGTGCAGGCGGGGGAGCAGTTCCCACATGCTCAGCCCCGAACGGTCTGCAGTGCTGTGGCTTTGGGACTTCCATCCCCTTCCCAGTTGCCCCGGAGGCCTGAGGCCCTGGCCGCCCAGGCTATCTTGCCTCTGGTGGTGGCAGGAGCGCCGGGCACCAGCCCCTCTGTGCCAGGCTGCAGGCCCCTTGTGCCCGAGCCCGAGGACCCGTGGAGTGGGATGCACAGCCCCAGGGCCATCCGCCTGAGGGCATGGAGGGCTGAGGCACAGGCCCCTTCAGCTGCGGACAGTGTGAGCGGCTGGCAGGACACCCGGGGGGATCCCCAAGGCAGGCTGGGCGGTGCCACGGTGCCAAGGCCCCATGGCAGGAGCCACCCGGCCTGGGGGCTGGGGCAGCCCTTGCCTCTGCCCTCACTCACAGGAGCTCCGGGAGGAAGTGACCCAGGAAGCCCGGCTCTCCCGGTACGCGGGGCCCAGGACAGGCAGGGCAGGGACACAGCTGCAGGCCGTGCACCTGTGGCAAAGCCCAGAGCAAGGAACCCCCAGGCTTGCCAGCACCCTGCCCCCACGTGGCTCTGCCTGCCGGTGCCCGCCCTCCTAGTGCAGACTCTTCGCCTACAAAACCATTTATTCAGGGGCGGGGCAGGGTCAGCCGAGCGTGAAGCACTGGGCGCAGGCGTCCTCCCGAGAGCCCAGCAGGCCCTGTGCAGGGACAAACTCCAGCGGCACCAACTCGGACGGCTTCTTCTTCAGGTCCCGCTCGAAGATCTGCAGAGGACGGTGACCCTCAGCCCAGACTGGCACGCGGAGCCCCTGCCCAGAGGCGCCCCGTGCTCACCTCGTAGGCAGTGAGCTCCAGGAGCGGCGCAATGCTGACTTCGGGGACCGACAGAGCCTGGCTGATGACGCTGGCGGCTCGAGACACCTCAGGGTGGTAATGCTGCTGGAGGGTCTGCCGGGTGGGGTGCATCAGGGCCTCAGGCCTCCCATACCCCCCCTCCCCCTGCCCGAGCCCAGCCTAGGTGCAAAGCCCCACAGGGCCCGGGCCCGAGGCATCACCAGGGCCAGAGTGGAGCGTCAGGAATGGCGGCCCAGGTAACCAGGGTGAGCACAGGGCAGGCCTGGCGGAAGAGGAGCACTCTGGGACCACAGCGGGCCGGCGTCCTCACCTGCAGCTCCCACAGGCAGCTCTCCAGGGCCCGGCTCTTCGCGGGGTCCTCCTCCTCAGGGTCGTAGGGGTCGGCATCCAGCTCTAGGATTGAGATCCAGCCCGTCTGCCACCCAGTCTCCCTGGGATGGTGGGGCCAGGGAGAGCCCTCACCAGATGTCTGGCTCACCCGACTCACCGGGGCCCCGCGGGCGGTGCACCAGAACGCGGCAGGCCGGGTGTCTGCGCAGCAGGTTGCAGATGAAGGGCAGGACCATGAGCAGGGCCTCAGGGGGCGCCATTAGTGCCAGGCGGGATAGGCGCTTGGCGAAAGCAGCCACCAGGTAGGCAGGGAGGTGGCTGGGCAGGGAGGAGGCATCAGAAACCAGCAGCCTCCTTTCTGCCCTGACTGAGGCTGCGCCCCTCACCCACCTCTGGGTGGCCCAGGCCTCGATGCTCAGAGGCCAGGCGGGGCTTCCTCAGACACTCACGAGGAAGAAAGGAAAACGTCGGCCAGGTGGAAGAAACGGGCCCGATACTTGACATGGAAGATGGAGGGATCCAGGAGACCATAGAGCTTCTGGTAGAAGTCAGGGTACTCCCTGAGGGAGGGGGACCACAGGTTCACACAGGTGAGCCAGCGGTGGGCAGACAGACCAGGGCCCAGGGAACCACGGCTTCAGCCCCTTCCCCCCAGGCTGGCTCCCCAAGTCCAGGCACCGGGCCACACTCACAGGTTGTGCGTATGAATCAGGATGAAAAGTCCATTCAAGGCCAAGAGGCTGATGGCGCCCCCTGCAGACAGGCAGTCCTGAATCCCAGGCCCAGAGCAACCCCCAGCTGGGCACAAGGCCCGGGCGGCTGCTCACACACTGTTCCCCCTGCCCAGTCTGGGAAAGGCAGTGATGGGAGCCGCCTATTGGCCACAAAGCTGTACCCCAGAGAACACGGGTAGGGTCCAGCCTCTGCCAGCCAACAGACCCGCGCCCACCACCCGTGCTCGCACCCCAGCCCGGCAGACGGACACCCACTCACCCACATCACAGGCCTCAGTGAGGAAGTCGATCATGAGGGTGGGCTGGGCCAGGTGGGGTAGGATGGTGTCATGCATGGTCACCAGGACCTTCTTGTAGAGACTGAGGGGGAGCTGGGGTGGGCATGAGCAATCAGCGTGTGGCCAGCCTCCTCCAGCCCCCGAAACCCAGCAGCCCCTTGCCAGGACCCTACCTTGTGCTTGAGGAAGCTGAGCCACATCATCTGGAACGTCTTCCTGTGCTCCTGCAATGGGGGCAGGCTGCCTGGTGCACCCCAGCTGGCCCCAGTCCTGTCCACCCCCAGGCCCCTTCCTATCTGGGCGCTGAACTTAGGGACCCCAGGCCAGGCCACAAAGTGACAGATCGCAGACCTGCTGGCGAAGGAGCCTCAGCCCAGAAAGGGACACATGTGGCCCTCGAAGATGAAAGGCAGAGGGGCCCTTGGCCTAAAGTCAGAGGGGAGGTGCCATGCGGAAGTGGTCTGTGTCAGGCTAAGCTCTACCTACCCAGGGAGGCTGCCCAGGCCCCGACGCATCTCACCTTCAGATGAGCGACCTTCCACGTGTCCGATGGCTCTGTGGAGACAGTGGGGAGCCGCCAGTTACCTAGCACTCAAGGGGACACAGGCCCTGCTGCTGCTCCTCCCACTGGAGCAGGATGAGGCACCACCTCAGCCTGCCAGCACTCACCTGTGTGCTTCACGTAGAAGCTAGAGATGTCCCGCTCCTGGCGGGGCAGGCTCACGGCAGACAGCAGGGTGAAGGCGTTGTTCCAGAAGGCGAGGGACACCTGAGGAAGCCTGGCCTAAGCACCTTCGTGTGGCTCACACCGCCCATCCACCTGGGATCAGCTTGTCCTCACCTCGGGATGCTGGCTGGTGACCTGGGCCACGGCATCGGAGGCTGCCTGCATGACGTGGTAGCGGATGTCATCGAACTCCAGGTATTCCCGGAACTGGGAGAGCAGCAGGCTATGGTCATGTTCTGGCGAGAGCAGGCCTCCCACCACCGCCTGGGGGGCAGAAATGGGATGAGCGCCTCTCCCTCCAGTGGGGCCCAGCAGCTCCATGTGGGTGCTGTGAGCCACACAGCACCCCAGGCCCCTGTCCACAGCCAAGGGAAGGTCCCCAGGGAGTCTCACAGAGCTCCCAAGGCAAGATGACGGAGGAGCATCACATCCCACCATCACTGGCTCGGGTATCGGGTAGCCCAGTCCCAAGCCACCCAGGCTGCAATGGGTCCTCACCCTGAAGAGTGTGCGGGGGAACAGGTATTGGCCTTCCCACTTGGGCTTCTCCAGAGGATGCGCCCCTTCCAGCTGCACAAACTTCATGAGTGTCTTGAGGGCCAGCTCCTGAGAAGCGCGGTGGCAGAGTGACCCAGAAAGCTCACCGCAGCTGGGAGCCCCTCACAGTGAGGCCGAGGCCTTGACCAAAAGGACAACAGAAAGGGGAGCCTGCCTCCACAGCCCGCCCAGAGGTGGGGCGATGCTGACGGGTATCATTACAGTAACTAGCACAGAGCTCAGAATAGGACCCAGCCCAGGGAGCACACAAAGGCCAGGTCTGCTCCCTATCGCCCAGTTGGGGAGATGCCACCACAAACCTCTTGGCATCAACACAAACCCTCAGGGTGCACATAGAAACTCAAGTGTGAGAGGCCAATGAGGCGCCCAACCAACCACGAGGCTCAGTTCTAGAACCAGGGCTACAAACTGCAATACAGCAGCTTGTGAGACAGGAGTGGGCGTGGGGTGGGGTGGGGACTGTATCGTAGAAGTGCACAGCCTACCTAAATAAGCACAGGAAGTACCCCTGCACCTCGGCCGTGGGCTCACTTCGTGGAAAGCTTGAGGTGGGCGTACGGGGATAACCGAAGATGAGACAAGTCCAGTGACGCGGAGACTCACCTTGACCCTGAAGGTGGGGTGGGCCAGGAGCTCACCTAGGCAGTTGCGGCAGCTGTGATAGCGATGTCTCATCCAGATCTTGTATTTGCGGGTGGCTCCGTGGGACCCTGCAGGCAAGGTTAGGGTGACCATCCCACGGCGATGGTTACAGCCTGGTCAGACCCACCCTCATTACCCTCTGTCTACAGGCTGGAAACTGGCATTACAGTCCCTGACCCAGGCTGGGACCTGCCATGCCCAGAGCCATGCAAAGAGGGGGAGCAGATCTGTGCCCCAGCCTAGTGCCCAGGGGCAGGGTCCCTTCCATTCACTTAACCCTATGATCTCAATGTCCCAAGGGTTGCGACAGAGGAGTGCAATTGTAAGAGACATTTAGTTTCACACTCCACACGCAAGACAGAACCCAGACAGACGCCCACCCCTTGCCCTCCTTCCTTTAGGTCAGGCTGCCGAGCGAGGCACTGCCTCAGCTCCTCCCAACGTGGCTTGGGTGTCCTCCCCCCGACCTGGGACGATGACAGCACTTGGGGGGCTCACCCCATGTTGACCAGGCCTCCCTCCAGACCTTAGGCAAGTACCTTAGGCCCTTCCAGGACGCTCACCTGCCAAGACTGCATCCTCGGGGGGCAGCTGGCCCACAAACAGCTCTCCCCGCTCCAGCAAAGCCCCGAAAAGTCGGCTGCAAGTGTGGATTGCTTCCTGGATCTCCTCCGGGTCCTCAGACTGCGAGGGGAGGCCGGGCCGGGTGACTTCGCCCCAGCGTGACTTCACGCCTCCCACCCCGACCCTGCACCCGGTCTCGGAGCCCGGGCGGCCTCAGCCCCCACCTGCGCCCCGCCTACCTGCAGCACGGCCAGGATGTCGAATACGGCATTGGCTTCGCCGCGGCTCGCCAGCACCGCTTGCAGCAGGCGGCCCAGCGCTCTGCGCGCCCCTTCACGTCCGGGCTCCCGCTCCATGCCGCCGCCGACCGCGCGGAGATCCCCGCTTCTGCGACTGCGCTGCTGGCGCGCTCGTGACGTCTCTCGTGACGTCACGGAGAGCGCTCGGGTGCTTTTCCCATACGTCATCGCCGCGCGCGCCAAGCTGGAGCGGCGGCGCTGGAAAGCATGGCGTTGTTCCACGTCGCGCGGTACCAGGGTCCTGAGGCGACCGGCCCGGAAAGGGCAGAGGCCGAGGCCGGAGCTGGCAGCCGGGCTCGCGCTCTGCTCGAGAGATTGCAAAGCCAGGCCCGAGAGCGGCAGCAGCAGCGGGAGCTGGAGCCTGCTGAGGCGGCCGCGCAGACGTCTGAGGTGCCGGGCAGGCGGCGGCGGCGGCCGCGGCGGAGGCCGCGGGTCAGCGGCAGGGCTGCGGGAAGACCGGACACGCCGCAGGCGAAGCGACTGAGAGCAGGTGGCGAGGACGCGGACGCAGACGCAGGTGGTCCGGGCGCGGTACGGGGCACGGGGACACGGGGACACGGGGAGAGCAGTGACCTTCCTGCCTGGTCCGGTCCGGTGGCAAAGTTGACGCCGCCTCGGCTTATCTGCCGCGCAGGGAGCAGCGAGGAGGCGCCCAAGGAGCGCAGCGCGAGCCCCGAGGCCCCAGACAGTCGGCCCCCGGAGACAGTGTCTGAGCTCCCGGGACCTGGCCAGGTGCTGGGCGGCCTTGCGAGGAGGAAGGCAGCGAAGGTGAGGGTGAGCGGCCGCCTGCAGCGGAGGGATGCCAGGCGCCCCCAAAGCCTGCTGAACCGTCCACAGGCCCCTTGTCCCGTGCGTCTGTCCTAGCATTGGAGCGGGTATTTTTGTTTGTTTTGGTACCGGGGATCGAACTCGGGCCCTTGCGCTTGCGTGGCAGGCGCCGGAACCACTGAGCTAAATCCCCGGCCCCCAGTGAAGCGTTTCTGACAAAGTAGATAGAGAGACTTTGGCCCGTTGTTGCCACTGAGGCAGGTTTGGCGGAACGCATTAGGCCCACTTGGATGATCTTGGAATTGGGGTTGTGTAGGGCCAGTGGGGGAGGACCAGGGACGTGACTGGCAGGCCTAGACTGGGAGGGCCTCGTGTGGCACCGTAGGTGGGCCCCTGGACACAGTAGGAAGTATGCGCGCCCCGAGGTGATGGGGGGTGTGGGTGAGTGCTCAGAGGAGGGCTCCGCTGGTTTCCCATTTCGTGTGTAAAGCATTGAGGAGAAGCGAGACGGCTCAGCCACCTTCTCAAGGCCTGCTTCCTCCAGCCTCTTTTGTGCCTGAGTCCGAAGCTCGTTTACTCTGCTCACCCACCCTGGAGGGCTCTGGAGGACTCTCCTGGTTTCTCTGTCCTGCTGTTTGGGGTAGGTCCAGCTTTTTCTGCCAATGTGGTTGGCCAACCCAAGCTGTGTCAAGAAGAATGTCACCAAAGACCTCGTTCCAATCGAAGACATCCCCGAGGTGCACCCTGACCTGCAGAAGCAGCTGAGGGCACGTGGCATCTCGTCCTACTTCCCAGGTGCCCTAGCCGTTGGCAGCTGGTGGGCAAGGCAACCCCAGGGCAGCCTCCCCAAGGCTTTGTTGGCACAGGGCCTTACACTTGGCTGTGTCCTGGACCTCCAGATGGGCAGTCAGGGCCCCCCCACCCCGCTGCCAGCTGCAGTTCCCTCTGGGAGCAGGAAGTCCTTGGGGAACAGCTGGACCAAGCAGGAGCTTGACCTACCCCTTGCTCCTCCTTATCCAGTCCAGGCAGCTGTGATTCCTGCCCTGTTGGAGAATGCAGCCAGTGGGTTTTTGGTGGGCAGAGGTGGCTACCAGCCTAGTGACCTCTGCGTTTCTGCCCCGACGGGCAGTGGAAAGACACTGGCCTTCGTCATACCGGTGGTGCAGGTGGGTTTGAGGGTTCCCCCCACCCCAGTCGTGGCTTAGTGGGAGTTGGATCTGTTGACACCAGTGGGCCTTGCTCCCTGCAGGCCCTGCTGCACCGAGTGGTCTGCCATGTCCGTGCCCTAGTCATGTTGCCCACCAAGGAGCTGGCCCAGCAGGTACAATGCCCTGTCCCCAGAAGTTTGCACCACAGCCACCGAGGCCCTGTGGGTGGCATGGTGCCCAGCCTGTGGTTGACCCAGGCGAGACCTGGAGTCCTTGATGTGCTAGTGACTGGGCTGGCGCCTGTCACAGGCCAGTGACATTCCTCGTAGGTGAGCAAAGTGTTCAACATCTACACGGATGCCACGCCTCTGCGAGTTGCCCTGGTTACTGGGCAGAAGCCCTTGGCCACAGAGCAGGAGAGCCTAGTCCAGAAGACGTAGGTCCTGTGGTGCAGTGGGCAGGGTGTGCCCTGCTCTGCCCCACCAGTGGCCCTGTATTGGGATGGCTTTGGTGGCAGCAGGGCAGCTCCTTGCTGCCAGAGGCCCTGGAAGCCTTGTTCTGTGATTGAGTTCCTCTGGTTTGCAGAGCAGATGGCTTCCGCTGCCTGGCTGACATCGTGGTGGCCACACCCGGCCGCCTGGTAGACCACATCAACCAGACCCCAGGGTTCAGCCTGCAGCAGCTGCGCTTCTTGGTAGGCCTGGGCCCTGAGTGAGGGCTGTCTGGGCCGGGAGTCCCCAGCAGCCAATGCAGTACCGCCCCACAGGTTGTGGATGAGGCCGACCGCATGATAGACAGCATGCACCAGTCCTGGCTGCCCCGGGTGATGGCGGCCGCCCTCCCCAGCAAGGGCCCTGCAGACCCCTGTGCCCTGCTGCAGAGATGGCGGCCACAGGCCGTAACTGCTGCCAGGTACCCCACACCCCTCTCCGCTTGGTGTTGTGCCATGCCTGTCCTTCAGTCAGGGTGGTATGAGGAGCCCGTCCCGCTGACATTCACTTCCCTTTTAGTGCTTGCTGTCCCCAGATGCCCCTACAGAAGCTGCTCTTTTCGGCCACCCTGACCCAGAACCCCGAGAAGCTGCAGCAGCTCGGCCTCTACCAGCCACGGCTCTTCTCTACACGGCTGGCACACAGGGTCCCCAAAGATGAGGGCACCGAGGTGGACAGGGACCCAGAGGGGAAGTACACCTTCCCTGCAGGGCTCACTGTGAGTGTGAGGCGTGTGTGGGGTGGGTGGCTGCTGGGCTAGTGCTCCCGGCCAACCTCTGCGGTCCCCTGCAGCACCACTACGTGCCCTGCAGCCTGAGCTCCAAGCCGCTGGCCATCATGCACCTGGTCGTGGGGAAGAACTTCTCCAGGGCCCTCTGCTTCACCAACTCCCGGGAGAACTCCCACAGGTGAGCTGGGCAGGGTGTACAGCATGGGTGGGGCTCCAGCTGGGCCTGGCCTCAGCCCAGTCTCTGCCCAGGCTCTTCCTGCTGCTGCAAGCATTTGGGGGTGTGAGCGTGGCAGAGTTCTCCTCCCGCTACGGGCCTGGCCACAGGAGGAAGGTCTTGAAGCAGTTTGAGCAGGGCAAGATCCAGCTGTAAGTGCTTGGCTGGTGGGGACGCGGGGATGTGCGTGTGCGTGTGTGTGTGTGTGTGTGTGTGCAGCCAGGGCCGTGTGGGAGACGTGGGTGCTTGCGTCCCCACAGCCTCATCAGCACAGACGCCACTGCCCGAGGCATCGACGTGCTGGGCGTGGAGCTGGTGATCAACTATGACGCCCCCCAGTACCTGAGGACCTATGTGCACCGGTGAGGGTTGGCGGTGGGCCGTGAGCTCCTGGCTTGGAGGGTCTTCCTGCGGGGGTCTGTTGGAGGTGGCTGGCCGAGGGGCCACCCTCCTTCAGATCCCCAAGGTGAGGGTCACACTGGTCTCAGGGTTGGGAGAACAGCTCGCGCGGGCAAGACAGGACAAGCCTTCACACTGCTCCTGAAGGTGCAGGTGAGGTACTGGCCGGGGACGCCTGTGCTCGGGGGTGCCAGGGCTGGACGAGAACCCCTTCCCACATGTGAGGTCGCTTCCCTCAAGGAGAGGACGTTCCTCCGCATGCTAGCAGAAGGCGGGGCGCCTGAGCTGGCACAGCACGAGATCCCCAGCAAGCTCCTGCAGCCGCTGGTCCCTCGGTACGAGGAAGCCTTGTCACAGCTGGAGAGGACGGTCAAGGTGAGGTGCCGGCCCGGGGCGCAGGAGACGGGCAACTCAGGGAGAAAGGGAGGGGGGAGGGCGAGCAGGGGGAGATGCTTCCTGAGCACCCGGCTCCTTGGCTCCAGCTCCGGGGCAGGGAGCAGAGTGCCAAACCTCTCCTCCTCCCCCCCAGGAAGAGCAGAAGCAAAAGGCCGCCTAGGCAGGAGACAGAAGTCGCTGCTATCTTGGTGAGCAGGGGGAGCAGTCTCCCTGCGCCAAGCAGGCCTCTGGGAAGGGAACGGCTGACTGTGCGCTCGTGTGCCTGCCTGAGGGCTGGGGTCAGCGTCCTGCCAACTCCAGGGAAGGGACCGGACAGAGGGTGGCCTGGAGGCTCCCTTTCTGCTTCACTGTGTGGAGTGAAGAAGGCCTCATGTGAGCTGTCGGGGGACTAGATGGAGAAGACTCACCTGCTTACAAGGCTTGGTTTTGTTTTGGTACTGGGAATCGAACTCAGGACCTTGTGCTTGCGAGGCAGGCAGTGGAACCACTGAGCTGCATCCCCGGCCTACAAGGCTTGGTTTTGAAGTGTTTATGTGATCCATTAAATTTTAAAAATTTGCCTGAACTGGATGCATTTGTTTGAAAACAGGAGGCCCGCAGTGGCGCCCCCGAGCTGTGCTGAGAGTCCCTCGAGCCCGGCCTTGTGGCTCCAGCATGGACCCCGGCAGCCCCTCGCCTCATACACAGCACAGGCTCCTGGCATTGTCCTCTGGCCGGGTGTGTGGTGGCTCCACTGGCCTCGGGGAGGCCCCTCCACTCTGCCCAGCCCTCTGGGACCCAGACCTCCCACTGCCCCTGCTGGCCTGTGGCCTCCGTGTGCCCTCCCTGCATCCATTCGGGAAGCTGCCCTGACGGACGGGGCTCACGCCACTCCTCCACAGGCTCAGCTCTCCTCTGTCGGCACACCTTCCCACACTGTACAGCACCAACCGCCAGGACCACTTAGTTCCTGAGGGCTTGCTGGCCTCCCCTCAGTACGTGGTTAAAACGAAGCTGTAATTTCAGCACTCAGGAGGCTGAGGCAGGAGGATCACTAAGTTCAAGGCCAGCCTGAACCACAAAGCAAGACCTTATCTCAGAAAAGAAAAAAAAACCCAAAAAACCAAAAACATGTGGACAGTGGGAGTGGGAGAATGGATAAATAACCTGACTCATTTTTTCACTATCAGAACTTAACCAGGAGTCCCCCTTCTTAGGCAGAAGCTTGCTTTCTCCAAATAAATTTTTCCTACTCAAAAAACCAAAAATTACGACAAGAACAAACTAGAACGCAACTAAAATTTGTAACTGCTGGGTGTGGTGGTGCACACCTATAATCCCGACACTCAGGAGGCTGAAGCAGGAGGATTGCCTCAGGACTTGTTCGGCTCATAAAGGACAAGACAAAGCATTCTTGAATTAGGAACAGAGTAGATGAAATACATGATTGTAAATGGAACATTGTCCTAGTTTGAGGATTTTGTGGGAACGGAATTTGGGTGCGAGTTACTCTCACCTCGGCTCGTGGGCTTCAGCCAGACTCACTTCTATAAACAACCAGTTGGGTTAGCTCTTCACAGCCTGCCTTGGGCACAATCAGTATCGCAGTCTCCTGCAGCTTGTGAGAAGTACAAAGTGAGACCTGAACTACAAAGTGAGACCCTATCTCACACACACAAGTTGTAATAAAAAAAACCCTATTAAATACTTGATTCACTTGTATTGGGCTTAAGAAGTAGTTTTAAAGCTGGGAGTGGTGGTGCACTCAGGAAGCTGAAGCAGGAGGATCACTGTGAATTTGAGACCAGCCTGGGCTACATAGCCCCATCTCAAAAACCAAAGGAAAACGGATTTCAAGTAGGGATGTGGTGTTCTGGTTCATGAACTTGGTTCTTCCCACAATTCCAGTCATACGCGGAACTGGTGGTGAAGGGAATCAAGTTTCAATGGTCAGGTTCAATGCTGACCTGGGGAAATCTGATTCAGTTCGTGACCAGAATCGTGGGCAGACCCAAGTGTGTGAACGGAGACCACTGTATCCTGTTTCTAGCAGACTCTTAGACGGAGTGCCATCCAGGAAACAAAGCCGCTGTGGGTGGCCCTCGGGCCAGCGGAGCACAGTGTGTGATCTATTCAACCAACCAGGTGGAGCACCTGGCCAGGGCAGACGGTGCTACCCCAGATGATGACCAGCGGCTGCCACGGCAGCTCCTGCCACCCTGTGTGGCTGGCTCCAGCACACGGCTGGTGACAGAAACCACAGGCTCCGTCACTCGTGTGACAGCGCTGCGAGGCTCTGTCCTCACACAGCTCAGATGCTCACGAGACTGGCTTCACCGGGGCCATGCCGACGTCACCGTCTGTCTCCAAACCTGTGACTTCCCTACAGCCTGGGCTTGGCTGGCCCTGGACATGCGGGGCTAACTTGCTGCCCGGTGGCCGGAGGTGGACAATGCAGAAGAGGCAGAGTCCCGCAGTCTCAGGAGAGCTGCACACACTACCTCATACGCAGTGTGGCGTGAGGTCCTGGGATCCCCACTGCGTGGGACTGCGGGGGCTCGCGTGGCCATGTGTTGCTGCCAAGCTCACACACCTGTGTCCTAGCATAGCGCCCAGGCCCAGGTAGCAGCTGAGGCGCACTCTCCTGGGAAGGCCATGCGGTGGGGCCTGGGGCTCCGGCCAGGGTGGCAGGGACGGGACGGCCTCCTTGCTCAGTGCTTCTGCCTCCACTACACAAGGCCAAGACTTATGTGACCTGCTGCACCCTGCATCACCAAGGCCCTGTCTGGGTCCCTGGAGAGGCCAGGCTGCCAGTACTGCGCCCTGGGTGGGTGGCGCTACTGTGGCCGAGCACGGCACCAGCAGGCGCTGCCCCAGAGGGTCCTCCGGGAGGACACGGTGTAGGTGACTACTTCTGAGTCCCTCTGGTCAGTCTGGTCTGGAAAGAGCCCAGCACATGTGCAACTCCCCACGTGCGACCATCCTGCCAACACCTGTGGCTGGACTCTGGCAGGGTTGTGGCCACCACTGTCCCCAGCAGCCCTGGTGCAGCACAGCATCTGCCAAAGGCCAGAGGTGGTAGCAAGGACCCAAAACCGGGTGACACGCAGGAAGCACTCTCTCACTGAACTCTAGCCTGGAGCTGGCCCAGGCTGTGTGGTTCTGATGGTTCCTGCTTTTCAGAAGAGTTAACTTTCTTTTTTTGGTAGTGGAGAGGATTGAACCCAATGCCTTCATACCCCGAGCTCCATCCCCAGCCTTTTAAAAGGTCTTTTAATTTTTTTTTTTTTGGTACCCGGATCAAACTCAGGACCTTGTGCCTGCAAGGCAGGTGGCGGAACCACTGAGCTAAATCCCCGGCCCACCAAAGATCTTTTAATTTTGAGACAGATCTCACTCAATTGCTCAGGCTGGGCTCAAATTTGTAATCCTCCTGCCCCAGCCTCCCAGAGGGCTGGGATATGAGGCACGCATCACCATGCCTGGCTCAGTACAGGTAACTGTGTCACAGCCAGAGCAACAACTGTCAGTTTCTGACCAGAGATGCCCACACCTCCTGACCTCCATGCGTCCCCCACATGCCCACGCCAGTGCTCACGTCCAGCACTGGGCTGCAAACCGGCAGGCCGCCGGGGCCCCGCTGCAGCCAGGAGAGCGCTCACTCCATGGTGTTTGCTGTGCTCCGGCCACGGAGGCTGTCTCGGAGCTGAGGCCAGGAGCGCCGTGCCAGGCAGGTGAAGGGCAGCAGGGACTGACCTGTGTGTGGTGGGAGGGGTGGTGCCCAGGAGGCTGGGGAGCAGAGCCCGAGCCCACGCACCCCAGCTGTGAGCTGCGAGGAGCGGCCGTTAACCCTGGACTTTGGGAGCGCTGCTTTACCTTACTGACGTGTGTGATTTTTATGAAATGCATGCACAAGCTTTCATCCTCTGACACTTTTTTAAAAATCAAAGAGAAGTCCAAAACCAATAAAAGAGAAAGGAAAAAGAAAAAGCAAAGAAAAGAAACAGTCCTGAGCCGTGCATGGTAGCATTTGCCGGCAATCCCAGCACTCAGGAGGCTGAGGCAGGAGGACTGCTGTGAGTCTGAGGTCAGCCTGGGCTACACAGCGAGTACCTGTCTCAAAAAACAACATACAGCCGGGGATTTAGCTCAATGGTTTCACTGCCTGTTGTGCAAGCACAAGGACCCGAGTTTGATCCCCGGTACCAAAAACAACAACAACAACAACAACAACAAACAAACAAATAGCAAAGAAAAGAAACAGCTCTGAGCTGCCCGGCAGGGGTGTCGGTGGCCAGGTGGCTCGGGGAGGAAGCTTTGGGCACCAACACTATGACTTGTTTCTTCACATAAAGGAAAAAAACAAAAACAACCAGCATCGTAAGCACCAGTCTTCCGTGAAACGCTAGACAAAAAAAGTATATAAAAAGGTCACTTTATTATGCCTTTTGTCTGGTGGGACATCAGTGCCCTTTAAAATCCTACTCTTCAAGTACAAATGCTTGTGTTTACAAAATATTTACAAATTCAGACTTGTTCCTTACATTTTGAAACACAACAGCTATCTGGTTGCAACAGTGAACAAAAACAATAACAACTGCAAAAAAGCCCCTGGCCTGGCTGGTCTGGGTCCACGCACCTTCTGCAGAGCACGTGAAGCAAGACCAGCCGCTGTTCCACAGGGGTGACATCCAGGTGCTACCACAGCCCATGCTCTGGAAACCTCTGAATGGTGACACTGCACTGGCACAAACCCTGACTCACAAAGGAGGTCGAGACACCTTCCTGCATTCACTGTACGCTTCATAACCAGCCCGACCCATGAAAGGGAAGGCAGGACATGAACACATGGGAAGCAGCAGCCTCGGGTGGTAGAGAGTCCCGCTTGGGGCGGTGGTACACCGGGGGCTGGTGGTACACCGGGGGCTGGTGAGAGGAAGGACACAGGAGAAACACCTCTGCCCGGTTCACGGCGGGGACTTGCTGAAGACACACTCTGGAGACCAGAGACACAGTGAGGAGACAGGGAGGTCCATGCTGCAGACGGGCAGAATCCAGCCTGCTCTCCAAAAGGCTTTCAGGAAGTGTTCCTGGGCGGAAGTCAGACGCACGCAAAGCAGGCTCCCTTGAGGACGGTGCCTGGCGGGCACTCATTAACCCCAGCGTTAGATCCTTCTGTGTCTTTTCAGCACTTCATTTTTGCCTTCTTCCTAATTTCTCATCAAAAGCTGAAGTGAGCCCCAGTGAGCTCCTGTCCACAGTCTGCAGCTGTCGGAGATGGGAGCTTCCAGTTCACCTGGCAGCAGACATAGCTGGCAGAGCCCAGCTGGTTGACTCGGCACGCACAGCCACTGCAGGGAGGTGCTGCTGGACAGGACCTCTGCCATGAGGACTGGCAGCTACAGGCCTGCAAATGCTGTGCGCTACGTTGCCATGGTGAAAGCAGAAGTGGGAGCTGAGGCCAGGCTGCCTCCCGGGCCTCTCCTGCCGAGTACCAGGGCTGCGAGCGTGGCGGTGGGTGGCACCAGAAGGCACTGGCCTGCTCACCCTGGGTGCGTGGATGCAGGTTCTCCAAACTATACCTGGGCCGGGCAGCGGCAGGGCACCTGTGGCCTTGCTCCTGGCTCTCACTGGGCCACCTCGCCCCGCCGCACGCTCCACAGGACACATGTGACCCAACAGTGCTGAGTGTGCTCCGGGCCTCGAATACCAGCCCCAACAGGACATTGCCACACCTGGGAGGCCGGCACACCAAGCCCAGGCCCGTCCTGAAGCGCACTTCATATGGAAGCTCAGCCCGCTGAGGAGTGAACTGCCCTCACACACAAGTCAGGCACCGGTCACATCACGGCATTTAGATGGGTGTCGGGACTGAATACGTTTGGTAAGGGAGGGGTCCTTGGAGTGTAAAGCCCATCCCAGGCCATCTACTAAGGCCGTGTTCCACTCAGGTGTGAAGAACAGGACGCAGGCAGACAGGACCACACAGTGCCTGAGCTGTGTGTGCCCTGGCTCCTGGACATGCAAAGCGCTGTATGCAGCAGATGTTCTGAAGACTCACCGGTGAATAAAGGAGAAAGCGCCCCGCTGCACTCCTGCACCAGCCACGCAGCAGACAAGGGTGCTCCCCTGCAGTGCAGGGCACATCCACAAACCACCACGTGGCTCGGTCCAGTACGACGGCTTCCTGCTTCCCGGGCCTTTCCTGGCATCCACCTACTGGCATGGAGGCTTGGTGGGCGTCTTCAGTCGCACAGCAGGGACCCGCATCTGCAGCTTGGGCTGCTGCCCAGGGCTTTCAGAGCTGGTGGGGCCCTGTGCAGGGCTTGGGCCACCTGGGGCCTGCAGCGGGGCGGAGGCTGTCGGCACCACCTGCTGCGGTATGAGCTTCTGCTGCACCACCTGGGTGGTGGCTGTCACTGCAGGGATCATCTGCACCTGCGGCCCGGCCGCCGTGGCCTGTGTGAGAGTCACTGTCTGCGGGGAAGCCTGACAAGAGCCAGAGGGCACTCAAGACCAGGACGCGAGGCCCAGGGCAGGGACGCCTTGGCGCCCAGGCCTCTGCCCCCTAACTCTGGGGTGCACCACCACTGAGCTACGGTCCCGGCCCTTTCTATTCAGAGAAGATTCTCCCTATGTAGCCCAGGCTGCTCTGGAAACTGGAATCCTCCTGCCTCAGCCATCCTTGGTGCTGGGATCATAGACCTACACCACCACGTCCAGCTGGGGCCTCTGCTTTATAACAAAACAGAGCATGGATAATGTTTATTTGGCTTCAAGGAGGAAAGGCAAGGCTGAGTTGGGGCTGGTTTAACACTACTTGGTTTCCTAAAACCCTATGCCGGCGTAGCTTGCACAAAATAAAAAACTGAAAGCAGCGCGCCGTATGGTCACGCTCTGCACAGTAATACACAGAGCAGCTGGGTGCGGCGGCGCACACCCGCAGTCCCAGCACTTGGCACACTGAGGTAGGAGGGTCCCTGCAAGTCTGAGGCCAGCCTGGCTACACAGTGAGTTCCAGGGCAACCTGAACTACATAGTGAGACCCTGTCTCAAAAAAAACCCAAAACCTAAAAAGCACACATAGTAGGAGGGCCTGAGGGCCTCCGTCGGGAAGGGGATGCACTGCTCCTGCCATCCTATCTCCATCCTGGCCTGCAGAGTGGGGCGCAGAGTCCTTCCTGAGGCCTGCACTCCCTGGACACTGTGAGAAACAACCGTCCTTGTGGGCCATGCCCCAGGTGCCCGCTGAAGGGTGAGCTTAGGGCAGGCAGCAAGGCCACACTGCTCGCTGCCTGCTCACACCTCCTGCTGCGACCCAGAACCCAGGAGCAGCTCTCTCAGCATTCACACTCGGCTTCCTCAGGACGGAAGCCAGATTCTAATGGAAAGCATCAAGCATGCCAGAAGGTCCGTGTGGCCACCATGTCCTACCTGTTGGGAGGCAGAAGCCACCTGCTGGATGCTGGCCACAGGTGTCTGCTGCTGGACAACTTGAGGGAGTTTCGCAACCTTTCACAAAACAAAAAAGCCAAACATAAAGCCACAGAATTCAAAAGAATGCGTGCCACAAGGGACGTTCTCCGTCCCCTTTCTTCTCACTTCTTACACACACACACAGACACACACACCCCATGGGTGAATGGCATGGAAGACCAATCTGCAGCGCCCTCCTGGCAGGAGGAGAGCGCAGCCCTCGTTGGATCAGGAAGGTGAAAGGTGGCTGCCTTTCTACTCTGGAAAGTGTGCAACTTCAGCTTGTTCTGGTCTTCTGTCTCAGTTACTTTCCTCTCTTAATAAAACTGCTCCAAGTTTATATGAGAGGCACTGGAGGAGAGATGTGGCGGGTCACTTGAGTCCTGGGCTGTCCCCACTGGGCAGGCAGGTGGTCAGACAGCAAGCTGAACATGCAGGAGGACTGGGGTCACCGTGCACCACCACCTTAGGAGTACTTACAGACTGTTCTCAAAAGCATGGCTGAGATCCTCCTATTCATTTTTCCCAGACGTTTCACTACACCCAAGTCCTGCTGTCCTGTTCCAGGACTGGCACACTGTGTCTGGCCAGTGGCATCTGGGACACTGCCCAGAGAACAGCCAGGCTCTGTGCCAGCCCTGCGGCCCCAACCCCAATTCCATGCCCTCCCTGAAGAACAGCGGTGAAATCAGCCTCACCCAGGAGCGCTCTAGGAAGACGTAGAATTATACGACGGAAGTTCTCACTATCAAAGCTAATCAAAAGTATTTACTAGTTTAAAAATTATGAACAGAAGGTAAGAGGTGCTGAGCCAGGCCACGGTCCTGGCCTGAGCCCCAGAGCTGATGGGAAGCCACAGCGCGGCCGGCTCCCGGGCGCTGCAGGACCACAGAGGGCAGGGTGCTGACCTGCACACCACCGGGAACATGGAGGCCTCCTAAGTGTGATACCGAGGAGACCTCTCTTTGCTCTGTGGTACTGGGTCTTGAACTCAGGGCCTTCACACTGAGCTGTATCCCCAGCTCTTATTATTTTGAGTCAGGGTCTCTCTATGTTGCCCAGGATAGGCACGAACTTGTGACCCTCCTGCCTCAGCCTCCCAGAGTGCTGGGGTTACATGTGTGCACCACCACTCCTGGCTCCCAGACAGCGTTATAAGCACACCGACAGCTGACAGAAAGAGAGGCACTGCTCCCCACACCTGGCCAGGCAGGACCAGCAAGCTGGAGCGAAGGGGTTCTGGCCAGCGCGGCCCAGACCCACCCCCGTGTGGTGCCCATAGTCACCACACCCCAACCAAAGCTGCCGTCCTGTGGGAAGCAGCACACAGGAGCCCGAAGCCACCAAGGCTGCACAGCTCCTTCCGGAGGGGACCGGAAGGAAACAGTCCAGCTCACAGCCTCAGGGACGGGGAGAGGGACACCACCTAGACACAGCACCTCAGGAGCAGGAGACCGCCTGCTCCCCACTTCCAACGTGCCAGAGGAAGGGCTGCTGCAGAAAGAGCACCTGCGGCTACACCTCAGATCAGAAGCAGCCAGCCTCAGCAGGGACGGCCAGACATGCACTGCGTCGTGTCACCATGGAGCTTGGAAACAGGAAGCCATGAGCTGAGGCCAAGCCGACCAGGGGCTTCTGAACACAACACAGCTCAGTCCAGATCAAACTCCACAGGCCTTGGAGGAACAGATCCGACCACCCAAGAAAGAAGAGTCAGAAGAGGAATGCCCTGGAGACAGAGGAAGGCAGCAGCACTCAGGACGGGACATACAGACACACAGACACACACAGACACACACACACACAGACACACACGACATGAAGAAGAAATGCAAACAGCTCAGCAGTGGCAGCACCTGGAGAAGCAGCAGCCACCACTGCCTCAGCTACGGGGTAGCCCAGCCAACCAGGGGCACCCAGACCGCAGACCCTACAGGCACAGGCAATGCCTCCAAGGAACTGCATGTGCATGTGTGCGGCATCAAAGTGCTTCTACCAGATGAACATCTACTTCCCATCAACAAGTGTGCTAAGTGTGGTGCTGCACACCTGTAATCCCAGCCCTTGGGGGGCTGAGGCAGGAGGATCACTGTGAATTTAAGGACAGCCTGGGCTACCTGAGTTTGAGGACAGCCTCAACTGCACAGCAAGAGCCTGTCTCAAAAACAAAACAAAAAAAAACCCCACCACTACCACAACAGCAAAGCAGAGGCCAGCCAATGGTGCTGCTGTCGCCCTAAGAAAACCAACATCATCAGCGCAGAATTCTGTAGAAACAAAACAACCTCTTAGGACAAAAAATGAAAAACAGCCACTTTCAAACACATGGAAATTCCAAAGATGTTCTCCAAGTGGAAGAAGGGCAGCGTCACATAAGCAGTCCCCAGTGGAAGAGAAGAGCTGAGAGCGTGTGACAGCAGCACTGTGTGGAGGGAGCAAGGGCACTGGGGGAACATGGCAGGCGTGACCTCGAGCTGTGAGGCGAAAGCACAGGCGGAAATGGCTGGGTACCCGCACCAGGCATCGCTAGAATAGTACAGGCTGTGGTCTTCAAACCAAGAGAAGATTAACAACGCAGTAACAAGGAGAGAGAAGAGCAGAGCTCAAAAGAGGCCAAGAAGAAAAGAGCAGAACAAGCTTGGCACGTCCCACCAAACCGAAGCCAACACCCCAGTGCAGCAGCCTTCCATGGGCCAAGTGGACCATCACCTTGTAAGGACAAAACCCAGACACCTGGTGTCCCCCAGCGGACACAAGGTCACCTGGAACTTGAAGTCAGCACTGCAGACGTCAAAGCAGGGCAGAGATGCAGAGAAACCCTAACAGAAGTCAGGGTGCAGCTTTACACCAGGAGCAACATAGGCCTCCAAGTCATACTGAAGACAGTGAGGACCACTCCTAGATGATGGAAGATCAGTTTATATGTAGCGGTTAACAAACCTTAAGATATGGAGGAAGAAGAGGAAAAAAATGTAAGAACAGGCTATCAGAGCCACACTGGGAAACAGCGTCACACCCCTCTCGGAAGCAGGGGGAGGACACAGCAGGCATGCTCGTACAGCAGCTGGCAACTTGTGGAACTGTTCAAGGCAGGCAGGTGTGAGGGGCTGGCACTCTGGGGGCAGCCAGCACAGACCTCACAGGTGCCATAGTACCTAGGGGCACTTATAGCCCCGAGGCAAAGTGCACAAAGCCCGAGGACACCATGACAGGAGGTTCCACAAACTAGAACAGCATTCCCTCATCTAATGGAAGGTGACTTTAAACCAAGAAACAGCTCCCTTCACAGTCTAGGCCAGGCCAGGCCGGGGCAGGGCAGGGCAGGACCATGGTCAGCAGCCAGCTTGGGGAGGGGAGGCCTCAACGCCAAGTGAAACCCCTATAGGTGAACTACTCGGATCACAAAAATCCCAACAAGCCTGCACATTAAAAAACCAAAAGACAAAATGTACAGCAGCCAGGACAGAAGATAGAAATGTAAAAGCATATCACTGACAAAAGTCTCAGAAAATACTAGTTAGGAATAAACCTAATACAATTTATGACACCTTTATTAAGAAATGAGAAAACCACTTGAACAACAAAAGGTACACGCTGGTGAACTGGAAGGTGAGACTAAAGATGTCGACTGTGCTCCACAGAGTCGGTGAGATCCCAATGAACTCCAACAGTTGTTGCACTGTGGTTATGAGCTCACTAAGCTGATGATAACTGAATACGCCAAGTGCAAAGAGCCACAAAGAGCCAGTTCTGCTGATAAAGAAGGCACCTTCTCAAGCCAGAGTCCTTGAGATGGTGTGGCGTGACACAGGCACAAACAAGAGTCGGAGCCCAGAGAGGAAGCCAGGGACTCGGGACAGTGAGGGGAACCACACCGAGCCCCTTCCTTCCCACCACAGGTGCAAGTGCACTCCGGGAGGGTGGGTCTGACCGAGCAAGGCAGGGCAGACAATGGAGGCATGGGATTCTTTCTTTCTTTCTTTCCTTCTTTCCTTCCTTCCTTCCTTCCTTCCTTTTCCTTTTTAGGTGCTGGGACTGAACCCAATGCCTTGGGTTCAATGTGCTGGGCAAGCACTCCACCTCAGGGTTATACCCTCAGCCCTTCCTATTTGATTTTGAGACAGAGTCCCGCTAAGTTGCCTTGGTAAGACACAACCTCTCAGCAGCTGGAATTAGACAAGTGCCAGCGGGTGTGATTTCTTCAGACAACACAGCTCTAGCCAGGACACAGACTGGCACATTCCAGCCCCATGAACTGGGAGAAGGGGCTGCGGCCCCCAGAACTGAACAAGACAGCAGGCATCTCTCGGGGAGGAGACCACCTACCAAATGGGGAGCATGACAGGGACCTGCACTCAGACCTCAACCCCACTCCTATGGACCCATGCACCCCACAGCCAGTGAGGCCCAGGGACCTGAGTATCTAGGGGGAGTGTGGGCCTTGGAGTGCACTCAGGAGACCCCAAGACAAAGTGGGGCCACAACCCACACTGGGGGGCCCAGACTGCACTCACCTGGATCTGTGTCTGTACCTGCTGCGTCCCAGCCAGTTTCTGCGCCTGGGAGATGGGCGTGGTCAGGAACTGTGTTTTAAGGGCTGGCTGGGCAGCATAGGTGACCTTCTGCTGTGGGCCCTGGGCAGCGATCTGCTGTGAAGTTAGCTGGGGAAGAGTGAGGACTAGGGTCAGTCGGGCAATGATCACGGCCCCACTGGACCCCTGCAGTGGCTACCATGAGCCCGCGGGGCCTGGGCCGTGGAGCTCTAGCACTTCACCACATGTTCCCAGACAAGGTCCTGGTGCTGTCCTGCCCTCTGCCCTGTGCCTGCAGTGCACCTACGGTGACACCTCAGCCTGCAGCCCAGCTCACCCAGGCTTCTCCTGAGTCCTGGCCAGCCCACCACCCCATACCACACAGGGAGCACTTCTGGGCTGGAGAGGGCGCCTATACCTCCCTTAGCCAGGCTAGGAATTTAGGGAGGGTCGCCATGCCACTCTCTGCCACCTAGCGAGGGCTTCACTGTGCGAGCGACTTGACCAGCTTCCCAGAAAGCACACAGCGCAGTGAGTCCCATCTAGGTATACCTGAGCACTGTGCAGAAGGCCACATGCCCAAGATGCCGAGGCTGCGGTCTGTTTGTGTGTCATAAGCCACGGCTCGTGCACACAGTCACGCAGACCCTACATTAGCAGAGGGCTGTCCACTGCTCTTCCTAGAACAGCTCTGTCTCCAGGTCTTGTCCCCACAGAGCAGGGCCCACCAGAAGCAGCACAATTCGGACCCAGACCCTGGATGTTACATAATGGGACTCAGAGAAGGTGTAGCTGGCTGCAGCAAGCACGAGACTCTGGTCTGCTGCAGTCACTCGCACCTGGTCTCCTTTTCCCACTCTGTGCCTGGTAAGTCCCTCTGCTCTGCCCCAGTTCCCTCAGAATCACACTGCACTTGGAGGTCAGCACCAGGGACTGCACAGCTCTTGGCCAGTACCCTGTTCCATGTCAGACCCGTCCCAGCCTTAGTCCAGAAAACAGCACATACAGCACCCGAAGTGCCAGCACCCCACAGGACAAGGAAGGCCAGGCCTGATGCTAGCAGCAAGTACCCAAGAACGAGGTCCCAGAGGTAGGACAGCCTGCTGGGCATCCCTTGCCGTGGACAGCACTGGCAGCCTCCCCTCCTCACGCCTGGTCCCTCCTTTCCATATCTGCCCCAGAAGCCAGGAAGAGAGCACAGTGTCCCCAGGCCATACACTGTGGCTATCCTCACTTCTCTGCACTGCCTGGACCCTCCTGTCAGCCAGTTCCATGCCTGCACCTGGCTCCAACCCCCACATCTAAGGCATCCTGGCCCTCTCCCTGAGCTGTGGTCTCTGTCTGTCCACCCTCAAAGACATCTGCGTCTTCTGCAGAGGCCCAACTCCATGCTGAACCAAGATCCCATGCAGGGGTCCCAGTACCTTCTGCTGGACGGCAGCCTGGCCCTGGGTGACCTGCGGCTGGATGGCCTTCTGCTGCTGGACAGCCTGCTGCTTGAGCTTCAGCAGCTGCTGGACATGCACAGGCTGGGCCACGACAGTCTGCCCTGCAAGAGCAACCCCGTGAACGAGCCAACTCCGGGTGGGGAGGCCCGCCTACCCTGGGGCTCTCAGATGGTCACCTGCCAGGGATGAGGGCTGAGCTGAGCCAGGATTGAGGAAAACAGCCCTGAATACACTAACAGCACTGCTGTGCTCACCAAAGCCATGTAAACAGGCATGGGATGCTACTGGCTTCAGAATGCTACTGGTTAAATTGGGGCCAGACTTCGACTTGGACCTCTCAGGAACTTAGAGAGCTACATGATGATGGGCATGAGCTGGGAGCTAAGGACAGGACGGGCCAAGGCTCACTGCACTGCACCTGGCATGGGGCCTGGCAGCAGAGGGGACAGCTGTGGGGGAGGCACCTGCTGCTTTCTGTGGCTGCCCGATTGCCACGCTGATCCCTGCGACGTTCATGGGCAAGGTCGTGACCCCTGGTGAAGAGACCACGGCAGCTGGGACAGACACCACTGGAGGCTTGGCCAGGGCCACCTGGGCTGGCTGGGGTGTCTGAGTCTGCATCTGCCCTTGCGCCTGCAGTTGAGAAGCAGGAACTCGGGTCTAAACAGAGGAAACAACAGAAGAGTCCAGTGATGGTAGGGTGTCATGTTTCCTTCAATATTCTCCAACAAGAGTCAAGCCATGAGAGAACTACAAAGATTACCACAACTGATGCTAAAAGAAAACACGATTATTTATGCGTAGCAGGCAACATGAAATCGTGAGGCCAGGCCTGCCCTCTGACCTCACTACACCCTGGGACAACCTCACAATGAACACTGATGCAGGCCAGGCAGTTCGTGCAGCTTGGCTCCCTTCCCTGAAGCATGCCCTGCTTGCTCCTGCACCCTGGCTCCCACTCATGGTCACTGCCCTAGCCGCCTGAGAGTCCACCCACCGGGCTTCCTGCCCTATGTGTCTACCATGCTACCACCAGGCACCTTCCCCTCAGTTACATTTAAACTAAGTGGGGACAGGTGCGTTTCACCTACACAGAAATAAATAAAAGTCACCCACACCCCCAGAACGACATGAAACTGGTAGCCTTCTGGGTGCTGCTCTCGTCTGCAGCTTGCCGTAAAAGCATGTGAAGGTGGGACGGATCGTGGATAATCCGGTTCTCTTCTGTTTAAACCAATCACTTTTCTTTCTGATGTTTTAGGGGAGGTTAGGAGAGTTTTATTGGAAAGAAGAATAGCTCCTGAATTTCCAGGAGGGGTCCCAAGTGGATAGCTCTTTGGATTTTTGTTCTCTCTTTATAATGTTTTGAGACAGGGTCTTGCTATCTAGCCTCGGCCAGGCTTCATGATGATCCTCCTACCTCACTTCCTAAGTGCTGGGACACAGGCATACTCCACTGTACCTGGCTTATAACAATCACTTATCAAAGCTACTTGATATTTCATCGTTTGGACTCTCTGTGGTTTATTTAGTGAACATCCTAGTAAGAGATACTTAATCTCCTGCATCATTTTCTCAAACAACCCCGTACATTTATTATTTTGTAATAGCCCCTTCGCTCCATCCCTCCTCCCTCCCTTTTCTTAGTGGCACTCGGGATTGAATCCAGGGTCTTCACACCGGGCTACATCCCCTGTCCATTTTATTTTCTGAGACAGTATCTTGCTAAATTGTCCAGGTGGGACCTGAACTCAGGATTCTCCTGCTCGAGCCTCCCAAAGTGCTGGGACTACAGGTGTGTGCCATTGCACCCAGCTAACTATATTATTTCTTTATTTCATTAACTAGTACACACACTTTTGTAGCTTTGTTACCAACACCCCCTCTAAAACAGGTCACAAACTCCTGTCTCCCAACGCCCTGCCCTGGCCATTACTAGGCTCCTGCCAGTCGCCTCCGCCCAACCTGCATCCCTGTGAGCTCTAGTGAAGCCAGGCTTCTTCTGTGGCTTCTCGTCCCATGGACACCCCTCCCTGTGGAGGGCAGCCCCCTCCCTGAGACCTACAGCAGCGGTCAGGCATGCGGAGCTGGGCCTGGGCACCTGGTCCCCACATTTCACTCGACATAGCTGACTAACTGTAGGATCCAGACAGCTGCTGAGGCTCCATACCTGTTTCTCCCTCTGTAAAATGCAGGCACAGGAAGCTCCCCCTGCCCTGGGGACATCTGGGCACTGCACCAGGAGCCCAGCACAGGGCCCTGCTCAGTCAGCCTCCACGAGGGCAGCCAGCACAGCGCGTGGATCACCTGCTGGGATGCTGCCACCCACGGGACACTGATCCTGGCTACTCTTCCCGGACACTGCTTTTGTCCTGTTATTTCCACTTTCAAAATCCCAAAGGCTTCTCTTGCCTACTCAGTGGTCACCTGTGAGTCACTTTCCCAGCCCGGCAGCTCACCTCCTCCCACTGTGCAAGCCTGGCCCTGTCCCTCCACTCCACAGTGCAGGGACCACCATGTCATGCATGCTCCTTCACTCAGTCCCAACCCTCCGGTCCCTGGGAGGCTCAGTGACACCAAGCGTGCCTTAATGAGGTACCTCACCCTCTCCCAGGACATGGAACACTCAGCAGGAGCTCGCCCTGCCGTGTCCTGCAAGCAGGCCACAATACCAAGCTGGCCCCTGGGCCAACCCAAACCCAGACAGACATGACCGTTCTAGAAAATGCACATCCGTGCTGGAACTTACGAGCCGCGCCACCTGGAGGTTGGCCACAGTGGTGCCTGTGAGCAAGGCCCCAGGTCGAGGGGCGGTGACTGTGGTGAGCTGGGGGCTCTGCTGCTGCGGGGGCGGAGGGGGCTGCACCTGCACTTGTGCCGGAGGCTGGGGGGGCCCTGGCTGGGCCGGCGGGGCTGGGGGCTGTGGGGGCAGCTGCATTTTCTGCTTCTGCATCTTGATGATGTGCTCCTGAAACCCAGAGAAGGAAACATTCTCTTGCACATGAACCACACTACACTCTTTAGAGCAAACACACTGACTGTAGTTACTGCTCTACCTCCAGCAAGTAACAAGGCACACATCTGCCAAACGCACATCATTTGGCCAAAGCACCCAGGTGTTCAACATCAGCATCTCAGCAAGAACTGGAAATAATGACTCTGACAGATGAGCAGGTTCATAAAATTTCTAGGTTCCTATCTCACAGTTTAAATATGTAGCACCATCAAACTTACTAGTAAGTTAAATAATAATTTAGTGATAAGTTGTGTACCTTTAAAAGAAGTGAATACATCCAGATACTAGTTCAAAAATGTTTTAAGAAATGAAAGGTGCCAGACATAGTAGCACATGGCTACAGTCCCAGCACCCTGGGAGGCTGAGGGAGGACTGGAAGTTCAAGCCCAGTCTCGACAACTTGGTGACTTGACAAGGCCCTGTCTCAAAATAAAAAACAAAAATAGACTGGGGATGTGGCTCGGTGTGAAAGCCTTAGATTCAATTCCCAGTAGGTACTGCCAAAGAGAGAGAGAAAATGTCTTTTAAAAAGAAAATTTACAGAGCTGTTCATGACTGTCAGCTCTCTCTAGACACGTGGACACAGAAGTGACTGACACTGACTCAGGACAGGTAGGGTGAAGGCAGAGGAGGCAGGGGGAGCTGAGACAGGGTGAGGAAGGTGGTTCCTGCCTGAGGCGGCATGGGTCTAACTGCTGTCTCAAAGGGAACAGGGTGGGCATGGGCACGGACCCTGAGTGCTGCAGAACATGGAGGCATGAGGGAATGAGACCCACAGGCACCAGACAGCTCTGCAGAGTCCCTGGCCTCTGACGAGGGCTTTGCCTCAGTGAGGAGCCCCTCCTGCAAGTTCAGGCCCCATAACAGGCCGGACCACCTCACTGGTGTCCATGTTTTTCTACTACTTGGATGGTGTCTACTCGTGACTGTCCATCTGTGCCAGGGATGTGGTGCTCCCTTCTGAAATGAATGCCTCTGTGCATATGAGAGCAAAGGTGGTGCCCAAGTTGGCAAAAATCAGCAGCCCAGCTCAGATGGGCCCCACCCTGGGCCCCGAGAAGTGCCAAGGGACCTCCTCCTCAGCATCCTCTGGTGAAGAACAGCATCGAGTGAGCTGAGATACACCATGTGCGAGAGGGCCGGAGAGAGGAAGTGTTTGCACAGGCTCCAGTCCCAAAGTGTGGCAGCAAGCCCTGAGACACTCTCAGAAGTGTGATCCACATGTATCAAACACCTCCTACCTAAAGGCAAAGCTAGATTTCTGCAAAGTGCAGTTTGAACTGCACCATGCAACAAGGCATCTGTGAGTCCTGCCTACCCGGGACCTTCCCAAGTGCTCACCGGTGGCAGCTTGCCCACGGCCTTGATCTGGGCAGGGGACTGAGCCTGGCCCTGGATCTGTGGAACTGGCACCTGAGAGGGCTGCTGTGGTGGTGGCTGCTGCTGCTGCTGCTGCTGTTGTCGGAGGAGCTGGAAGTGCGCAGGGGTGATGGTTTTTCCAGGCAGCTGCACCCCTGTGGCTGGGAAAACGTCTGTCATGAGCCCCATCATCACTCTTGAGCAACAGTCTGAGCTCCAGCAGCAGGTGTGAATGCAGAAACAACAAGCCCCTTACCTTGGGATACCTGAGTGACCAAAGACCGGGCTGGGGTCTGCACTGGGGTTAGGTTGGTGGTTACCACAGCCGAAGCTGTCACAGAAGTGACCGCTCGAACACCCTGAGTTGTTGCCATGGACACCAGGTCAGTGGTCACGGTGGCTGGGGAGCCAACTGCTCGCTGCTGGGTGTGGACCACCTGCGTAGGGGCAGAGCCTCCCGAGGTCTGGAAAGGCAAGTGAGAGCACATCACACACTTCACACCACACTCCAGGCCTCCCCTCAAAGGAGCACAATGTGGCCCAGGGTCCAGAACCCAGGGACGGACACAGCCTGGAGTCTAGTCTCCAACACAGGGCTCCATGCACGTGCATGTGCATGCGCACACACACACACGCACACGCACACACACACACAGCTCCCCATGAGCTCACAGACAAGTGCAGGAGCCATAGAGCAGTGTTCTTTTTCATTAGGGAACCAGGTTACTGGGGGAAAAGGAACAGTCTTGGAGGACAGTTTCCAACCCACAGGTCCCTCTTGCTTTGCTCAGAACATGGATTCTCCATTACTCTGCCAGCCCCCAAGCTTATACCCACGCCCTGCACCCAACCCACTGCTAACTGTCAAGCCCTGCTAAGCCTGTGCAGAGCCACAGCCCTTCCGGTCTTCACCATCTCTTTCCTGCTTAAGAGTCAGTGTCCTCCATGCCCCAGCCCACTGTCACATCCTGCTGCCACCCTTCCCCAGGCCACGATAAACCCTCTGATGTCTCCTCTGAGACACCCCTCCCAGGCATCATTTCTCTCTGTAAGTCACCTTGGCTCAAGTGCTGATGGTGTCTTAAGACAACTTAAGTCTGCTGTTGATCCATTTACACTGGATTGCTTACATACATGGATTTAAATCTAGCATGTTACTTTCACTTGCTATTTAGCTGTGTTTCTCTGTATCTGCTTTCTCACCTTTCATCTGTTCTCATCCAATTTTCCCCATCAGTGTGAGTCACACAATTTCTGTTCTTTTAGTAGCTCATCTAAAAACTGCATCATGAGTATTTATCAAAATCATAGGTTTTAAACAAGCCTACCCATATGTAATCAGATAATACCATGTACATGAACTTTACTTTTTTCAGCCCCACAGTGAACTGCTGCTGTTTGCAAGGGCAATCTTCATCCACCTCCACTCCTTGGTGTCCCCGCTCCTGCCCCGCCCTCCTGCACCCGAGGGGTCTTCCTTCCCGACTCTGCCTTCCTGTGACTTCTCAGCCCTCCAGGCTGAGTGCCTTCCTGGTACGTGAGGTTCACCTTCCAACAAAGCCCTACTAAGTCCCCTCTTCTGTGTCTCAAGATGTCTTTATTTTGCCCTTGTTCAGGGAACTCAGAACACCAGGGGTGGCAGCCAGGTCCCTTCTTTGTTGGCCCTGGGCAGCAGGCTGTACTCAGAGGCCCGGCCCTCTTTCCTCTCTCATGTACTGTGTAGCATGGTGCCTCTTCATCTCCTTGACTGGGATTAGCGGACTTTTCATATGCAAGGGTCAGTGTCATGTGGCGACTCCCCCACCTTCAGGCACCGTCCCTGTTCAACACTACCGAGCTCGGCTGGGTCCTCTCACTCCGTCTTCCATCTGGTCTCCCCGTGATGCATCTGGGGTAACTTCTTGCTCCTCATCTAGCCCACGAATTCTCTCATCACCAGTGTGATCCAAGCTCATCCAGAGTTCCCTCATCCCGACTGTGCTGACCACTTTTCACTTCTAACAGTCCTTTACACTGCTTTTACATATCGCTTTCCTTTGGTTTCTTTGAAACATGAAGTGTAACTGTTGCACAATCCACGCCTGCCAACCGTGTATCCTGTCTCAGGAGCCCGGCCACTGTCTGCTGTTCCTCTGGTCTCCCTCACGGTGACTTATCTTCTCATGACTTATCTTTGCTGTTTTTTACCACATACTACTTGTCAGCCTGAAAACTGTGGCGGTCCTAAGAAGTAGGAGACGAAAGCACCATCCTCCAGAGGAATCTATCTGCTTCTGGCCCCCATAGACAGCTCCAGTCTGGGCCTGTGGTGCTTGATCAAGGGGCTTGCAGGCCCTTGGTGGGCGGCACCACCTGGAGCACAAACCTGTGGAGGAGCCGAATGGCTGCAACACCAGGAACTTCCCTTCCAGCCCAGGGTGCACTTCATGTCTGGCCAGGCCTGCCCTCGGGGTGCCAGCCTGTGTCCACAGCCCTCCTGGACTCTACCTCGGGTGAGCACCACTGAGGGTGGACCTTGAGTCCCCTGTCCCCAATGCCCAAAGTACTCTCAAGGCAAACCCAGCTTCAGGGCATCCCGTTCCTCCCTCTGATTTTTTTCTTTCCCTTACATTTTGGCCTTAGAATTATTTATTTGTTCATCTCTCCCCCCCCCAGTACTGGAACTCGAACTCAGGACCTTGCATTTGCCAGGCAGGTGAGGTGCCACTGAGCTACATACATAGCCTAGGATTTTAGTTTCTTTAAGCTTCTAGAAGGATTTAAAAAATTTGTCCAATAAATTTGGTTATACTGAGAGCTGTATAAAAATACTTTACTCATTTTATTACCAAAACCAGAAATCCCTTCTGGACTACTGGAAGAGCTTCCCGGCCTTTTCTGTGCTCTTAACCTCACACACAGGACATCGAATTATGCTCCGGGGTTGCCTCTAGGTCTTCCACGCACTCCCCACTGCCTGCTGAGTGAAACCCACTCCAACCCCAGATCACCCAGCCTCACCCTAACACAGTGCAGCACAGCAGGCCCCTGATGAACTTGAGGAACCAGCACTGCTCTCCTCCACCCAAAGAGTGCTCTGCTGCTCGCTGCTGCTTGGCCTCTGCTCACACCATGTGACCTGGCCTTGGGGATAACACACTTCCTGTCCATGGAAGTTGCCCTGATTCCCTCAGAGAAACCAGCTTGCAAAGGCAAGAGCTATACAGGCCCTGTCTCCCTGCAGAGGGTGCAGACTGCAGATCCCTTAAATACAACACACACACACACACACACACACACACACACACACACAAACAAAAAAACACTAGATGCAATGATTTTGGCTTCCCGCCCCACAGAAATAGCACTGGCCATTCAGAATGGTCCTGATATTCCTAACTAATAACTTCCGTTCTGCACCTAAAGCAGTTTCTGCAAAACAGAAATAAAAACCAATGAAATAATCTTAACTCACATGCCAAAGAAGAAACTATTTAATGCATTCTGTTGTGTAGAGTACTTTAATCTTTCAGTTTAATGATGGGTACTGTACATACAGCAACACTCATGAACTCCAGGGATGCGGTTCCGCGACCTTTGGGTGACCGCACTCACCATGCCCCAGATGTAGATACAGCATACACAGCTGGCACTGCCAAAGAGCTCCAGGGCCTCCCTGTGACCAAACCCTCCCTCCCTGTCCTCCAGCACCTGGCAAGCATCTGCTCTCTGCCCCCGAAGTCCCACTGTTCCATCACATCACTTAAGTATACACAGCACACACAGCCTTTCTTTTTTTCTTTTTCATGACAGGATCTTGCTCTGTAGTCCAGGCTGGCCTTAAACTCATGCTCCAGCTCTCGAGTGCTGGGATTAGAGGCGTGTGCCACCATGGTCAGGTAAATACACAGCCTTTTGGAGCTCTGTTCACACAACAGTAGCAGGCCTTTGAGGTTCCCTGCACCCCAGGTACCATGCTTCCTGTCATGCCAGGCAGCCTCGGGTCAAATGGGACACTACTCAATGGGCAGAGGACACTAGGCTGCTGCAATTTTAGCAATGACAAAGCCACAAGACACACAGCATCTGGGTTCCCTGTGTAGACACATTTTCATTTCTCTTGGAGAAATACTTAGCAGTAGAGTTGCTAGGCTACATAAGCAAAGCATGTGTTTAATTTTATAAAAGTAACCACTGCTGTTCATGGTGACTGAGATTCTGCAGCGTCAGGGCTGGGGTCTCACAGCTGTTCTCACAGGTACCTGGCCACACAGCACTATCGTTTCAGTTTTGCTTTCCTAATCTTTCCATAATGTATTTGCCAGTCGTGTATCCTTTCTGGTGACTGCGCCATCTTGTGTCCATTTTAATTTTATTTATCTATTTATTTGGGGGGGTGGTACCGGGGATCAAACTCTGGTCTTGGTGCTTGTGAGACAGGCAGCGGAACCACTGAGCTAAATCCCCGGGCCCCCTTTTGGCCATTTTTAAATTCATCTGTTTTCTTCTGAGTTCAAGGGTCTTCATGCAACCTGCATACCTGCCCTCACACGTTTTGCAAACATACTTTCCCAGTCTGCGCTTTTATATCCATTTTAATATTTTTTAAGGAACAGTTTTTGTTTATTTACTTTAAGAAGCAGTTTTTAATTTGATGAAATAATCTAATTTAATATTTCATTCACAGCCTTTTGCATCCTTGAAATGTTTACGTAGACTAAGGAAGTTAAGCTGTTCGCTTAGAAATGTTACTGTTTTGGTTCAAAATCTGTAGCTTCTGGCCGGGCATGGTGATGCACTCCTGTAATCCCAGTGCTCAGGAGCCTGAGGAAGGAGGATCACCAAGAGTTCAAGACCAGCCTGGACTACAGAGCAACACCCTGTCTCAAAAAACCCAAAAAAACCCAAACAACAAATAAACAAACAACAAAAAAACCTCAAAACCAAACAGAAAGCTATAGTTTCTGGTTTTACATTCAGGCCTAGGACTCATTTTGAATGACGTTTTATGCATGGTGTGACTTACAGGTCAAGGTTGTTTTGCACATGAAATCCAGTGGTCTCAGCATCATGTAGATGGCCCACTGAATTCCAGGGCCCCTTTAGGAAACTGCCTGACCACACAGGCATGTGCACCTACTTCTGGACTTTCTACCCAACTCCATTCATCTGCATGCCTATTCTTTTCCAACACCATGCTGTCTAGGTATCTCACATGATGTCTCAGTACCTCCCCCACTTAATCCGCTCTCCTGGGCCTGTTGGCCTTCACACACAGTCTGGAACGTGTGCAAACCCAAGGCGCTGCCCTCACACAGCACCCTGTCCCCTCCTCCTGCCCAGGGCCCTGCAAGGGCTCCTGTGTACCTCTGCTCCACTCAGTGACACAACTGCAACATGCTCTCAGACCCACGCCCTCCTGCTGGAATGCCACGTGGGAGGAGTGTGCATATCCACACATGCACATGCACGAGCGCACACCATGGTTTCATTCACTCAGAGTAGAGAACGGATGCCACCCCCCAACACTGAATGTGTGCAAATGGCTGTCCTGATGAGCCACTGCTGGAGCACTGAGAGGGAGTCACCTCCCGAGTACAGAGCCAAGGCGAGCTCCTGGGACAGGGATAACTCACAGTCAAGGCTCCAGGAGCCACTGGCGATGCGAGACGCTTGTTAATGGACTGGAAGGTGGCAGCAGGGACGCCTGCGATGGTGTTCACGATCACGTTGCCACTCACAGTGCCTGCAGAGGAAGATGCGTGTGGGCAAGAGGATGAGAAAAGCTTTCTCCTATCTTTCACTTATTATTTTTTGGTCTGGCAGTACTGGATTGAACTGATGGCCTTTGTCCTGGGCTACATCCTCAGATCTTTTTTTATTTTGAGACGGTTCACTAAATGGCTAAGTTGCTCAGGCTGGGCTTGGTCTTGCGACCCTCCTGCCTCAGCCTCCCAGAGTGCTGGAATCACAGCTGTACTCCTCCATGCCTGGCTCCTACTCCACCACTTCTGGACCCTCCTTACCTGTTGGAATACTTGTGCCAGTCACTGAGGTTTTAATGGTTCCTGCCTGTGTAAAAAGGAAAACGCTCCTGAGTTTCATGCCAGGCCCTGCCCTGCACAAACTCTCCAAAGGCTCCCACTTCATCCACAATCAGACCCAAACCCCAACCATGCTCACACAGCCACCCAGGCCGTCCTGGCTTGGCCCTTGCCCCGCCCTATGTGCGTGGTCTCTCGTCACCCAGCCCAGCATGCTGACCCTCTTCCTAACAGCCATGCTCAGCTCTCAACGTCCTCTCTGACCCCTCAGGGCCGACTTCCTGCTGCTTAGGCTGCAGCTCACAGCCACCCCTGCAAAAAGCTCCTTTCCCTGCCCACGGTCGCTGCCCTGCCTGGTGCCTTCCTGCCAGTACTGAAACGATCGCCATCTGCTGCCTCCTGCTCCCCGCTGGGCCCGGACTCCAGTCAGCCGGGCCCGGCCCACCTTTTGCACGGATGCCCCTTGTACCAAGGGCGAGTTTGGTAAATGGTTGGGGCTGGACACACGCTCAGGGGCACTCTATCACTGACTAAGCTGCACCCCAGTCCCTGCCTTTTTCTAAGTCTTTATCTCTGAGACAGGGTCTCACTAAATGACCAGGGTAGGACTGGGACTTGCAGTCCTCCTGCCTCAGCTTCCCAAGTGGTGGGATTGAAAGGCACGTGCCACCACACCTGGCATAAATGTATCATCTGAATGAATACAAATGCTCAAGTGCATATAAAACTTCACTACAGCCAAATGCAACTTAAATTGATGGCAAAAATGGTTCTATGGTAAGTATCTTCACGCTTGGCTAACAAGGCAAAACAGGTGTTTCCTAAATGCAGCACCAAACATGCTCAGTAAGTCTGATTGCACCCTCGACCCCAGTGTGTGACACATGCACACAGTGCACGGAGGCGTGGCTATCAGCCACCACAGTCTGCAGGCACAGCCTGCCTTTCACTTCTTCACACTCTGCAGGGCTTTCCACAGCAGGCACTAAGGACAGGCATGTGCCAGGTGCCTGTGTGCATGCTCACAAGCAGGGGGGCGTGGCTCAGCGAAGGTGGCTTGTCTGTGCCCATGTGCACAGGTGCCACGGCCCCCCGCCTAGAGTGCAGCCTCGCCTTCCCACCCAAGTCACATGCCTGGGCCACACTGGCCAACCCCTCGGGGAAGCGCAGAGCTCCTCAGGGGCCAGCCCACGCCCAAACCATCCCCTCAGACCACGGGACACAGGCTCTCACCAGCACTGCAGCACTGCCCACGGTCGTGATCGCAGGCTGCCCTTTTGGCGGGGCCTGCACAGGCTGCGGCTGGGCCTGAGTCTGTGGCTGGGGTGGAGCAGTGGGCTGCCCCGTGGATGGCTGGCTGCCAGCAGCCTGTGCCTGGGGTAGTGGTGGTGGTGGCTGCTGAGAGGGCGGTGGGGGCTGCTGCTGCTGGGGGGGTGGCTGTGCCACGGCTGGCTGCTGTGCCTTCTGCTGATCGGCCAGAGCCTAGAAGGGTCGGGCAGAAGAGAAGCTGCTGGAGGAGGGGACTCAGCTGGGCGACAGAACCTCCCAGCTACCACATAGCCCGGAGGCCAGCACGCAGGAGAACACACCTTCTTCTCTTTTGCGATTCGCTCTGCACGGAGGGACGCAACCTGAATGGGAGGCAGCGGTTTGTCATAGTTGATTCCACTGAAAGATAAGCGCAAGAGTCGGATGTACGGTCATGGCCTTACCCCTGGCTTCAGTGACCTACTGTTAACCAAGGTTCAGAAATATCAAGTGGAAAAACTCCAGAAATAGATAATTTGTAAGTTTTGAACCACACAATGATGGGAAAGGGGGAGGGAAAGGCAAGAGGGGAGCATCAGAGCATGTTATACACATGTACAAACATGCTAAAGCAAACCCACTTTTTGTGTAACAAGTGTGAACTAAGAAAAAAATCAAAAACCTTCAGAAGTAGTGAATAATGACCAAAGTGCAAAAAAGACTGCATACTGCTGAGTAGCATGAGCAAATCATGCACCACCCCACTCTTTTCTGCCAGAACACAACCCACTCTTCTGTCCAGCATGTCCATACACACGGCAAGCTTCTTGGTCACCACGTTGACTGTCACGGTACCACAGTGACTGTGCTCAAGTCACCCTTATTTTACTGAACAACTGCCTCAAATCGCTGGTGACAGAACCAAAGAAAAGCTGTGAAGCCCTTCCAGGAGGCAAAGGGTTCAGTACCATCTGCAGTTCAGACACCCAAGGGCCACTAGCTCTGCAGAAATGCTCCGGACACACAACCCTGTCCCCACCCACCAGTGAGCTCCATAGATATGCTCTGTACTCACCCCTCAGTCCTCAGCCCCCAGTGAGCCCCAGTTCCCCCAAGACTCCTGGGCACGCCTCTTCCATGCGTTGCAGGGAGGAGTAACTATTTCTATACCTACGCACAGCTGTTCAAGGCCCCCCGCTCTGCTTCCTGCGGCTCCACGGCCCTCGGCCCCTGTAGTATGGCCTGCCCCGGCCCACACTGAAGATCTGCTGGCTGCAGCCTCCTGCCCTCAGTTTCCCTAAAAAACCCAGCTCATCATCCCTCTTCTATGAAAGTATGTGACAATCTATCTGGTACTTCTGTGAGGTTCTCTTGCTCCCATCTTATGCCAGATCAAAAAGGATAAGGACAGTGCCAGGTTTGTCCCCAAATGCTGTGCTGGTCCACAGCTTCTGAACAGCCACCAGCTGAGCAAACTTGCACCCTGCCTAAGTGACAGGTACTCTGTACTGCTGGTACCAGAATCCCTGCAGCTGCAGAGCTCAGGCACTTTGAGCAAGGAACTTAAAAGGCACGTCTGAGAGTGAGCCGTGCCACCAAGAGGAGCAGGCCAGGGCTGGACTGCCATCCTCTACACAGGCAGGGCACTGTGGGGCCACAGCCAGGGTGTAGGCACACAGGCATGGCCAGAGGGAGCCATTGCAGATGTGCTGTGAGCCAACTTCCTCTGATGAGGGCCCTGACTTGTAGCTGTGTGCAGAGGAGACTTGGAGAGCCCTGGAAGGAAGCAGGGGCAAGACAGGAAATGGTCTACCCTGCACAAGGGCACTGACAGTGCCTGAGCCTGAGATGACCGTTCCATCTGAACAAATCTCCTTTCAACACGACTCTAAGAAGCCCCGTCTACAAAATGCCCATCACTTGACTCCACAACTCAGTTTACCTGTTTCTTCCTCCCCACCTTCCCAGCTCACTGATCCATTTTTTTTAAATTAAATAACTTTATTATCAAACACACGCACGTACAAAAAATTAAAACCATTCAAAGAAGAACAATGCAAAGGAAAAAAACTACAATATTCAAATACAGTAGAACTCAACCAAAACAAAACTGAAAAGCACTTAAACATTTTTCCATATAACTTAAAAAAGCATCTCAAGCACCAACAAGACCCCAGAGGATGTGATTTGCTTCAGAAAACTGATCGTCTTTTTTCCTAAGCTTCAATGGAACTTGTGCCCAAAGAGAGGTGGCACGAGGAAAAAAGCCTCTTGTGGGCACTGCCCCAGTCCTCGAGCATCCCTATCACACCGTGACCCATGTCCTCCAGAGCGCTAGCAGGGGTACATCATGATTCTCCATGCCCGGGCCTGGCAGGACTGTCCCCATCACTCTGGCCCAGGTGCTGCACCTCCTGGAAGCCTGGACTCAGCACCTGCATTGCAATCTGCCTGGCTGCCGAGTTTATGCAAACACTGAGCAAAAACCCTCCAAACAGCAAGCAGTGTGTCCCCAACACCCAGTACCTTTCTGCCAACACAGAGGCGTGCTTGGGGTTCTTCTGAAAGGGATTCATGCCAAGCCTGAAGGGCAGAAAACAAGATCGAAGTTACTGAACAGAGGAGAGACAGGGCCATGAGGCCATAGCAACACCTGAGCCTCGTGGTCTGCCTGTCATACATGGCGTGAAGCAAGGACTGAGACATACAGAGGTTTGATAGGGGGGCTCCTCTTGCCGGCCGTCATCTTCATCAAGTCAAAGTGGTTTGTGTACAGCTGAGTGTGGGTGGCGTTCTCATCCTGGGCGTAGATCTGGCTTGTGCGCAAAGGACGGTTGTTCTTGCTCTGAAATAGCGGACAAGAGCATGTCACGGTGCTGTTGGCCCCGTGCAATGACCGCTCTAGAAACAGGGCCTGTGGGACCAGAGGCTTGTGGCTCCACACAGCTGAACCCAAATGTCCTTTCCGTTCTCTTCTCTCTGACACATAACATGGCCTAACAGCAACAGCAAGGCTATGGGGCTGGCGATGGGCCCCAATCTGCAGGGAGCCCCACTATGACCCAGCTGAGGAAAGCAGAGTTACCCTAAGTGTGTGGGGTCACATTGCAAGTGGCAGGGAGCAGCAGGGTGCTAGCCTTTGCCTGACACATCCAATATCCACAGACACTGAGGGGCAGCATTGACCCAGTCACCTCCTCCTTCCTCTGGTGGGCAGAAAGGGTGGCAAGTATTCAGGGATGTCTACAAGTGTGTTCTGGGGGCTCTGCACTATCTGTGCCTACTAATCTCTCCTTTGTAGGCCCTATAGCAAAGAGAAGGCCACTCCACAGTCCCCTACTTGCTCCCCAGACATCTCAGTGGCCCTTCACCTGCAAAAACAACATCCGGGGATGTAGTCTGTGTGAAGTCAAGAGGGGACCAGTGTTAAGACAAGAGCGTGGAGCCCCTTCCCAGCAGGGCTCCAAGCAGCCCCAGGAGCAGGAGTTACCAGACCATCAGGTACATGTACGTGCACATGGATGTGCACATGGGGGTGGGGCCTGCTGCCAGAGCTGTGTCTGAACCCCAGAAGCAAAGTCCAGAAAGTCAGAACCAGAAGCCAACACGCAAGGCTCCCGGGCCTGTCCCTTGCACTTCACACGTGTGGAACTGCCCTCCTCTGGAGATAGAGCAGAGGGGTAGCCAGATGGGAAGACCAAGACCACGTGCATGCACAACACTGGAAAGCCAGGTGCACTGGGCCGGGCACGGAGTACTGCTCGCTGCGGTAGTCTTACTGGGCCTGCCTATGGCAGGATCTTTGGCGCTGCAGCGTGTGATTGTCCCGCCCACACACATACCAGTCACCACCGTCACAGGCCTGACAGGTGTGAGCATGGGAGGCTCCCAAGTCCCTGAAGGGGCTCAGTGAGTCATGAAGTGGCCCGAGGCAGACAAGCACACCCTCCAGTGCAGGGGTAAAAGGCACTCCAGAGGACCCTAAGGTTCAGGTTCCTGTATCACTAAACGCAGGTCCCTCCTGCACCTCTCTATGCTCCCCTGCCCAGGCTTGGGGACAAAGATTTTCATCTCATTCAGTTTTTCATCTCACTTTGTGCCTTCTTCTTTGGATTTGCTTCACAAAGCAGCTATAAGAGAAGAAAACATCCTAGCTTTATTTTTTCCATATTAATGGCTGCTATGAATGCTTCCAAAACTTAACAGACTAATCTGAGAGTTCAGGATCTCATGGTGGAGGTGCCACAGAATGATGTTATGAGGAAGCAAACACTTTATTCTGAAGTAAGTGTTTGTAGGAAGATGAAAACCGAGATGACTGAAGGATCGACAGCAGTGATAAATGAAGTGTGGTGGCCTTATCCTGAGGACCGTTCTGGCTTGCAGGCAGACATCATCATTTTCACAAATTATAACCAAAATGCAAATTTTACACAAGAGCATTTTACAAATGCAAATTTTACACTGGATGTCTGCCCTACCCTGTCACACGCAGGAAGGCGTGACTGTAGCTCTATGCTGCCAGGACACCCAGAGGCAGTCAGATGCAGTGTCCCCACATGCCCACATGGCATCCATTGCTAGAAGTGGTTCTTGCTCCCCTGAGAGGGTGTCTGTAATAGCTGGCACAGGGTGGCATGGTACAGTGGAGCTGCAGACACCGTGCTATGGGGCAGCAGAGTGGCAGTGTGGCCTCATCTGAGCCAGGACGCCCACCAAAGCCAGCTTCCCACCCAGGTCAGGGTGGTGCGCTGTGCCCTGAATGCATAAGGACCTGCAGCATGTGGCAAGCCCCGAAAGCAGCTGCTGGTCCAACTACTGACTCTACAGCGAGATCCTGAGGAAACAGGAACAGATGCTATGTAAGCCAGTAACTAAGATAGAAAAGTTCTCGTCTTCACCTTCCAAATTTTCTTTGAAAAAAAAGAAACACATGTGACTCCTTTCACTACTGTCCACACCTGCTGGGTGTGATACAGACCAGCTGGGCCAGACCAGCTGCTGGGGTGCTACACAGCAGGGCCCAGGAGCCCATGTCCTCTCAGGGAGACCAAGGAGCAGGGCTCACCTTTCCTTCCTCTCTGGGAATGATGACGTTCTCATAGCGATTCCGGCACTGCTTGGAAGAACGGTAGATTCGACTGCAGGAGTTAACAACATCACTGACAAGATCCCAATTAGGTGTGTGGGCAGGTGACACTATCGTGAGGTTCAAGGGCAGCTCGAGTAACTGCTTCACAGCCTGGAAGACAGTGTTGCAGAAAAAGTCAACAAGCTCCAAGTGCACAGGGCTTCCCTCACACCAAAGACCCGGAAAGCAACTGTGCCATTGTGAACACTGTGTGGATTCCTACATCAGACACGACCACACTCACCTGCAGCAGGGCCCAGTCCTCGCCAATAAGCCACTCAGGGCTGTCCTGCGGGGGGTCCCCAGAGGACTTGACATAGGTGGGCAGCGGCTTGGCGAAGGGTGCCTGCTGCTTTAGCAGCAGGTTCTTCTTCTGCTCCTTGCCCTCACGCCGGATTTTCAGCATGCCCGGGGTGGCCCGATCAAACAGGGACCGGGGCGGCACGACCGCCTCGCCATGCCGCTGCTTCTTCTTTCTGCCTGCGGCTAAAGGGGCAACGTCAGCAAGACAGGGCAGGAAGAGCCCCTGTGTCAGCAGGCAGGAGGAAGGCTGGGGAAGCACCCGCCCGAGGGCATGGTTTTCTTGCTTTCACTACTAACAAGAGATACAAATGTTGAGGCCTGTGTGCTGGTGAAATGGGGGTGCAGGAACTCACCACGAGAGGGAACCAAGGGGGCCTGCGGTCACCTCACCCCACCCCATCCCCACAGAGGGAGCAAAACCATAGCAACTGCGGCAGCCTCTGCCAAGCAGGGCAACACCCAGCGCCACACCTGAAGGGTCTGTCTTGTGACGCTTGCGCTCCTTCCTCACATACACAGGGGGCAGCTTGGCTTCTGGGATGGGCATGGTCTCATACATCAGACACATGACAGAGTCGATGTAGATGTCATTGTCATCCTGGGGGGGGGTAGGCGGAGTCCAGAGCTGCGCAGAGAAAGCAAGTCCCATGAGAGGCAGAGCTGTGGAAGACTGGTCCCTCGGGCACAGGAGAGGAGCTCCTTACCGGCATAACCTCCGTCTGCCCATCAGTGTCTTCGTAGATGTATTCCTGTAGGGAACACGGGCCATTCAACATCTCTGCTTCACGCTAGTCTCCCATATAAGTCTGACCAGCATGACTTAATGAGTTTCACTCTCAGCTGGCAATACAATGCAGGAAAAAGCCCACATCTGACTAAGAATCTCTTAAGTGTGGGTTCAAAAGGAAGCAATGCCTGAGAACACGGCTGCGGGGCTCCCTTGTGAGGAGCAAACATGAGTGTTTGCTGGAGTGTGGCCTACCATGTTGTATGCATCCTCCCGTGTGTAGGTGAGCAGATCCGCCTCCTCCTGCTCCCGCTGCAGCTGGGCCTCCTTCTCTTGCAGGGCCTGGGCGTTGCATGACTCCCACTCTCTCACAGAGGCCCTCACTGCATCCTGGCAGGAAGGCCACAGGAATTGCATGTTCCAGATCAGAACCAGCAACGCCCATCTTGCTGTTCCCACCTCTACAGTCCCACTGCCCTAGCTCTGCCCCCAACCTGCGACCCTCTACACCGTGCCAGGCCTGCTGAATCAAATACAAAGTCATCAAAGTAAAAAACCAGCTCCACAAGGCCTGAGCAGGTTTCTGACATTTCATTTAATGAAGTTGTATTTACTTCAAATTTAATAATCCCAAAGCTATTCACATGTTAAAATGATCAAAAATTAACTCTCTTACCTCACTATTTCTCTCTTTTTCTTGCTCAATGGTCGTATGAAACAATTCCAGGTAATTCAAAGCATATTTCTCAATGGGAGTAAGCTATTTCAAAAGCATAGTTTTTGAATAAAGTTAATGGCAAGTTAGTAAAGTTCCTTTTGAAATCTAGTCATCAACATTTTAATTAAACTAGTCACTATTCCTTGTCAAACTAAACAAAAAAATGTCTTATAGTTTTCCTTCATTCTTTTTTGTTTTGGTTTGGTTTTTTGAAATAGGGTTTTTCGATGTGGCCCAGGCTGGTCTTGAACTCAAGGCAATCCTCCTGCTTCAACCTCCTGAGTGCTAGGATTACAGGTGTGTGCCACCTCACCCAGCTTAAAATATTTAGCTTTACAGAAAAAGAAACCCAAACCTGCTCCATGAAGTCAGCCAGCTCCTCTAGCTGGGACGGCTCCTCTTCATGTCTGGAGTCCTCTGAGTCTGAGCACAGCAGGCTGGTGCCAGGCCCAGTTACCGCTTCCTCTGTACCCTTCTGTGTGTCCTCCTCCAGGCACTCAATGCTCTTGAGGGCCTGCGGAGAGGTGGCAGTCAGATCAGCGGGATGCACTCTTCACACGGAGGCGGCACCCACATGTCCAGGATTCCCCAGGTCTGCTTGGACACTTGGGACAACAAGCAGGCCAAGGGCACACAAAATGGCACAGGGGACCTTCTGGGCCTTCCAAGAAATCCCCTGGGAGAGCCATGTGTGATGTGCGTGAAGGGTCCCGATGTACCAGAAGGGGTAGCGAGGCCAGTGGAACACACCAACGCCAACAAGAGAAGCGCGTGGCTTCCTGTCACACTGGACGCATACCACTGGCCACAGTTCCTCACAAACTCAGGCCAAAGTCCATGGCTGAACAGAAGATGCACAGCCCTGTGCCATAGGGCCATAAGCAGGCTCACTGAAAACTGTAAGACAGCCACAAGCTTCAAACTGTCCAAGACATGCCCACAGCAAAGCTGTTCCTGCTTCTCTCGACAGCCAGGGGCACTTCAGTTGCCAGAGGTGTGACAGACACTTATCTCTGAGATACACGGGCAGCTCGTGTTACAAGGCGTAAGTTAAAGATGGCACAGGCCTTGCTACATCTGCAAAGGCTGGAATCTGATGGAACCTCACATTCCACACAGAAATCACTTCCAGACACAATCCAGCAGGGCACCTCTGGAACCTCAGAGAGTCTCTTAGCGACCTGAACACAGAAAACTTTGACCCTGGATGACAGTAAGAATAGGAATTTCTGCTCACCAAAGATACCACTGAAAAAGATGCTATAAACAAACTGGGCACAGGCCTCGAGTCCAGAGTACAGAAAGAACTCTAACAGCCATTAAGAAAATGAGAACAATGCAATTTCAAAAAACAGGGAAAAGACTTGACCAGGCATTTTTTTTAGGAAGTACTCTGAGGCTGGAGTATGGCCCAGTGCAGAGCAGGCCGCAGACACACTAAGCCCTGGGTTCACTTGTGTCCAGCACTGTGAGGGGCAGGGGGATATCCCAGTGATCTGTGAGGAGGTGACCAAAATCATCACACAACAGCAGGATGCAAACTACAGCCCCACGTGAGACCATCCCTCAGCCCCTCCGGGTTAAGAACAGCCTCTTAGCTCGGTCATACATACACCTGCCCGGCAAGGCCTCCATCCCCAAGCCCTTATCTGGCAGGGACATGGGCACATATTCACACACGTGAAGACAGACAGCACATGCTTCAAACAAATCACACACCCCAGACAGCAGCTCTTACAGATTAGACTGCAGTGTGTGCCTTGCAGCAGGGGACAGCAGTGAACCATGCCACATAGAAGAGGGTCCCACTGACATGGAGTTCAAAGAGGGGGACTGTGGCTCAACATCGCAAGACTGGCCACTTGTGGAAGGGAACAGGCGGCAGGGGACCCTCTGGGGAGCTGGGGATACACCCCTTCTTTACCAGGAGCCATAATGGCTGCCCTCACCCTGTGAAAACAGGTCCAGTGGATCTTCGTGAGGCTGACACTGTTCCATGTATTCTCACACATCAACAAAACCTTTCTCAGGGATCAGGGATGTGTAGCTCAGTGGTGCCACCACCTGCCTCACAAGCACAAGGTCCTGAGTTCAAACTCTGGCACCAAAAACAAAAAAACCTTTCTCAAACCATTTTTGGGCACAATCCTTCCAGGAGCCAGCAAGGCAGGCATGGGGTGTGCGTCTCCAAGAACATCCACAGCTGCAGAGGGTGCTAGCCACACCTAGGAAGCAGCTGCTGCTCTAGCACTGACCCCACTCTGCCGCCCTACACCTCTCCAACCGTGCACTGCTGCTGGTCTCCCAAGTGGTCCCAGCATTCCCATTATGACAATGCAGCCTCAACATGGCAGGCAGAATGACTGCTTCACATAATGGCAGACAATACTCCAGCCTGACTCCAGCCTTGTGACTGCCCCTTTCTCAATCAGGGCTGTCTCTGCCGCCTCATCAGGCTTCTGGCTGATGACGGGGCCTGTGCTGGACCTGGATCCAGACACTCTCCCCTAGGCCTCCACACACGCTCCACCCCAACGCTGGGTCTTCTGTGTAGCCACAGCCCTCCCGCCTCAGCTTCTGGTCTCCCTCACTCGAGCAAGATGGGATTCCTATCTTCTTCCAGTGCTCACCCTGCAGCCTAGCACAACACTAGGCTCACAGTGAGGCAGTCAACAAGCACCTTCAGGAAGAATCTGTATGTGGAAATCCTAGGCTGCTCTGAAACCACAGGGCAGAAACAGAGGCCTCTCCAGGGCATGCTCTGCGCATAGGCTCACTTCTGTGTGCACACATACCTTCCATTCTCCTCCGAGGTTGTGTGTAACAAGTGACAACTACATGGTCACCTCTGGGAAAGAATCTGTTCTTCCTCGTATCTTCCTGTGCTATGTGAATTTCTTTTCAAACCTCACACATATATTACATATTAAACACAAAGAGGAAGGCCTATACAGAACAACATATAAGATATTTCTGGGCACAGGATATAAAGACCAACATTAGAAAAAAAAAATCAATACTTTTCTAGCCAGGCATGGCACTGCATACCTGTAATCCCAGCACTTGGGAGGCTGAGGCAAGAGAATTGTCATGAATCTGAGGCCAGCCTGGGCTACATAGTGAGTTTGAGGCCAGCCTGAACTACAAGCGAGACCCTGCCTCAAAAAACCCCCTCAAAATAAGAAATCAATAACATTTCTACACACCAATAACGAACTAGCTGAGAAAAAAAAAATCAGGAAAACAATTCTACTCACAAGTTTCAAAAAACTAAACTGAACTACCTAGGGATCAAACAAACCAAGGAGGTAAAAGAACCTGAACAAGACACTACAAAAAAAATCAATTCAAAAATGGATCAAAGCTTATACCTCAGCATAAGCTCAGAAACTGAAACTGCTGAAAGAAAACACAGGGTAACACTTTAAGATAGGCACAGGCAAGACTTCCTGAATAGGACTCCAACAGCACAGGAAATAATATAAGAATCACCAAATTAAAAACTTTCAGGGTCGAGGATTTAGCTCAGTGGTTCCACCACCTGCCTCGCAAGTGTAAGGACCTGAGTTTGATCCCAGGTACCAAAAAAACAAAACAAAACAAAACTTTCAGCACAGGGCCAGGGATTTAGCTCAATGGCACCATGCCTGCCTTGCAAGTGCAAGGTCCTGAGTTTGATTCCCAGTACCAAAAAAAAAAAAAAGTTTCAGCACAGCAAGGGCAAACAACAGAATGAAGAGACAGCCTACAGAATGGGAGAAAATCTGCTGGCTATTCTTCCACAGAGGGTGAATTTCTAGAATAAAGAACTCAAAAAAACCAAAAAAATTATAATCTCCCAATCAATAAATTGGCAATGAATTAAACAGGTACTTCTCAAAAGAAGTAAAAATGGGCAGTAAGTATATGAAAAAATGTTCAGCATCTTTACTCATTATGGAAATGCAAACCAAAACTACTCTGCTATTCCATCTCACTGCAGTCAGAATGGCCATCACCAAGAATAAAGAAACCATAAATGTTGTGGAGGATGCAGGAAAAAAAAAGAAGCCATCTACAGGGCAGGGGTAAGGAAATTAGAATAGTCCCTGTGGAAACCTATATGAAGGTTTCCCAAAAAACCAAAATTTAGGGGCTGGGGATTTAGCTCAGTGGTTCCGGCACCTGCCTCAAAAACGCAAGGTCCCAAGTTCAATCCCTGGTACCCAAACAAACAAACAAACAAACAAACTTAGAGCTACCACATACTACTCCCTGTGTCTACCTGGAGGAATTAAAGTCAGTGCCCTATAGGGATGCCTGCACACCCACATTCACTGCAGCACAATCTGACACAGCCAAGATCTGGGACCAGCCTAGATGCTCATCAGCAGATGAAATCATGAAGACAACATGGTCTGTACACACATGGAGCTGCCCAGCAATAAAAGAGAACAAAATGTTGTCACTTGCTGGAAAATAGATGGGACTGGAGACCACCATGCTGAGTAAAAATAAGCCAGACTCAGAAACACAAATATCCCATGTTCTCCCTAATGTGCGGAATCTAAAAAAGATGGCAGGACTGCACCAAGAGTGCAGGCCCTGGGTGGGAAGGGGCTGTGGATCAGCCTAGTGTTTCACTACGTCATGGTTTGTAGCTGGATATCCCTTCAAAGCCTCATGTGGTCATACGTGACACTTTCAGAGGTGGCTGATCTAGAGTGTGTGATGCTGAGATTAAGTGTATGATGCTGGGATTAAGGGTGTGTGATTACTAAATTTGTCCATTGATTAGTTTGGCACAGTTCTGGCTGTGGATAATTGGAAGACCCACCCTGTGTATGGGTGGCACCACCCAAAGGGTGGGTAGCCTGGATGGATAACAAGGGACAGAAAGAAGTCAGGCCAGCTGCTGCTTCTTTGCTACTTTGCTGCCTTCTGCCTGCCATGAACTGTTTTTCCTCTGTGGTGCCCCTCTGCCATGCCACCCTGCCCTGGAGCCAACCGATTATGGACTAAAACCTCTAGGAACTATGAGCCAAAATAAATCTTTCCTTCCTTAATTTGTGGCTGTTGGGTATTTTGTCTCAGCAACAAGAAAAAGTGACTAAAACACCATCCATCCTCTAAAGTGGTGCCTCACGTGTGTGAGTTTTGCAATCACCAAACAGTTCACTTGGAGAGATGGAAGCAGCTCATCAACATCACGTTCACTGAGGATATACTGAGAAGACTGTGCAGGAGGCTTCACAGGAAAGCGGAGATATGTGTGGTAGCACTGTGTGCCCACAGCTTTCATAGAAGAGAAAAGCAAACACAGAAGTCAAGAGAAGCCTGCAGCCAGAGGGCAGGTGAAAGTGACAAGCCTGGCCCTTCCCAAAGAGGGCACCAGAAGGCAGCCAGAATGGGGTCTGCAAAGGAAACAGACCCCTCCCTTGACAGGGGGCTGCGTGAGACAAGAAGGACTCAAGCAAAGAAGGAAAGAGAGGCCCAGGCTGAGGCCAAGGAGACCCTGCATGGGAAAGAGCAGAAGGGGCCCCTGAGGAGCCCACACAGCCCACTGGCACAGGGAGCACCACAGGACCCATGTGTGCGACCTAAGAACCTTCCAGTCTCTGCAGCTGCAAAGTACTTTGTATCATCCACGATCCACAACATCACCACTTCAAGACTCAGCCAACATGAAACATTTAGACAGATGCTCTGTATTTCGAAAGTCTTCAAACTCAGCTGGGTACTTTGCACAACCCCTCAAAGGCAGCTAGCACACCGCCAGAGCTCAGTGACATGCAGGGCCAGCGGCTATTCCAGTCAGAGCCAAAACAGCAGACTGTGGGTCGGAGAGGGGATAGGAGATCCAGCATGGCTCAGAGAAGCTAATGAACACAGCAGTGCCTGACATGAGGCCACCTTCTCTTTGCACCTCTCTGCAGCTGTGAGTCCCCAGGATGGAAAGGTGGAAAGGAGGGAGAGGGAGAGGCAGAGGAGGGAGCCTCACAGGCAGGGAAGAGCAGGTTAGGCTGCAGCACGCAGGGCAGGCCAGGGCGAGGCCCCAGCTGGATGACTGAGCCTCACCTCTATGAAAGGCCTCGCGATCTTGGGTGCGATGGTTTCACTGACAGAAGGCTCCTGGGAAAGCACAACGAACTCCTCTGCTTTCACTGGGAAGCCAGCATCGTCCATGGGTGAGTAAACCTCAAACAGCTCCTGGATGGTTCGCTGAACACAAGGAAGTACATTGTTCCCAGGAACAGAGAGAGGATCTCCTGCCTGAGCTGGTGGATCAGGTATGTGACTACATAAGACAACAGGCTTCCCCATGCAGCCTTCCTCACCCAGAGCACCGAGCACATGCAGAATACCTGTGTGAGGAATGCCATGGAGTAGTCATTTCCCTGGGCAGCCACTTCACGGATCAAATCTTTAGTTCCATTTTTCAACAATTTCTCTTCAATAGAATTGCCACTCACAAGCCTACAGAACACAGACACACACACATACCACACAATGACAATCAAGTCACCTGGAAGTGCAGGTTACATGCGGTGCTTCATACTCCAGGCCCCACTCAACCGGCCCCACCCCTCGGCTCCAGCACCTTGCCTCCTCCTGCCAGTCTCAACTGGACATGGTCCACTTGCTCCTGTCAGGCTCACCAGGCCTCCAACCCTCAAAGCCAGAGCCAATGGCTTCCGTCCACACTGCCTGTGACATCTGGCTCTCGCCTAAGCATGGACAATGTCATCTTTTGGTCCCCTACATGCTGCCAGACCACAGTCAGTGCTGAAGTAAGACAGAACTGTGGCCATTCCTCCAGCTGACAGGCAAAGGTGTTGACAGAGTCCTTCAGTGGGACCCAAGTGGGCACCTCATAATCTACGACCTTCCTACGAGGCTCCTCTGCTTACGAAATGCTAAATGCTACAGGTCCACGTCAGCCACTTTAATCAGTTTCACAAGCATGAAAAGAACTAAAAATTTTCCCTGAAATTTCCAAAATCAAGGAACCTACACAGAAATAAGGCAAAAAATATCAGACTTTGATGTATAGAGAAGAACTAAAGAGACAGCAGAGGGCAGAAAGTCACCTGGATTCTGATCACTGAGATTACCATCAATCACTTCTCAGCCTTTTGGCTAAGATCAAGTGAAATTACCATCAAAACCTGACCTATTTGATCCGCTGGTTTGCACACACATCCACCTGGGTGGCTGGAAACCTCAGGCACACTACCAGTGTGCCATGTCTGCCTCATTACATGCTGATCTTCGTTCTGCTTTCCACACCGAGCAGCATGTCAGAGAACTGTGCCCCAGATGAACTCACCTTTCCGATGCTGCTCAACCGGGTGGTACAGCTGAATCCACAACAGGTGGCCTGGCTCCTGCTCTGTGCTGTGTTGGACAGAGCTGCAGCGGACATCCTAGTACCACAGGACAGATGTCCCGGCATGCTTATGATGTGGCAAAGGATGCATCACTTTAACTTCAACAAGCCTTTGCCACACTGCTCTCAGAAAGGCTGAGACAATCCCTACCCCACAAGCACATGGAAGCTTCTCTTCCCAGGCCTCAGCAGCAGGCTCAATTCCCTTCCCGTGTACTGCTGGGTGTGGACAGAAGAGAGACTTCTCTTAATATACTGAACCTGCACATCTTCCTAACCGCAGTGAGCAACTGACTGCACAGACCTGGGTTCTCTAGCTCCTCTCTTAAAAATATATTTTTTGAGAGAGAGGGTCTCACAGTAGTTCAGGCTGGTTTTGAACTATGTGACCCAGGCTGGCCTCAAACTTGCAGTGATCCTCCTGCCCCAACCTCCCAAGTGCTGGGATCACAGGTGTGCGCTGCCACACCCAGCACTAGTGCCTTTTACCTTTCTTCTCAATTATCAGAACACTTTACTTTTGACTTCTTGTGAGACTTGTCAACAATTTTCTGAGCTACTATTTATGTGTTTGCTTTGCTCACAGTTTCTCTTTGCAATACCTAAACTTTTTACTTCAAACATGTCTTTTACTTCAGAGGTTTAGTTAAAGAGGTCCTTCAAGATTAAAGCCACAGGTACTGTTTCCTGGAGATGGTTTGCCCCAAGTCACCTGGACTGTGAGACACTCTCAACTGGCAACAGTGGCCCAGTTCACACTCACACCAGCGGCAGCTAAGTGGGCTTCTTACACAGACAAGCACCACTCTATTATCACAGACACTTGAGGAATCTGGAGATATAGAGCGGGCCCTCTTCTACTTTCCCCAATTAGCTAGTTTGGTTGTTACAATTTTTATGCTTGAAGGTAACACTATAGATCTAAATTCTTTCAACAGTTAATTTATATTTCATAACAGCTAAAACAACCCAACATATAACTCATTCTTTTCAGGTTTAGGTACAAAGACAGCATAACTAAGTGACAATTCCAAGCCAATCTTAACTATAAAGAACAGATAAAACAGCAGGAATATAAATTTTTCTTATTAAAATATAATCCAAGCCGAGTAGAAACTTCTGGAATTAAAGACTGCCACTCCTTTACTCTTCCATCCCCATCTGTGTGGCCTTCTGTGACACTCCCAACAGTGTGACCCACTAGCATCACCTGTATATGTGGATGTCCTTGCACCTCCCGATCCGATCACACCATTCCTGGGCCTTAGCATCCATCACTGGGTTTAGGTCATTGTCATAAAACACCACAGTGTCTGCCTCTACCAGGTTTATGCCCGTGGCACGGCTGTGAGTGGAGAGGAGAGCACAGAAAATTCGCCTGTCCCTGTTGAAACTCCTCATCAGCTCCTGAGACCAAACACAAATGCTCAAATTAGTATTTCAAGAAAACGTGGTGACCACAGCATGCTCATGTTTATCAATTAGAAGTCATTCTGTAACAAATCTGGTTTGTGTTCCCTGCAGTGTGGGGGCTCAGCTATCACAACATCAGAGCTCCAGAATCTTCTCCTGGCTCTGCACATGTGCATCTCCAACACCCATGTGCACTGCTCAGGCAGCGGTAGGCAATTGCTGCAGCTTGCGCTTTCTGTCAGCGCAGTCTGTAGGCCCCACAAGAAAACAGAGTCTTGCTGGGGAGGGAGATGTGCTTTCTCATCTATCCTCAGGCAATGCCAAGGCACTTTACAAGCAAAAGCCCCTGGAGTAAGGCTGAGGACATGGGACATTGCACAGTGAAGAACAGCCCCCCGGCCCCCTGGCTTCACCTAGCACCGAGAGCTGAAATGGCAGTGTGGTCCTGTTCTGCTGTAACTTCTTTCTAGGCCAAAAGAGAACCTAAGAGTTGACCAACTCTCTTTCTTCAAAAAACTCTCCATACAATATACTCTGCTATACTATTACCGAGAAACTGGTTCACTAATACACTGGCATGCTTCGTGTGTAACCTTGTGACTTCTATGGAACACACTGGGCAACATGTGCTCTGCTCCAATCCTACTCTGCACTTGGCCCAAAGCACAGTGGCTTCACAATCCAATCCTGTGGTGTCCCGAAGCAGCCAAGCCGCATAGCGACAGACATTCTTCATTTACTCATTCTCCTACTGAACGCTCACTATGCCCGACTGCAAGTCATTGAGAACATTTCTACAGTGAACACCATGTGTATAAATCACTGAGTCCTGGGCTGGAGCACCAGCCATCTCTCAGGTGAGTCACCAGCGCTGCCGCACTGCCATCTAGAGGCCCTGGCTGATGCCCGCCTCTACCAGCACTCTTACCAGGGCAAGGGTAAAATATAAAATACTCTTAGCAGATTTGATGAGCAAAAAACAGGCACATCATTTGAACCTACATTTCTTTAATTACCATCATTTTTCTTACATTGCTTTAGTTACAGGTCAGTCTGAATCACACTCAGATTTTTACTTCGTAGTCACTCTCCGAATTATGCCAACCCTGTCCTCTAATGACTACAGGTCCTGACCTGTCCTCAGACACCTAGCTGATGACAGAGCTCCTATACACACACTGAGGGAGGAGAGACCTGTTACGGTTCCCGTGGTTGGAAAGCTCTTTTCCTTGGAAGGCTCAAGGTATCACTGAGTCTACACAACACTTAAGAGACTGGGTTAAGGGCTGGGGATTTAGCTCAGTGGCTCCGCTGCCTGCCTGGCAAGTGCAAGGACCTGAGTTCAATCCCCAGTACTCAAAAACAAAAGAGACTGGGTTAAAATCTGGTGACTTAGGGCTGGGGATCTAGCTCAGTGGTTCCACCACCTGTCTTGTGAGCGCAAAGTCCTGAGTTTGATCCCCGGTACAAAAAAAAAAAAAGTAAAATCTGGTGACTCAAGTGAATTCGACTGAATTACAAATGACAGCAAGGTAATTTCTCACTTACCTGCCGTTGTTCGCTGTTGGCGTTTTCATCAATTCTTATATAGGTGAGATAATGAAAATTCAAGAACATTTCTAAAATGTCTAACATAAGCACCATCTGGGACAAAATCAGCACACGACGTCCTTCAGACTTCAGCTTCTGAAGCAGGATAGCCAGCGCTTCTAACTTTCCTAGGAAACAGAAGGATCACAAGCACCTCTTAGTCAAAGCAAGTGCAGCCCAACCCCAAGGAGGCAGCCAACAGACTGGGCCGTACCTGAGTCGAACTGCACCAGCCTCAGCTCAGGGAACTGCAGCAAGCGCAGCGTGGTCAGCTGCCGCAGCTGCCGCAGGTAGGGAGCAGTGTGCTCTCGTAGGCGCTGTTGCAGGGCCCGCAGCCTGTGGCGGTACTGGGCGGGTGGCCTGGCCACCCACAGAGAGGGGGGTGCAGCCACCACTGGAGGAATCACACAGGCCACCCTGAGGGGCAGAAAGCAGGGATCATCACATGGCAGGCAGTGAGGCTCCAGGATGAGGGCAGACCACTGACTACACGAGTGTCCAGAGAAGCAGCCAGGGCACCTATGTGGTTGCCCCATGGGTAGTGTTATCCTTTACAGCACTGGGCAGACCCTACCTGTCCTGGGCAACGACGGCTACCCCAGGAGCACATCAGAGAGCTCTGGCCTGAAGGGTCAGCATGGAGCATTGCCCCAACCAGAGGGACCGGTTCAGAGACAGCCACTCGGTCTAAATTTCACATCCACCAGGAATGCTGAGAGATAGGGATGTGCTATCTCTCGGAAAGAAGTCCTACAACTGCCACAGTCACCACTGAGAGTGAAGGACCCAGGACGAGGGGCTCCTGCAGGCAGAATAACGATGCCATGGCCAACCTGACATGTACAGGGGCCCCGCTAGAAAAGCCCTTCCTATGGACGTCAGCTGAAACTGGGTTTTTGATGACTTGCTCCCAACTGTATTTAAACTGAAAAAATCATCTATGTTCTGTAAGGACAAGGAACATTTGAGAGAGAGAAGCACATGAGAGCATGAGGTTGACAACCTACTGCACACAGACCAGAAGCCACAGCAGCTTCTTGGCCTGGGCAGGAACTGTCAGAACCTTTCCTCTCTCTCCAGCCAGTCAGTCCTGACCTGTGTGGTCCAGAACAGGCAGACTCTGAAAGCTGAACAGGCTTAGGGCAGCAGGGCCTCCATTTGGACAAGAAGCTAAGGTGAAATGCATCGAGCCCAAGAAGTCCAAGAAGGGAAGAAATTATCCTGAGACTGAGCAAGAGATCAGGGCCAACCACACAGGAATGGCATGCAGGTTGCACTCTACACAAAAGCCAGGCGAGCCCAACAGGAGCTGCAGCCCATGGGGGCTTCTTCTCTATTGTCAGTCTGCTCTGAGGGGAACCTTGGGAATGCATGATCCCACATGTGTTTGACACATTTCGGCAAGGGCAGGTTGGAGAAGATCGTCCACAGCACAGGATGGGTTATTGCCCACCCAGACGCCCCAGGCGACACACATTCTAACTTACCTGTCAAGAACATCCTGGAGGGATTCCTGGTGCTGATTCAAGGTCAAAACCAGATCCCCTTTACTTTTCCAGGGTGACAAGCAGGAGCTTGCTGACCCTGCACCCTTCCCAACGCTGCCATTGAGAGACAGGAGCCACGGCATCTTCCCCCTGCTAGGCAGGGAACATATCCTCAGCAAGTCTCTGCCATACACTGGAGCCTGGGAACAGCGCCGCTCATTGACAAAATGAATCTGATCCAGCCGCTCTTTCAAAAGTCTGGTCTTTTCCTCCTTTACCAAAAACAGTAAAATGATGAAATGATTACTTGAGAAGCAGCACAGCATGTTCCCTCCTTGCCAAACTGGGATTCCCCCATGTATAGTGTTCACGTCAACGTCCATATTTCCTGTTCTACTGGAACAGTGACCACAAGAAAGCAGAAAAAGTCAGCTGCTCTTTCCTCTTCAAGACACAAGCAAGCACTTCTGATGCCCACAGAGCCTTGTAGAAGAATTACTGGGGGAAAAAAGTTTGTAATCACAAAATTCAGGTTTTTTTTTTTCCTCCAGCTTAATTTATTCATTAGAAATGTGTCTTTTAGCTCAGTGGTTCCGCTGCCTGCCTTGCAAGCGCAAGGACCCAAGTTCGATCCCCGGTATCAAGAAAAAAAAGAGAAATGTGTGTTTTTAAAATCAAGATTCTGAGCAGGTGTGGAAGCACACTCCGGTAATCTCAGCACTCTGAGGCAGGAGCATCTTGAGTTCCAGCCCAGCCTAGGCAACTTTGTGAGACCCTGCCTCAAAATAAAAAGTATCTTGGGGCCAGGGATTTAGCTCAGTGGTTTCACTGCCTGCTGCGCAAGCACAAGGACCTGAGTTCAATCCCCGGTACCAAAAAAAAAAGAGAAATGTATGTTTTTAAAATCAAGTTTCTGAGCAGGTGTGGAGGCACACACCTGTAATCTCAGCACTCTGGGAGTCTGAGGCAGGGGCATCATGAGTTCCAGCCCAGCCTGGGCAACTTTGTGAGACCCTGCCTCAAAATAAAAAATATCTTGGGGCCAGGGATTTAGCTCAGTGGTTTCACTGCCTGCTGCGCAAGTGCAAGGACCCGAGTTCAATCCCCAGCACCAAAAAAATAAATAAATTTTTAAAAATAAATAAATAAATAAAATAAATAAAAATATCTTAAAGAAAATCGGGGATGTATCTCTGCATAAAGGTCCTGGGCTCAATCTCCACTACTGCAAAAAAAAAAAAAAATCAAGATTCTGCATTTCCAAGAGAATGTGCATTTCTGTGGTTTGTTAACAGAATGAGGACTCAGGAGGCAACAGACTGTGTGATATGCACGACGTAGCTCGTGGAAGTCAACTGCCTAGGTGCCCCGCACTAGCAATCAAACACACACTACGAGGCCAGTTTCTTACCTGCGTTGGCCCTCCAACGGGAGAGGCCGGCTTGGAGGCCAGTCCAGACTCTCCGACAGCCATGGTGTTAACTGCCACTCGCCCGGGAACACCAACTACAAATGCAAAAACAGAGCTGGGAAGGAAAGCCAGAGTGCACAGGGTCCAGGTGCAGAGGAGGGTCACGGGAAAGAGAGTGGCAACTGAGGCAGGAATGCAGCAGCTGGCTCCCAGTTCCCAAGAGGGCAAGGGGCCAGCTCTGGAGTCAAGAATCTGGCACAGAGGGGCCATCACCACAGAAGTGCAGGGCTGCACTGGGCTACACTGCAGGGAGAGTGCATGCCTCGCCTACTGGGGAGCCTCCCAAGCCTCCAGAGCCCACCCACCCTGGGGAGCTTTATGTGGTTTCCAGAGGCCCTGCCCAGCACCTAGAGGACGACTGCAAGGTGGGGGTAGACCTGGGACTCTGGCCAGGAAGGAAGGTACACCAGCCATGACGATGCTTGTTGCTCCCACACATCCAACCCACCCACCTGCTCCCAGACAGGGCACACTGGACAGGGCCGGGCCCGCTGAGGAGAAGACAGCAGCAGGCAGGACCAGGAGCCAGGAGGCCAACAGCCAAGCCCTGAACACGAGGAAATACACATCCCAGCCCAGCCAGGGAGCTCTAGGCACACTCACTGCTCACTCAGTGTGTCTGTGGCACAGCAGCAAGCACACTGCTTCATTCCCAAAGTCTCTCTACAGACTAAGACCAAAACAAAATACTGAGATGAGTTGGGGCAACACCTCTGAGAGCAGAAGAGAAAGACAGCAAATCAAGCTGACGTCACAAGCACCTGTGGCTGCCAGGGCAAGGTTCTACAACACAGCGACAATGTCACAGTGAGGTCCTCCAGTTGGACGCACAGGTGCCCGACCACTCGGAGGACAGGCAGCCAGGAAGAAGCTCCCCGCCGAGCCCCCCACCCCAGAACACCCTACCTTGTGGGGTCAGGGGTGCAGGGGTGGGGCCGCTGGCCGGGGGCTTGCTTCCCAGGGCACCGTGCACAGCGCCCGCCTGCGACACGGTCTGCATCACCACAGGGCCAGGCGCGCGCAGGTAGGGCTGCCCGGGGGCAGATACAATCTGGAGGACACTGCCTGCAAACACACATCCCAGGGGCACCAGTCACAGGCACGTACGTGTTTCAGCCACACAACACCATCACTTGCAAATAGCTCAGGAACAAACGAGCGGGTAAATGGAGTCTGAGTCCTGTTGACACCAATCAGTGCAAAGCTCAGTTACTCAAGCAATCTGCTAACATCTGGTCCCCAGGAAGGCACAGCTGAGGAAGCTTGCTCTACTTACCTCAGGAGACTACCACCCCTTGCAGCACTGCACTGAGTAAGGGCCACCACCGCTGCCTGGCACTGCGTGGGTCACAGGGAAGCCCATCCCAAATCCCCATGGGCACCTAAAACCTTGGCCAAAGCAGGACAAAGATGCTCTCAGCCAAAGGTCTGGGAAGTTTTGGTCTGGAAATTAAAACCTCTAACCAGGCACAGTGGTGGCACTGATAATCCCAGCTACTCAGGAGGCTGAAGCAGGAGGATCACCTGAACCCACAAAGTCAAGGCCCAACACAGATCCCATCTCAAAAAGAAACTGAGTTTAAAAGAAAGTAATTTCTCATACATAAATCAGTAGTCCTTTGGCACTTTTAGGACACTTTATCTACCACTAACATTGTTACAGCTTGTATCTAGATGTCCCCCCAAAGCCTCATGTGCTCATAGGTGGGGCTTTTCAGAACTGGCTGGATCTAGGGTGTGATGCTGGGATTAAGGGTGTGTGGTACTAAATTAGTCCACAGACCAGAATTAGCACAGTTCTACGTGTGACTGAATGGATTTACTGAAGACAGAAACCCCAACCTGGGTGTGAGTGGAACCACCCAAAAGGCTTGTAGCTTGGATGGGATAAAGGGAAGGCAGGCTCACTGCTGCTGCTTGCTGTCTCCTGCTTACCCTGCCATGGACTGTTTCTCCTCTGCCAGTCCCTCTGCCAGGCTGCCCTACCTTGGAGCTGGCCAACTATGAACTGAAACCTCTACACACTGTGAGCCAAAATAAACCCTTCCTCCTTTAATTTGTGGATGTTGGGTGTTTTGTCCCAGCAATAAGACAAGTAACTAAGACAAATATTAAAAAGCAGCAAATATTTCTATCCCGAGCTACAAAATATAAAACTCTTTTCAAAAGACAGATACTACTGATACAAACGACTATCATTAGTGCCTACCAAGCAGGCAGAACATCATCTCGCTGGTCCCCAACAGTCACTAGAAGGTGAATCTTAATACTGCACCCAAGTGAAGAGCCTGGAGCTTAGAGACCCAAGCACTCTCCCACATCATCCCACCACACACGCCTCTCTGCTCACTGGTGTCACTGCTGTCCCTACCTTGCAGCTGCAGGGGCTGGCCTGCTGTGAGCTGCCGTAGCTGGCTGTGTGACAAGGTGAACTTGTTCCCCTGGAACTGGAGAGTCACAGGTGTCTCTGGTTGAGCAACCCGGCTCTGAGGCCCCGCAATGGATGCCAGCTGTGCTATCTTCACCACCTCTCCACCTGATGAAATGCAGAAGGAAAGGTGAAGGGACTCCATTTTGGAGAAAGCAGGGCACTGTTATACAACCACTGTGGTAAACAATGACTGTCCAGGGCAAACGAGTGACCTAAAGACACTTATCAGGTGTTGCTTTCTACCACATAAGGAAAGTTAACTTTTAATAGAAGAAACTCTTAAAAACCAGACTGGAATGGTTACAGCCTACTTAGTTGTAACAGGCAGGAATTTTAGATATCGATGTTAATATGATTAACCAAACTATTAAGATACATTGTACTTCCCCCCTCCAAAAAAACCCCAGCAAACATCAGAAACAGTAGAAATCTGCCGGGTGTGCTAATGCACACCTAGTAATCCCAGCATGCAGAAGGCTGAGGCAGGAAGGTGGAGGCCAGCCTGCAGCCTGGGTTATATGGCCAGGCCCCACCTCAAAAAAATAAAATAAAAATACTGAAAATCTGTTTGTCATAAACTTGGAAATGTACCAACTTCTTCAGAGAACTTTCAGAAGTTTAAAAAAGCATGTGTCCAATTTAGCTCACAGAGGCAAGATACAAAAGCTTTGTGATGAATAGCTTTGATTACACCATGACTTCTTCAAAGTCTAAGAATGTTCTTAAATAAGTAAGTTATACCTAAATAAACTGTAAGACATAGTTTCATACTAATTCAAATTAGATCATAGGATTCAACCTGTAAGATTTACTGTGAAAAATGTGAAACTTAACATTGCTTAAACTTTTTTTTAAAATGTAACTTGGTGTCATAAGAACCCAGCTCAAAACAGCCCCATAACTAAACAGCAGCGGAAAGGTTTTCACCCAACAATTAATGGGCAAGTTCAAATGCTCCTCCCGAGACAGTCCATGCCAGAATTATTAGTGACACCATGAGGAGAACAGTTAGTGAAGACTGGAAAAATATCTGAGGTTGTCTTACCCACAGAAAAGCCATGAACAAGGAGGGAAAATGAAAATGAGAGACACAAGAGTTTGGCACAGTATAAATCCCCCGCTAGCCCTCCTCTGCCTGATGTGAAGACCAGGTGACATGAGAAGCGCTTGCATTGCGTTCCCCTCCACACACAATGGACTGCGCTTTGGGCCTGTGCCATGCAAGGGCATCCCCTCAGGCGGCTGCCTAGGATGCCACTCCTTACTTGAGGCAACACCAGAGAGGTTTGCAATGTGGAGTTTTCCAGAACTCAGCATCTCCCCTGTACATCTCCCTTTCCAGCTCTCCAGGAACGCCTCAACAATTTTGTTATACAACCAATCAGCTATGTGAGGTGGCATCTGAGAAATGCTGTAACTCGGGCCGGGGACTTAGCTCAGTAGTTCTGGCGCCTGCCTTGCAAGCGCAAGGTCCCAAGTTCGATACCCAGTAGCAAAAAAAAAAAAAAAAAAAAAAAAGAAATGCTGTAACCCACAATATTTCACATGAGGACAAATTCTACAGCAGAATTAATAAGCGTCCACATAAGACTTGAAGACATGCTAATTGCACTGGCCTCGGTAAAAAGCTCTACTCTCGAAAATCAGGTGTAACTCTGATATTTCAGACACCAGGTTATTTCCAAATGTCTCTGCTGAGCAAGCATTTGCTCCGAGTTCAAGCTTGGTGACAAGAGACACCACAGGTGTGAATAGTGTCTGGCGACCTGACACCTGCTTAAGGAGCTGCAGGCTAAGGGATGGGACCCAGCCAGCGCCCGCAGAGGGGAGGTACCCTCCACATAGTAGCAGGGCACGGCCCTGAGAGGGGAGGGAGAGGAGGTGAGCAGAGCTGGCAAGGAGGAGAAAGGACAGAAAGAGCAGGGCCCGGCACTGGCCTCTTGGCAGGCATCAAGCTCCAGGTGGCACCAGGCCTGGGCGGAGGGACAGACAGAGGCAGTGGACAGCAAAGGCTCTTCAGACATCCCGAGTTCCTGACAGCGTGGGGCCGCAAGGCAGCCCCTGGACGAGAGGCCACTTACTGGGCAGGCGGGCCTGGGCCTGCGAGGTGAGCACCAGCCGCTGGGGCGGCGCGCTCTGCCCAGCCGCCAGCGAGGGCGCCTGGGGCAGGGGCGGGGGCAGGCCTGCACCCAAGGCCTGGGCAGTGGTCTGCGCCCTCAGTCGCGCAGGGTGGGCTGGGCCTGTGGCTGTGCTGGAGGTCGAGGCGGGCTGGTGTCGAGGAGCACTGGTGGAAGCCTGAGAGGTCTGAAACGGGGCTGCTGCCGCTGCAATCAATAAGGTTGGTTTGTGCAAAGCTGTTAGAGGTTCTCATAAAATGCAACACTTCACATCCGAATTTTAAAGAATTACATCAACATTACTTCATACAGCTCTCAAATGAGAAGTCCTCTCTTAAAAACCAAGGAGTGTCCCTGGGATGAGAAACAGCCAGCCCATCATCAGCACGGCTGAGCAGCACACAGGGCCCTTCTCAGAGAGAAGGGAGGACTGGAGCAGCCCAGCCAGCCACTGTCATTGAAGCGACTTCCCAAACACAGAGAAGCATAGGCGCGATCCATCCTATCTTACAGACAAGTCCTTCAGTTGTGGTCCCGGGTGTTGGCTTATCTCGTGTGGACAAGACACAGGACACCTGACACGAGGACCTTCGGCTAGAGGCTAGAATGGCTCTTAGGACCTTTCCTGCTATTTCACCCTATCCTCTCAATGGTAATCATCAGTGAAGTTGAAATGATGGCACAAACTGTAACAAGAACAGACTTTCTCAGAAGTTTCCTGAATGTCTTTAAAATACACAAAGGTCAAATGCTCTGCTGTCATCATGGTCAACACTCAGCTCAACTGGGAGTGAAGTTTCTTGTACAGAGAAAAACCCAGCACGAGGAAGAGAAGGTGCACAAAGCCTTAGGAGCTGCTCCTGGCAGCCTCACCCAACCCAGAGCCTCCCGCAACATGGAAGGTGGATGATAGGTGACGATACCTTTCGTGTCTGGGTTTGCCGAGAATGTGGCAATTGGTGGGCGTCCTCGAACTGGGCCTTGTGGGGCAGCTGCAGATGCATTAGCAGTCACTGTCCGGGGCGGATGTGTGCTGGGGAATGCCACAGTGCGACCCTCAGGCTTCTGACCATACTGCACAGGCTGAAACAACCTACACGCAATTGGGCAGGCAGGAAGACACACAGGACATCACCCAGCTGCAGAGCCCAGCTCCACAGCATCGCCCCAGAGGACAGAGGGTCCCCAGCTCCAGAGGGCGGGCTGGAGGGGCTCACATTGGCTCCAAGGAACGTACCACCACCCTTGGGAGCTACTGACAAACTGCATACAAATGTGGCACACTGTAACACAGTAACACTGAGTAACACAGGGACAAATACGGCCTTAAGTCTTAAGTACTTAGCCATGTGGAACTGAAAAAATACCTAAGGCACAGAATACCCGTGCGACTCTAGCTTAGAGGAAGAGCCAAGTGGGAGCAAAGTCACCCTGCTGAGACAGTGGGAGAACAGGGCAATTCAGTGTGTAGCCTAAAACAGCAGGGGCCATGAAGACGCTGCTCAGGCGCAGGGCCCATGCGCTATCCTCTAACAGAGCACACTCTTCTTTCCCCAGAAAACAGTACCGGTAGTTTCCAAGTCCCATGCACAAAGCTGCATGTAGCCAGGGATTTAGCTCAGTGGTGCCACTGCCTGTCTTGCAAGCACAAGGTCCCGAGTTTGATCCCTGGTACCAAAAAAAAAAAAAAAGCTGCATGCGAAGGCAGCCACTGAAAGCCTTTAGCAAAGGCCAGAAAGCACAAGTGGACGAATCTGTGTTTCCCAGGCTGCAGGCTCCCTGTGGAGTGGTGAGCGGACTCTGCTGCTGCTGAGGTAGGACACCTACGTCCCGTCCCTGGTGAAGCCACAGAAGTAGCAACAGGAATGCCTATCAACCTGTGGAATTGACCCATTGTCTCAAAAATACCTATTTACATTTTCTTTTTCATCCAAATACAGGATTTTGCTTATTTCTAACTGCTAGTTTTAGTCTGTCCTGAGTCATTTATATTGTAATTTCATCATCTAACATATCTGCCAGCCTCCTGGCCTGTAAAAATCATTTCCTGTTGTTTGATGTCACCATGCCCAGGGTGGACCCTCCACCTGCCCTCACCAGCAGGCCACCACAGCTGTTACCAGACTGAATTCAGCCAAAAGGCAACAAAGAAGGGCAGTGAGCAGCTGCACTGTGCTGCCCAGGAGGTGCCTGTAGAGGTCTATGCTTGCTAACACCCAGGACATTTGGGAACTTCCAGGAGAAGCTGATAACCAAAGGAAGTCACTGGTAGCCCGGGTCAAGGAGGGGGCCTAAGCCCATGGCCCACAGGTGCTCCTCAGAGCAGGGCAGGCAGAACTAGCGCACCACACTTCTAACCCGTGCCCGCTTACCTACTGGCCTTCAGCTTCACTGCCACCGGCCGGGCTGCCAGAGGTGGTGAGGCGAAGATCTCCTCCATAAGTTTCCGGGTCACCTTTTTCTTAGATAGCAGTTCTGCCTCATAGCGAGTGATTTTATTTTCTAATCCAATGATATCAAATATAGAAAGATCGGTTTCCTAAAGGGGCAAAAATATGTGCTGCACGGCATGAAGTGGCAGAGGAATGGAAACCCACTAGGAGGGCCTGGTCTGAGCAGCTCCAAAGCAGCGCAGATAGCGCATGCTCTCCTGGTACGGCAGGTGAGACCTCAGGGCAGGGCTGCACCTCTGGAGGTCAGTGTGGGACTGACAGCGAGGCTCGAGGCGCGCTCCAGAGCTGTGCGGCAGGAAGGACATTGCAACCGGACACAGCACTCAGTCCAGCAGCCACAGGGCTTGCCTCGGCCAGAACAAGCGCCTCACCATCCCAGCACCTCCACCTTGCTTCCCAGGACTGGGATACCTCGACCAATCTGCTTCCAGCAGGAGGCTAAGCATCTAAAGAGAGTGCTGGCTGGGGTGGGGGTGCAGGAGGGAGATAAGGTGGCCTGGCTACAGTGGCACTGTCAGCATCAGTGTGAGCCAGACAGAGTGGCGCATGACCCACAGCTGCACCCCCAGTGTGCTCCTGAGGGGACAGAACTGTTGTGCATCCACCCTCGGCAGGAATGCCCTCAGCAGTGCCACTCACAGCAGCCTATGAGCTGAGGAACGGCAAGCAAATGTAGACCACCACACGAGCAGACAGCATCGTCTCCAAAAGGAAGTCCTGGTGCTTACTACAGAGAGGATGCACACTGAAAATGCACTACGTGAGAGGAGCAAGACACAAGGCCGAGGGATCCTGCTAGACAAAATGTCCAGGACAGGCAAACCCAGAGACAACACGGATGTGGAGATATGCAGGGCTCTATCTATTAAGTGCCTGGGCAAGAGCTACAACCGCAGTTAGGTTCTGCACACTCACCTTCCATGGGTCTCTCTCTAGCACCTTCAGGATCAGCGAGGCTGACCAGTACTGCAGAGCTGCTGCTACGTAGGAGGAGTCAGGGCACCGTGGCTCGATGAGCCCGGGGTGGTTGCAGATGCGCTGTAGCCTCATCAGGATGCTCAGCACATTGATGAAGTGCCCACTCTTCAAAGCCTCCTGAGTCCTGAGCAGGGAGCATGGGACCCCAACTGGGTTAGCAGCCGAACCCCAATGCCCACACAAGGCTTCCTGCACCCACTGATTCACTCAGCATTCCTAGACCATAAAACACTACCATGCTCCAGGGGCCCCCAAGAACAGGGAGGTGTGGGGAATCCCAGAGAGCTGTGAATGGTGAGGAAATGAACAGAGCTGGGGCAGAGGGAGAGTACCCAACCCTGCAGCTGGGTAGAGACTCAGGAAGGGCACAGAATGGTGGGAGGTGTGACCAGGCATGGTGGCGCATGATCCCAGTACTCTGGGAGCCCAAGGCACAAAGATCACAAGTTCAAGTCTTGCCCGGAGAATTTAGTGACTTAGTGAGCCTCTCCCCGTCTCAAAAAATAAAAAGGGCCTACACACATGCAGCTTCATGCAGCTGTGCAGAAACAGCACCTCTGAGACCAGCACCATGGTGGAGGGTGCCACTGCCAGCCTGAGAGGTGGGATCCCAGGAGACCAGGGGCTCACACACAGGCCAGAGGACGCACGTTCTCCTCACAGCCAGGCAGGCGGGCATGCAGCACTCACCCAGGCTGCAGGATGACATCCTCGTACAAGGCCTTCTGCCGGCTAGAGAGGCGGCACTTCAACACATGCTCGTACTTCTTTGTCAGCTGCTTCTCCACATCTCTCTTTGTCCTCCTCAGAATAAATGGCTGTGTCACCTGAAGAAAAAGAACAACTATTTCTTCCCGAAAACAAAGCAGCAACACCCTAGCAGTCAGGCCAGCCTGTGGGTGTGGAGCAGACATACCCTGTGCAGCCTGATGACCACCTTGTGGTAGTAATCCTGGTTTTCGTCACTGGGCGCCTTCAGTGGGAAGCTCAGGTAGGGCCGTGAGATGCCGGGAATGAGGAAGTGCACCATGGTCCACAGCTCCAGGAAGGTGTTGTGCAGTGGCATGTCGAGCAAAAGCAGGCGCTGCTGGCTGCAAAAAGAGCAAGCAGGCCAGGGATTTAGCTCAGTGGCACCGCACCTGCCTCGCAAGAGCAAGGTCCTCAGTTCGATCCCTGGTACCAAAAAAAAAAAAAAAGAGGAAGCAATGCTAGGCTCCCAACACACTTGCAGTGCCGCACCGCTCTGCAGCCAGGCTTGGGAAGGGGCAAGCTCAGCTCCAGGAGCCAATATAAGCAGATCACATGCTCTGCGGTCTCCGCAGCTCTGCGGGCTCTGAGGGGAAGAGCAATTTTGTGTGTCTGCAACCACCTCCATTTCTCCTAAAGAATGCGAATGTAGTGACCACAGGCCCATCTGGGCTGCGTGGCAGCAACAACCCTAAGGGGCAGACAGACCTCTGCAGGCTGAACACTGCTTCCCAGTGCCGCTCTGCCATGCCCTTCACGCGCTGCATCTCATCGACGATGAGGCACCTCCAGCGCACACGGGAGAAGGCAGCATAGCCTCTGAAGAAGTGCTTGTAGGATGTGACACAGATGTGGAAGCTGTTGGGCTCGGTCCAGTCCTGAGGCACAGAAAGGAGCCCATCACCCTCTGGCCCAGTCCTCAGCTACCAGTTGGTTCAACAAGGCAGAGCATCAGCGTGAGGCCCCGCTGCTCCGCGTTCACAGGCCAACTCGCTATTCTGAGTAACTTCTATCACTGCGGAGAAAATATCTGGGCTGATACTCTTCTCTTTTCCTCTGGAGCGGGCACATCTGGACTGTGAACCACACTGGCCCTGACAGCCAGGGAGGCAGCCCCACAAGATGGCAAACTTCTAACATGTGCTTTTCTGCGATGTTACGACTCGGTTGCTCAGGTGACAGAAGAGCGGACATCATTTGGAAACCAGAGAGACTATCAGAGAGGGGCACAAAGCAGGACAGCTTGCAGAGTGTATAATCCGAACCAGGAGAAACCATATTCAGAAGGTAGGAAATCCAACTATCTATGCTGCAACTGACTGTACTGAAAGCTTTTTAAGAGCAAGTTAGTAACTAGAGACAGGGCTATTAGCTGAACATTTCCCCTCAAAGATCCACACAGTGCACTAAGAGGTGGGCTATCTCCATCTCCCGAGTGCACCAGTGCCTCATAAAGGGCCACGGGGATGCAGGTCAGGAAGGTGCCATCTCAGAGGCAACACTGGGCCCTCACCAACAAACCTGCCTGGGCCCTGGCCTTGGACTTCCAGCACTCAAGAGCTGGGAGAGATGGTTTCTCTTGTTTATAAATTACCTACCGTGTGGCACTGTGCCGCAGCAGCACCAACAGACCAAGATAAAGAGAAAAAGTGAAGACAGAACTCAAGGTACTGATTTTTTAGTAAATATTACTCGAAATAATAATATCTAATGGCAAGGCAAAATCTCACATGCAACAAAAAACTGTGACCAATACACATATCCACTTAGGACCTAGTACTAGAAACTGGAGGACACAAAGGGAAACTCATTGCTATGTCACATTCCGACGAACACTCCCGTGGAAATTATTCTGTGGGTCTGGAATTCAGCACTGCGGATGCAGCACAGCTATGACAGGCAGCAGGATTCAAGGCAGAGTGCACCTGGCTCTGTCCTCTATGATTTCCAGGGACTCACTGACTAGCGAGCTGTACAGTTACATTAATGAGGAAGTCTTCACATTCCGAAATTTGTCTTCTATAAATACTAAGATAGCTTTCTGTTTATTTCATGCCTTTTTAAAAAAAGATACCTGTCTCTTTGCTTTGAGTTCTCTGTGGCTGCCGACATAGGCAAGGGTTTTGAGCCCGGGACACCACCGTTTCAACTCAAGTTCCCACTTGAGTATGTTACAACTCCTCACGACAACAAGGTGCGGACCCCAATTACCTATGAAACAAAAAAGATAGAATTTTTCACCACTAAGGAACCTGCTAAGCCCAGGCACCTGGCACGGGGGCCGGAGCCTGAGAAGAAGCAGGTGTCAGATGAGCCTGCCCACTAGGAAGGCAGACACTGAGGAGAGCAGGCATAGTCCCCCGGCATCAGACACTTGGTCCCCATTGTCTTGCTGCAGGGGAGGTCCCTATAAACTCCTAAAAGAGCAGGCACTGTTGGAACTAGGACTCACTCAAACCCCTGACCATACTGACCCCAATATGAGCCCAGGGAGGACATCTCCAGCACAGTGAGTACTTAGAAACAAGGCTGAGCACCTCCAGACCTGCATGAGTCCTTTGGTGAGCAGGCATCCCGCAACAGCTGAAACTGTGCTCCTCAGGGGGCACCCAAAATGCACGCTCTGAAAACTCAGATTGCTAAGACTCAGCACAATAACAGACACGGCAGATTTCAACCTCTGCACCACAAATGAAGCTGAAATCATATGAAAGGCAGAAACAGCAAGCTTTAAAGTCATCTTCAGTATGTGCATCAACAGCCATCCCTGCTCATGCACAGAGCACTGCCGTGGACTCTGGAGAAGGAACCAAAGATGTGAACAGAAACTCCACAAAGAAAACACAAGAGGCAGTAGACCCTTCAAAGCACAGCCCCAAGATTAAGACAACACCCATCAAACCAGATGGGTCTCTATATCATGGGAAACAGGGTTTAAAAACCTAAGTAGGTCTCCTTTCTGTTCTTAGAAAAGGAAGTGCAGTTAGGGACCTGGGTTTGAGCATGTCCGTTAATCTGAGAACGAGGCAGGGCAGGACACTAACAGGATGCCCCATGGTCACCACCCAGGGAGGGAGTGAGATTTTTCTTCCCTTCAAAAGTGAAAAAGGAGTCAGGCATTGGGGCACATGTCTGTAATTCCAGCACCCTGGGAAGGTGAGGTAGGAGGACTGAAAGTCTGAGACCAGCCTGGACGTCATAGCAAGTTCAAGGTCAGCCTGGAATATAGCAACCTTATCTCAAAAAAAATATCAGAAACAAACAAACAAACAAACACGACAGACAGAGGGGTAGACAGCCAGGCACAGCAGCACACAACAGCTACTGTGGAGGCTGAGGCAGGAGGACGGCAAGTTCAAAGCCAACCTGGTTGACTTAATGAGACACTGTCTCAAATTATAACAGAACGTGCTGGGAATGTAGGGCAGCATTTCCCCAGGCTCCCTCTGAGGCTACTGGGGTCCAGGAGAAATGGCTGGCAGAGGGTTCCACCAGACAAGGCCTGAGGGCGAGGAACAGACTCACACACTCATTCCTGCATTCAACAAAATAAAATCCCTGGTTTAGAAGCACAGACTTCCTCCAATTTTTACCACAGTCAGCTCTATTACCTGAATTTTCAGTTACCCATCACTGAACATGGTCCAAAAATATGAACTGAGAAGTTTCAGAGACATACAACCCTTAAGTTTAACTTGCACGGTGCTCTGAGCCTCCAGACCAGAGCCAATGTCTCAGGCACCAGAGCAGTTGTCGTGGTGCCACACTGTCTGTGTACATGCAACCCATATTCACTTCATAAGGGCACAAGACTGGTGACACAGCGCAGCCACACAGGCACCAGGGAGGAGCTATGACGGTCTTCCTGTAAGTGGAAAGGTGGACATTCATGGCACACAGGAAGCTTGGTCCTACCCAAGGTTGCAGCACCCACTTGGGTCCAGAACTGTATCATGACCCTGCAGAGAAAGGGGATGACGGCTGCTGTAAATACAGAAAACACATTAGTGTTTTCCTCACCTCAGTAACACACAATGAGGCCAGGCAGTTCTCTGCCCTGAAGGAACTACACAAACACATCTACTTTAAAGTACTACATTTAAAACTTTACAATACCTTGGGGCCTGGGATTTAGCTCAGTGGTTCTGGTGCCTGCCATGCAAGCGCAAGCTCCCGAGTTCAATCCCCGGTACCAAAAACAAACAAACAAACAAAAAGCTTTACAATACTGAGTCAAAAAGCAGAAAGAGGTCAAGTGGAGAAAACATAGAGCCTGAATTCAACCCTCTGTGTGTACCTAAAGACTGACCACAGTGTTCAGGGACGTTCCACCAGAAGCCATTCCTAAACCAGGCTCCACCTTCCCTGTCCCAGGAGCCCCTTCAGGCCCAGTGTCCCTGACACCCTGCCGGATGCTACCTCCTGCCTCCAGTGTGTCCAGCCAAGCTCTCAGATGCCAGCAGGACCAGGCTGTGTCCACTCCCCTGGCACAATGGCAGGGTCTGCTGTGAGTCTGCACCTGGCAGCCAGGGGACACTTCTGACAGAAAGGCAGCAGGCCCTGTCCTGTCGCTCTTTCCTGCCAGGGAGCAGGCATGCATGGGACATGCCCCCATCCAGGCAGGGCACTGTGCTGGGCTTGGGGCCTGACACAGGACATGGTGGTGCAGAGGTAACAGGAAGAGTGGCCGGGCTGCAGGGCAGGAGTGAGTGCACAGCCACGCTGGCCAGGGGCCTGCACCGCTCCGCCTTGCGCTCACCTGCAGCAGTGCAGGCTGCCAGGCCACCTGCTCCTCCCACACTGCAGGGTAACACTTGAGTCACAGCAGCTGGGTGTTTGTATCACATGAGATTTTAAGTACAGTGGACCCTTGACTTACAAACTCAGTTTGTTCCTGAGGACTGGTTGTAACGCAGATTGGTCAGTGGAGGCTCAGGCTCTACACAGCCTTCAGTCTCTCCTGCACACAGGTGGATCTCGGTGTCCTTACAGACACTGGCCCAAGATTTCTCAGTGAACCCCACACAGGAAAGGATGCTGTCATGCTCCTTCCAGAACTCTGTAAGGGTTAAATCTGTACCTGAGACCATCTGCAAGCACAAGCGGCCAGCATTTGGGTCGTAACTCAAGACTTTGGTCATAAGTTAAAACTAAAATTCCAAGGCTAGGGATTTAGTTCAGTGACACCGTGCCTGCCTCGCAAGTGCAAGGTCCTGAGTTTGATCCCCGGTACCAAAAAAAGAAAGAAAAAAGAAAAAGAACAACTAAAATTCCAGTCATAACCCAAGTTGTTTGTATGTCAGGCCACTCGTAACTCTAAGGTCCACTGTAAAAGTGAATTACCCCACCTAATGCTAAGGGTGAATGAACATTTTGTCTAAACAATGAACTTTTAAAGTTTTTCTTCCTTGAGGCAGGGTCTTGTATGCATGTTGTCAAGGCTGCCCTTGAACTCCTGGCCTCAAGCAATCCTCCTAGCTCAGCCTCTCGAGTAGTGGGGACTACAGGTGTTGCCACCTCAACCTGCAGGAACAAGTTCTTCTGAGCCACACTGCGGACCGGAGCAAAGAAGAGGATACAACGGCCAGGCCTCACCCTCAATCAGACACACGCCTCACTGCCACATCTGAGCAAACACACTCCTCCAGGAAACCCAAGGGCCCTACCTTCATTACAGGCGAGGTGGGCAAAGAAAGCAATGATCTGCACAGTTTTGCCAAGCCCAGCCTCGTCGGCCAGGATGCCATTGAGGTTCTTTCTGTAGAGCTTGGCCAGCCAGTCCAGGCCGATCTTCTGGTAGTCTCGGAGGGCGCCGTACAGCAAAGAGGGAGTGCTGAACTTCACCTGTGGAAGAGACCATCCAGGCCATGACTGCTTGTCAAGACAACCACAAAACCTTTCTGTAAGGCTGGAACTACAGCAGGTGCCTAGCCACCCCAGCACTTGGGAGGCTGAGGCAGGAAGATCGCAATTCGGAGCCCAGCTTGGGAAATTTAGTGACTTAGCAAGATCGTGTCTCAAAATGAAAAAGGGCTGGGGATGCAGCTCAATGCAAAGACCCTGTGTTCACTCCCCAGAGAATCCCCCCTAAAATAGAAAGCCATAAGACATGCCTGTTAAATTGTTGCAGATGACTTAGAGGAACAGAAGAAAGAGCAAGAGCTGCCTTTCCAGGCAGCTTCTGTAGCTGGGACACTGAGCTCCTCCAGGAGTATGCAGAACTCCCTGGCAACCTGTGTGCAAAATCCCACCCTGCCCCGAGCCTGGCCAGCGCCTCACCGCGGTTGTGACCCGGGAGCTGCCCTTGGGCAGGATGGCTTCGGCCACAGCAGTGACCTCTGCGATGTCCTTTGTGTTGGGTTTGCCGACACTCATCCTCTCTGCAGCTTTGAACTGGTCCATGATGAACAGCGAATCTATGAGGACCAGGTCCCTGCGGGTCTCCCTGTCCCCAAGGCAGTCCTCCACATCTACAACAGCAACAGCAAGGGGACGGGGAAGGGGTTGCTGTGAGTTTCATGAGCCTAAGCCTTGAGAAGGGGAGGAGGAAAACAGTAAAACAGAACACCTGACAGAGGTAATCATCTTCTATTCTGTTTTGGTTTTTGTGGTACTGCAAATTGAGCTCAGGGCCTTCTCATTGAGCTACACCCTCAGCTCTTGTTCTGTATTTTACCTGTGAGACAGAAAGAGTCCCAGGCTGGCCTGGGACTTGCAATTCTCCTACCCCAGCCTCCCAGAGTGCTAGAGTTATAGGTGTACAAGATCACCCTAGTCTTGTAATCCATTTTACTTAGCTATCTTGATAAATGAGCACTGTTGTGAAACACCACAGTTAAGACCATTCTAGAATGACCTCAGAGCACAATATGCCAATAGCCTGGTACTTAAGAAAGGGACCCAGTATCATGGACAAGTTTATAGGTGTCTCAGGCTAGGTGATGTTCCCTCTGCCACCACCAAGAAAGGAAAAATTGGAAAGGAGGGCCACGCCTCCCTGATGCCCTGCTGCCAGCACAGGAGCCTGAAGGGCCCGATTCCTGGGAGACCCCAGCCAGCACTGCCTCGCTCCCACCCCTCACATGCACCTGTGTCTAACGATCAGAACTGGATGGTGCATGTGCTCTATGCAGCCTGTGCCTCTACCTGCAATGCCTAATATGTAAGCAAACTCCTCTGGACACACGTGTCACAGGAACACAGCACAGTGGGATAACACGAATCTAGGCAGAAACAGTTCCAAGCCAGGTATGGTGGTACACACCTGTAACCCTAGCGCTCTGAGGAGGCTGGGTCAAGAAGAGCACCACAAGTTTGAGGCCAGCCTGACCTATATAGCAAGTTCAAGGCCAGCCATAGCAAGACTCTGTCTCAAAAAAGAATATCAATAATAATAATAACAATAGAATAAAATAAAAAGGAGAGGGGCACAGCTCAGTGCAAACACTTGGTTCAATCCCCAGTAACAAAAACAAGCACACTAATTTCCATATCCTTCACAGCTTGATCAAATGTTCCAGCAACAGCACTTTTTAGGTCAATAAGTGAAAAGCACAGAATTTAAAATCTATTTAATAAAAAAAAACACTACATACTAAATACACTCCCAATTATTTCTTTCATCAAACTGAACCTGCTATGACTGGCTATGACTATTTGCATTTTGGCTTATGCCGCAAGAGACATACCCTCCTCTCCACTCGACTCGTCCTTGACAGGCTCAGGTGGGGTCCACTGAAAGCCTGGCAGAAACGCACCTTCGTACAGCTTCACCAGATCCATGAGGGGCAGCTCAGCTGCAGAGGCAGGAGGACAGTTAGTGCTGGTCCACCACCGCCCTGCCCCGACGCAAGAGGAAGCACCAACATGTGGCAGACAGCAGGGGCCTGGCACAGGCCTCCCATTCTGGGCCATGACAGTCACTGGAAATGGTACAAACAAGCTGCTCACCCCTGGGAAGAGCCAGGGGCTGGAAGTCTTTCTGATTTCCCAGGTTTTTGGACTTTGAGCGTCACTAAAAGTCCAAAATGCTCTGAAATCTAAAGCTTTTTGAGCATCATTTTTTTGGTGCACAACCTGCAATACCTAAAATCATGTTAATTTTTTTTAAAAACTAAGCTGGTTGCCCATTACTGATAATGATCTAAATATTTTCCTTATAAAGATAAGAATCTTAAATGAAATGAGAAAAGTTAACTTTTTACTCATAAAAGAACAAAATATTTCTGAAACCATCTAATAAATGTATGGTAACATCTTTAAATAAAAATATAAACAATGAATACCAGGCTGGGGGTGTAGGTCAATGTACAGCATCTGCCTAGGATGCACGAGGCCCTGGAGTCAGTCCCTAGCACCACAAGAAAATAAAACAACAAAAATTCACTGATGGGAAATAACTGCTGGCTAGGATACATAAAACACAAAGCATGCCTGGCATAGTAACACACACTTGTAATCCCAGCATTCAGCATTCAGCATTCAGGAGGCTGAGGCAAGAGGACCATCATGAGTTCAAGGCCAGCCTGAACTACATAGTAAGACCCTGTTCTCAAAAAAAATAAAAGACCAGGGCCAGGGATTTAGCTAATGGTTCCGCCGCCTGCCTCGCAAGCGCAAAGTCCCAAGTTTGATCTCTGGTACCAAAAAATAAATAAAAAAGAGAATAACACTTAAAATACCTAACTAATGCTTAAAGTAAGCATAAAAGGATGAATAAATAACAGATTTGGTAAAACAGAAGACAAATTTAAAAATTTTGACAGATGTAAGCCCAACTAGAACAGACATAAATTTAATACAAATACACCAAACACTCCAGACGCTAGCAAACTAAGGAAGGAAAAAGCACACAACACGCTGTTACAAGAGACACACTCTAAATGAACAGCACAAGTTACACACTAATGAGCCATCTCTGGAGGAACCTCTCTCACTGACAGGCCTGCAGGACCTGTCACGAGGAGTTCCGATAAAATGTCAAAATCACAAAGTGTACTAGAAGACAACGTCCATCAGCAGAAGTCACAACTCACTAAGACAGCAGAATTGGGTCTGCAGATCTCCACATAGAGGGTTTCTAGACACAGACGAAAACACCAACAGCATTCAAAGAAATAAAAGACAACAAAGACATGAATGAGGAGCAAGAGGTGGGCCAGGACACGGCTCAGCATAGCACCAGGCCCTGGCTCCACTCTCACAGCAAAAAGAAAGGACATCTGGGAACAAGCTGTGGTAATCAAGATTTACAACTCAGTGGACAGGTTATGCACAGGCCAGGCACAGCTTGGGAGTTCAGAAAACAGAAAGCAGACCTGTGTACCTAGTAACGCAGCCTCAAATACAGAAAATGAGCCTGGCAGAAACATGAGAAGCAGGTTTCCAATCCCATGATGGGAAATCTCAACACACCAGAGCGGGCCGGAGAAACCAGGGACCTTGGCCAACAACAGGCGCCAGTGGTAGACACGTGAGGGATGCTGACCATGAGGTGCTGACTCTGGGCTGCTGCAAGCACACACACCACATGTGCAGATGGCCCCATGAAAAGCTGCCTCAACAGGATCCAGGAGGGGGAGCATCACAAAACCCACTACATGATCAAAACTAATGCACAATGACAAAATGGTTCAATTCCAAAAAGAAAACTTAGATGAAGTGAACAAATTCTCAGAAAACTTAATTATCAAGACTGAATACAGGGCCAGGGATTTAGCTCAGTGGTTCCGCCCCCTGCCTCACAAGTGCAAGGTCCCGAGTTTGTTTCCCAGAACCACCACCACCTCCGCAAAAAAAAAACTGAATACAAAGAAAAGAAAAAGCTCTGAACTCCTGTCTGATTGTGCAAGGACCCAAGTTTGATCCCCAGTACAAAAAAAAAAAAAAAAAAAAGGTATGACTGGCTGTGGCTAGAAGTACGGTCCTCTGAGCCAGGTGTGGTGGCCCATGCCTGTAATCCCAGCAGTTGGGAGGCTGAGGCAGGAGGATCACCACGAGTTTGAGGCCAGCCTGGACTACACAGCGAGACCCCGTCTCAAAAAACCAGAGGATGGGCCAGGGATTTAGCTCAGTGGTGCCACCACCTGGCTGGAAAGCAGAAGGTCCCAAATTCAATCCCCAGAACAAAAACAACAACAACAAAAATTCTTAGGGCTGGGGATTTAGCTCAGTGGTTCCACTGCCTGCCCCTGAAAGCTCAAGGACCCAAGTTTGATCCCCGGTACCAAAAAAAACCCAACAACAACAAAAAAACCCACCCAGGGGAAAAAAAGCATGTTCCTCAATTCACTGTCGGGGGTTAGGATAGCCTTAAGGTTAAATCTTCCAAGGACAGCATGAGCAACGAAAGATCCAAACCCTGTCCCACTTGTGCACACAGAAACACAAAACCCAAGCACATAGCCCAGCAAAAGCACCTGACAGCACAACACCCAGCAGACCCAACTCAGTCATTGAGCCTCACTGAGCTGAGGCAGTAAGGGAAGGATGCTAAGACACACACGGCCCACAGAAGCAACCATGGGGCAGGTGGAGGACAGCACCCATTAACCTGCTGGAAGCAGCTACTGAAAGCCCTGCACGTCAGGCCCCACAGTGAAGCCGCAGGGCCATCTTCATGCGACAGCTGCTGCAAAGAGCACCAGGCACACAGCAGGCCAGACCTCACTACCTCCTCAGAACATGGCTGTGACTGGAGAACCACAGTCCCCTGCTGTATGTGAGGAGAACGTCACCAAGAGCACAGGGTCAGGAGGCAGCAAGCCCTAAATCTGAGCCAGGCAGCCACCACCCCTCCCCTCCCCTCGTGGAGAGGAAGACTACGCAGAACCAAGGAGAGAGGCCAGCAAAGGTGATAGACAGACTGCACCCTTACAGGCCAGCAACAAATTAGCAGGCAGTTCTAGAAGCACACCACTTAATACAACCTTAAAGAAAATATACAAAGCACTTAGAAATTAAACAACCCAAGACATGCAATCATAAAATGTTACTGGGAGCTAATGATGAAGACTTGAGTCTCAGAGACTGACATCTGATCGTTCTCATCTGATGCCCCATGCAGTCAGCCTGCAAGCAATGCTTCCAAGGGATTTTCTGGAGCCAATGTGTATCTGAAACACTCCCCGAACAGTCAAGATCTAAAGAAGAGAGGGTAGAGGAACTCACTTCACCACACCTAAGAGTGAGGTAGGCCTACAGGAGTCAGGATCTTGGGATTCTTTTTTTTTTTTTTTTTTTTTTTTTTTTCCTCGGGATGCTCTTACAGAAACTGGCACACACTAGCCAGAAAGCAATGGAGATCCCAGAGACAGCCGAGCGAAGAAGAGAACGATTTACGTCTGAACTGGCAGAAAAGCTCAGTGCAGGAAATACGGGCTTTTCAAAAGGGTGCTGGGGCTGGGGATTTAGCTCAGTGGTTTCGCCGCCTGCTGTGCAAGCTCAAGGACCCAAGTTTGATCCCCGGTACCAAAAAAAAAAAAAAGGGTGTGGCGATGATCAGCTACACACTCAGGAGAAACACTGACTCTTACTTCACATACAGCCATAAGATACTAATATGAGAAGAAAAACAAAACATTCAGAGAACCCTACAGGAGAACATCCTCATCTTGATAGAAAAGAATCTGCTGGCTTTGTATTCCATTTCCTGGAACTTGAGAGCAGATAGGAGCTGCCAGCACCAGTACATCGGGGGACCAAACACCAGTCCCTGCCAAGAGGAGGGGCAGAGGGTTTTTTGTTTTTTAAAGACATTTGCTCAGCATGTGCCAGGCCCTAGGTTCAATCACCAGCACACACACACACACACAGACTGCCAGGCGTGGTGGTACATGCCTGTAATTCCAGCACTCAAGAGGCTGAGGCAGGAGGATCACCGAATGTTCCAGGCCAGTCTGGGCTACACAGTGAACTCAAGGCCAGCCTACACTACACAGCAAGACCCTGTCTCCAAAAAAACCAAAAAACAAACCCCAGACTGACAGTGCTGGGGGGGTAGCTCAGTGGAACAGCATGTGTTTAGTATGCTCAAGAGCATGGGTTCAATCCTGAGTGCCAAAAAGTAAAAAAAAAAAAAAAAAGAAAAAGAAAAAGAAAATTGATAAATTCAAGTACACTGAAGTTAAGAACACCTTTCATCAAAAGCCACCCCAAAAGGAATGAAAAGCACAGACAAGAAAGCCCAACACCAAAATTGGCAAAGCAGTGGGCAGGGGCACACGAAAGACACTGGCACTGGCAGGGAAGTGCACCTGGAGCCCTCCGAGGTGAGGGCAGCAGTGTCCCACTGTGGCACAGACATGAAAGCTGCCCACCTGCCTTCACAGGCTGCCCCTCTGGTCACACACAGAGCACTGCAGCAGCACTGTGGGACCCAAGGCCCAGCCTCGGCACAGTGCGACTGGAGGCACAGCATGCGTGGAGTGATGCTGGGTGTGGAAATCAATGTTCCCAGCAGCATCTGACAACCCAGATGAACTCTGGAGCAGGGTGGCGGGTGCTGCCTCAGACACACAGAGATGGCAGGGGAAGAAGAGCCATGGGAGAGACTGGCAAAGAGCACAGAGCGGCTACGACCCCAGGACAGTGGGGGTGGTGGCAGGGAGGACCCAGGAGTTCTTTCTTTAACTGGGGGACACAGCTGGCCATGGCAGTGCCGCAGTCCATGCAGTGCTGTTATTTGTACCTGAAAGTTGCTCTATTCTGTGAGCCTATTTAATGTTTAATAAGTGCACCTTTCAGTAAGATCATGACAGCCCACCTTCTTTGGCCAGATTAGAGAGCTCTGTGTGGTGGTCTACAATCCCTTCGTGCGCCTCCTCCTCTTCAATGGTCTCCTCTTCATCTTCCACTGAAATGATCACCATCAGAGGTCAGGGACATGTGAGGCTCCACTGTAGCATCTCAAAGTTACTACACACTTCCAGGGCTCGAGACTCCTGCATAACTACTAAACAAGCTGAAGTGAGCTCTTTAACTTCTCGGGTTAAATCTGGATGTGATGGTTTTTACTGGAGCAGGAAACAGGGGAGCGTGGCTTCCCTCCCATTGGGGGCTGTAACAACACAGCACAGGCCTTCCTCGGGCCCATACACAGTGGCCCACCTTCCATCACTGCCAAGCTACATAGCAGGAAAGCTCCACAGTGCTGCCTGCGACCCCTCAGAGAGGGCCACTCCCAGTGGGTGCCTTCCTCAGCCTCAGCCCTCTTGCTCCATGCTCTCCAGACCCCCTGAAAACCCTGTAGCTCTCTGATAATGAGGGTCTGGGCCTGTGGCAGAAAAAGCGGCTCCACCAGCATCTCCACAGCAGAGCACCCCACATTGGAGGACCAGCTCTCCACCACTCACCAGGCCAGGGGGGCTGCACAGCCCTCCCTCAGTAGCAGGCCCCTCTTCAGGGCTCCTCCCACTGACATCTATGCTCCCCTCTGCCTCTCTTCCCTCACGAACAAATACATATGCACACAATCCAACAGCTCCCCCTCCCCACGCACAAAGTGCTCACTCCTTCCTATGAACCTCCACCGCCCACCAGGGCTACAGAGGCACCTGGTGCCAACCTCAAGGCCCCCAGACCTCAATACTTCCTGAACACACACGCCACCCTGGCAGTACCCACTCAGAAGTTCATCCTGCCTGTCCTCCCCTCTGACTACTGGTGCCAGAGCAGAATGCACAGGAAAAGGAAAGGGAAAGTCCAGGCAGCTAAGCTGGTTTGCTCTGAGTTCCACTTAGACATCCTTCTTTAAAGAAAATTTGGTTAAATATACAAAAGTCTGCTTCAGTATCTAAACTGGCTCCTTGGAATATGAGAAAATAAAACAAATGTGGAGAAGGGACTCTCCACAAACCCTGAAATGGCTATTAGAGTCCAGTAAAGTGTGTCCCTTGCAAAGAAGTGACGCAATTACTTCCCAGGTGACAAGACATGCACACACCCACCATGTTTCTACCTCTGCCCAGGAAGACAGAGTCACAATACCCACGGAGACAGGGCGATGTCAGTGGGGTCTGAGGCCAACCCCCAGGTAGAGCACTGGGAGTACTCACCTGTGAGTCGGATGTCTCTCTGACCTTCCTTTCAGCACCAACCCAAACACTTGGTGCCTGGTGTGATGTGTTAAATCACTGCCCATCTTCCACTGGCCAACTCCACTACTCTCCAGGGGCAGAGGGCATGGGATGGATAGGGGTGTGCAGGAGGTGCAGATGGAGAAGGGCACATGACTGCACAGCTGCATGGGGTAAAGTTACTAACTGTGCTGATATTCAGAAAACTCAGACACAAGCGGAAAATAAATCAGTGTCAGGAAAGAAAGGTATCAAATCTCCCTCAAAATGAAGTTTAAATTGGCAACATTAGCCCATGCCCACCATGCAAAGTGGCTTCTACTGAGCTCTCCAATTTCCCCAAACTAACCTGCCCCATGAGATGCCCCCAATCAGTGAGACTCCCACAGAGACATCAACCTACATCACTGTACGTGGCCAAGACTGCCAGCCACCCAAAGCACCTGCTCTGCAGTCACCAGCCCCACAGACCTGCACCACGACCACGGGCCAGCCCCTACAGCAGCAGCTGGCCACTGATGTGCAGGAAGAAGCATGGCCAGGATCTGGGAGGCGCCCACTTCATCCCAGGGGCTTAAGGCACCCTCTGTGCTCCTGATTTGTCTCTTCCTTCACTTCCAACTGCAGCTCGAACTGCAGCAGACAGCTGAGCTGCAGGAGCCGCCTGCCCAAGAAAGCAGCTGGAAGGGGCACTTGGTAACAGGACAGGGGAGCACACAGGAGAAAGTGGGGGGGCTCTGAAAATACTATCAAGTCACCATGCCAGCCCTGGGCCATGTTCCCCAAGCTCCAGTCCACCCAAGCCACTGTTGTTTGTTTCTGTCACTTGCAACAGAACTTAACTCTTGACAGTTACTAGGCCAAATGCTCCCTGTCAACTTCCAAATAAGAAACGGTACATACCAAAACACTAAACTCCCAAAATCTGGAAAAGGTTACCATACTTTGCCAACCAAGTCAATAAACCATGTGACTGCTAATACTGCAAGCCTTGCCGGGCACCTACTGGGATTGCTCACTGTTAGACGGGCTTCCACAGACCCTACTCCTGCCCCTCCCTCAGGCCCCAGCCCTGACATGCACAGCACACAGGTTGGACACTGCTGGCCACAGGCTGTCCTCAGCTCACTCACACCTGTCTGTGTCCCTACTCGGGTACCCACATCTGACTATCACAAAAGTGTTCCTCAAGAGCTCTGGCCCGCTGACCACGCCATGAGAGTGACAGCAGGCAACCCACCCAACTACCACTTGGCATGGTGACCACCATGCACAAGGGATACCCATCAAGGACAGGAATGGACATGGCCCTGTGCCGTCAAGAGCATGTGGGTCCACTGCTTTCCAGATACACCGGGCTCCAAACCTCACAAAGGCAAATACCACTGTGTTGTTCCAGAAAACATCTCAAGCCTTCTAGAGACACCAAGAGATGCCTGTGCACCCCTGCACATGGAGCGAAGCCTGTACAAATGCAGAGCTTACGCTTTCCAGCTGGCTCAAAATAACAAGACCATGGCCCCCATACTGCAGTGCCGTGGACTCCAAGGACCCTGGGGCACAGCTGGCACCAAGGGAAGGGAAGGGAAGGGAAGGGAAGGGGACAGACCTTCATCATCCGTCAGACATGTGCTAGCTTTTCTCTTTCTTCCAGAGAGTCCTGAATCCTGAAACAGAATAAAACCACAAACATGAGATCGAGAGTCACAAAAGTGTCCATGTGGCACACCCTTGAGGGCAATAGGGAGCCCTGAGCATCCCAGGGCCATCCTACATGGCTTCCATTCTTCAGAGTGCAGTAACACTGTGAACCTACCAAGAAGTGTTCTGACAGTGCATCAAATCCCTTAGATCGAGACTCTCTTCCTAAAGACAAGAGACACGATTAGCTGTCACTAGAGGTGCGGAAAGATGATACTCTTTGCTCCACCACTGCCACCATGCAAGGAAAGACAGAAGTGCGAGCCCCACCTCCTTCCTTCTGGGGCCTGAGACAGTGACTTTCCCCTCACAGCTTTGTGACTTTAGCAGTGGGCATCTGTGGGGCTCAGTCTCCCCATTGGTAAGATGAGCCGGCCCCCCTCCCCAAGACACTGAAGAACAGGGAATGCTGCCTGCACTGGTCCCAGCAGGTCCAGGAAACCAATGACTGGAGGCAGCTGCCGCCAACACACATGAAGGAGTAATGGCCCCAAGGGACCCAGGCCTGGCACAGGCCTCAATAAATTCCCCTTGCCATCCACAGCCCTGATGCCCAGCATCCCCAAGTTACTAATGTTAAGGCACTGGTTCACGCTCATGTGTCTCACAAGAGCTGCAGTCCAGAGCTGGATGCGTCACACACTGAAAAGTGCAATGCTGAGGTACAGCACTTGTACCAAAAGGTCTCCCTGACCCAGGCCTGCCCTGGCTCACAGGGCCAGGGCACCAGGAGGTTGCCGGGTTAGCAGAATCTGAGCAAAGGGCACCATGAAAACTGTTCAGGCTCGTTTTTCTTCCTTTTCGTGGCACCAGGGAGTGAACCTAGGACCTCACACATGCTAAGCATGTGCTGTACCTCTGAGCTATACTTCCAGCCCTTCTAGTGCTTTTAAAAAAAAAAAATCACATCTAAAAAAAAAAAGAAAAACCATACCTCTCCTAGAAACTTTCTGTAAATTTAAGGCCTTTTTCCTTTTTTCTTCTAATTCTACTTGTAGTTTTATTTCCACAACCTAAATACAAAAAGTCAAATAAATAAGCAAGTTATTAAGGATATAAATTATAGAAGTTCCGCATATAAGGGAAGTTATACATATAGTACCAAAGCACAGTTGCCCAACCTCATTTCACATTATTCAAAAAGAAATAATCCGGTTTGGTGCTTTTCCATTTGTTTTGCCCCTAACTGTATCCTGCAGCAATGATATTAGGTGGTGAGATGAAAACTTGTTTTAGAAGAGAGCCCATGCAAGTGAGTGGCCTTCAGGACGCAGGCACCACCCATGACCCCTGGCCACCAGGCCCTCGGCATGAGCTCCTCTTGCTGCCCTGTGTCTCCAGATGCAGAGACACCCGGAGACCGGGGTGCCGGCCAGCAAGGGCCAACACAGACAGGTGCAGAAGGCCCACCTGCTCGAGGTTTGACCAGAAGTGCTCAATCTCTCGGGCAGCGGAGGCAGCAATGCGCCGCAGTCTGTTCTGCTCCTCTCTCTTCCCCCTTTCCTCTCGAAGCTGCTTCTCTGCATGCTGGCGTGCCACAGTTCTGACGAGCTGGGAGATAAGAGCTTAGGGTTATTTCATAACCTTATTTCTGTGTCATACTGGAAAAAAAAGGATCACTAAATTTGTTAGGAACTCTTAGCCTACAGTAACATGTGATCCACCGTCATGATACAGCCTCCTCTGTTTTCAATGTGTGCTAGGCGAAGCGCTGGGACAAGTAGACCACCAATCTTCAATTTCCACTTCTAGAAAGTGTGATTTTACCAAATACACGCATCTTTCTCAAATGTGGACTACTACGCTGCACTACAATCTTTCCCTTCTATGAATGATTAACACTTTTCTGTTCAATAAGCGGAGATCAACATCAGCGGGGCCAGATGTCTCCCACTGCATGAATGCAACCAAGCTTACCAGTTCTTAGATGTGAGAACTGTGGAACAGGATGGCTCACTCATGGACACACGTGTGTATTGCTACAGAATGAACCCAGGCACTGAGCTACATTCTCAGCTATTTATTCTTTTTTTTTTTTTTTTTTGGTACCAGGGATCAAAGTCAGGACCTTATGCTTGTGAGGCGGGCAGCAGCACCACTGAGCTAAATCCCCGGCCCTATTTATTTTTTATTTTGAGACAGGGTCTCACTAAGTTGCCCAGGCTGACCTAGAACTTTCCACCCTCCTGCCTTAGCCTTCCCAGGTGCTGAGATTCCAGACATGCAACACCATGCCTGGCTGATTCACCTTTTTAAGCCCTCCACTTTGTAATCTTTTTTTTGGTACTGGGGATCGAACTCAGGTCCTTGCACTTGCGAGGCAGGCATGGTGCTGCTGAGCTAAATCCCCAGCCCAAGGCCCCCACTTCAAACTGTTTTGGTTTTTTTTGTTTTTTGGGATTTTTTGGTACCAGGGATCGAACTTGGGACCTTGCACCTATGGGGCAGGCGGTGGAACCACTGAGCTAAATCCCCAGCCCACTTTAAACTGTTAATCTACGCTCCAGAAGCTGACACTCCATGCACCCTGAAGCCTTCGGGACAAAGGCTCCCACAGGAAGCACTACCCGCAGAGCCCTGCCCACCAGCAGCATCCAATCCAGGAGGCAGTGAGGAAAAGTGAACCTGAGGATGGGCCCAGAGCACTGAACTGCAGCAGGTCATTGCTACCCTCACCCTGGGGACAATGTGCTCAGGGCCCTCTGCCTGCCTGTCCTGGGGAGGAGGACGGCAAGGAGGACAGGGCACACGGCTAGCCCAGGAGCAGCAGATTCAGTCCATCCTGTCCTCTGCCAGCCACCGTCCTGTCCAGCCTGGTGTCTGTGTCCAGGCCACACCCTGTGTGTACCAATGCCCAAGTGTCTGCCCTAGTGTGCACATGCTCAGGATGATCTTCCTCTGTGAGGAAGCAGGGGCTTATGGAACAGCTGGGTTTTCCCTGCAATGCTGTCAATCTGACCTTAGACCCTTTATTCTCGGAACCCAGATTGGGAGAGAAATGGGGAGAAATCAGCTGGGCACACACCTGTTCTTTTTTTGTTTGGTTGGGTTTTTTTGGTACTGGGGATCGAACTCGGGTCCTTGCGCTTGCGCAGCAGGCGGTGAAACCACTGAGCTAAATCCCTGGCCCCTGGCCACACACCTGTAATCCCAATACTCGGGGGATGAGGCAGGAGAATTGCTATGAGTTCAAGGCCAGCCTGGACTACATGTGAGCCTTTGAATTCAGCCAATGAATTTAAAGGTCAGCTGCTTCTCCTGTGTTAGGGATAAAAGGGCAACCCTGCTTTGTCATGAGTGCCTGCTACCTCATGCTTACACTCTCTTGCAAAAGTGAAAAACCTTGTGGAGATTTCAAGGTACTCAATAGCTAGATAAAATAACTGATCTCCTGGGTGTTGAACAACTGAAGTTTGGAGACCAAAGGTAAAAAGGTAACTGGCCTAAAAGGACAGCTAGCATTTTGGCACTGGCCCTCCAAGGTCAAGACCCAGGACACGAGGGGACTTTTTCTACAAGATCCTACAACTTCGGTGAGTCATCCAACCTGCGGAGCAAGGAAATTGTTAGACCCCAAAAAACAAGAATCAACCAAAGTACAATGTGTTAAAAAGGAGAGTCAGGGCCGGGGATTTAGCTCAGTGGTTTCACCACCTGCTGCATAAGCGCAAGGACCTGAGTTCAATCCCTGGTACCAAAAAAAAAAGGACAGTCACCAAAGAGAAGATGTCTTCTATGCTTCCACAGGAAGCTATGTGCTCAAGCAAGACCCTGACCCATCCTGGTGGCTGACACTGACACAAGACCTGAGAGGCTCTACACACGGTCCCACAAATAACCCCTGGAAAATCTTAACTGACCTTGATATTTGGCAAAAGAAAAAAAGTTAATTTTGATTAATACTGGTCTCACTTTAACTTGGTCTTGGACACCCAGCAAAAAAGTATAACCAAAGACATTATTAAAGTAATAAAAGTATAGGCAAAACACCAAAAAGGGGCTCCAACCACTGATTCCTGTTCACAGTTTCTGGCAACACCTATATACAGGTCTAAAAGCCCACTAGTTACAACTGCTATTCCAATCCCTTAAAAACAGTATCTGGATATGCCTTCTTTCCCAACCTGCTTTTCTATTCTAGTGCCCATGCTTTGGTCATATGTGCTTTAAGGCTTATTTATTCTTGCCTAGAGACTGCCCTTACCAGCCTCCCCCCCCACCTTATCTGGCTAATATGTTCCTGATAGAAAAACGTGACAGAGTTTTTAAAAAAGAATACAAAGATATAAGGTGAGGGAAACTGTGAGAAGTAGGCTTTGTCTTTTCTGTCAAAGCACAAGGCCAAAGCAACTCCATTTTGGGTTTAAATGACCTGGCCATCTACTCACTACTGACCCCCCACCCCCAGCCCCATTAATATCCTGAGGTCCGAAAAATGGTTACTACTATGTACTTTTCCCCAAAATACTTTTCCTTCTAAACCCACACCCCCTCTCTGACTTACTCAGCAATGCACCAACCCCACCACCACCCCACTCTAGTCAACCGTGATAGACTGTAAGCCTTTGAATTCACCCAATGAATTTAAAGGTCAGCAGCTTCTCCTGCATTAGGGATAAAAGGGACAACCTTGCTTGTCCTGCACGCTTGCTACCTCATGCTTGCACCTCTTTACAAAAGTAAACAGCTTTGTTGAGATTTCTTAGTGTCTGAGCACTTCATTATCTGCACTGACAAATTGAATCTAGGGGCTTATTTCCAACATACATACCAAGACGCTGTCTCAAAAACCACCCCACCAAAAAAAAAAAAAAAAAAAATTAAGGGTGAGGGATCAGAGGCAGGAAGTGCACAGGGCAGGGGGCCCTGAGCACAGGAAAGTGAGGGCAGCACAGTGGCCCACGACAGACAGGGCCACAGACGAGGGCAACTGGGGCTGTCTGAGAGCTGCCTCTGGCTCTCCTGGGACTGTCTGCCATGGGCACAGTGACAAGAGTCAGTTCTCAGCGAGCTAGAAGAGGGCAGTGAGGAACCACAGGCAGGCAGGCACAAAGGCCAGGACATGCTGATGGGCCGACACCTGAGCCCCGTCCACCTCGCCTCCTGATCAGCCCGGACACCAGCAGGGTGTGGGACACCAGAGGCCTCCTGATCCCAAGTGCCAAAAGAAAAGACAGGAACCCAGCCCCGCAGCAGAACTGCAGCCGGGCACAGCCCTACTCCCAGCAGTCCGGGCTGCAGCTCTGCAAACCCCATGGCTGCCTTCCTTCCACATGCACAACACTTCCCAGAAGCCCATAGAGTGCAGGCTGGCGCCCACCTACTACAACCCTACCTTCTTAGCAGCAGCCAACTTCCACCTTCGCTCCTGGGCAAAGTCTGTGGCCATCCACTGCATCTCCTCCAGAAGGTAGTCCCAGTGGGACTTGGGGCGGGGGGCCTCCTGCAGCTTAGGCAGCCGCCTCAAAGACCATAAGCCTTCCTTTCGCAAATCTGCTATCCGCTGGTGGATCTGGTTTTCCTGGAAGAGTGCAGTATGGGGAGACAAGTGGTGAGCACACAATTAGTGTGTCCCACTAACCTGGGCCCAAGAATCTTCACACCACCATAGGAAAGGCTCAGTCAGGCACTGAGGGGAGAGACCACGAGGAGGCGAGCCTTGAATACCAGTCACATGGCTTGAGGGCTGTCAGCAGAGCGAAGCTGTGACTCTCCTGGATGCCTCAGAGGAGGCCAGAGCAGCAGGCCCACCCCACCTCTAAAAGCAGAATAAAACCCAACCAAGGTAACTTAGTGGAAAAGTACTTGCCTTGCATGCATGAGGGCCTAGGTTCCATTCCCAGCACCAGAAACTCCAGGGCCTCTGCATTCTAGGCAACCATTCTACCACTGAGCTACATCCTCAGCCCCAGTACTTTTTATTATTTTTTATTTTGAAGTAGGGTCTCCCTGAGCTGCTGAGGGTAGTCTCTAACTCTGGATCTTCCTACCTCAGCCTCCTGAGTAGCTAGGCATATACTACCTTTCCCAGAAAAACCCAATGTTTGTGGGGTTGGGGATTTAGCTCAGTGGCACCATGCCTGCCTCGAAAGTGCAAGGTCCTGAGTTTAATCCCTGGTACCCAAAAAAAAACAAAAACAAAAAAACCCAAATGTTTGTACCAAAGTATTTATAAGGAAAACAATACAATGCTGGAATCTGCTTCAAAACCATCAGGGAGGAGAGGAATCTAGGAAGTGAGACTGCCATATATTGATCACTGTGTTATAGTCAGATAAGGAGGAGCAGTGGGTTTGTAACATTCTATTTTGATCTACTTTATCTTTTTCTTTTTCTTTTTTTTTTTTTGGTACTGGGGATTGAACTCAGGACTTTGTGCTTGCAAGGCAGGCGTGGCACCACTGAGCTAAATCTCCAGTCTACTGTGATCTTTTTTATTCCCCTAATGAAGTTGAATAAAGGAAGTGCTTAGGCACCTAACAAAAACTAAGCACTCCATGCTGGGCAGCAATGCTAGGAGAGGGCCACCCTGACTTACCACCAGGCCTACCTGGCTGTGCCGCCTCCCCTGAAGCTGTTAGGAAAGCAGCCCCGCACTGTCTTATCACAAGCAAGAGACTGCTCAGAGCCTGCTTCCACCCAAGGAGGGGATGACCCAAGCTTTGACTGTGGCTTCTAATGACCCCAAGCCATGCTGAATTGTCCTCACCAAGTGTTCAGCTTTAAACTACCACAGCCTTCAAAATCAAAACCATAAACACTCCACAAACAGGAACACAGGCCAGGTATGAGAGTTCATACCTGAAGGCCCAGGTACTCTGGAGGCTGAGGCAGGAGGCCGGAGGCCTAGGCCCAAGAGTGGGAGGCCAGCTTGGGCAACATAGCAAGACCTCCACCTCCTTGGCACACACGTTCTAACTGGCTTCAGCACACTTACCAGGGCTATCTGCTCTGCCAGCTTCTCCTGAGGGGTGTCCTGGGATGTGGTAACATTCTGTGCAGGGCTCTGTGGTTTGGGGGGGCCCGGCACCGCTGCCCCAGGAGACCGGGAAGTGACAGGAGACAACGCCTTGCTGCTTGCGGAGGGTCTGCTCACTGGCGAGGACCGTGCAGGCAAGGGTCCCGGGCCTGCACCACTCACAGGTGCAAGGGACGAGGAAGAAGATGGGGTGGGCAGGGGCCGCTGGCAGGGCTGGGCAGGGTCCAGTGGGGGCCTGGCCGACGCCACAGTCTAACAGGCGGGACAACAAAGCAGGGTCAAGACGAGGCCCTAGGACCTACGAGACCAGCCCCACCCCCTCCTCCCACAATAGCAAGTGAGCAGAGCTCACCGCGTGCCCAGACTGTGAGACCACAGGTGGCACAATGTCCAGGAGGCCAGTCCACTTCTGGCCCAGGACTTAGTAAGAGCTCTCTACAACCTGCACCTTCACCCCTTCTTTTAGATCTCATTGAAGCTCTTTATTTTGCTTTTCCAGTCTTTCTGTTGTTTTCTAAGTACAATAAATTTTCATTTTAATTATGCAAGCTTTTTCCTCACTGGTAAATGCCTCGTGCTCATCTTGCATCCTTTTCTCTGAAGAGCAAGCACAAATTCCAAGTACATCTCTCACAGGAGGCAGACAGAAGCCCCAGGGTTGTCCCAAGGTCTAGCTTAGGAAACTAAGGGCCTTTGGCACCAGGACAGAGGCCGGCTAAGCACTCAAGGGGCCCTTGAAGGGCAGGCACAGATGGGGCGCAGGCCACAGGGCTAGGGCTCGAGGGCAGAGGAGACTCAGAGGCCGCATGGCACACACTTTCAGAAACGAAGCTGTATGGCCCACATCTGCTCACTCACATGCTGCGTTGTCACACTGGCAGTAGAGCTAAGTGACAGAGACCCAATGAGCAGCAAAACCAGGAAATTTCCTAACAGGCCCTTTAAAGAAGATGTATGCCAACCCCTGCCCAGCCACAATTAACAGGTTGCCACTGATTTATAAATCATTCCCCACAGCTGATCCCTCCAACAAGACAGGCAGATAAACCAGTCTGTGAAGAACCACAGCGCTGCTCCAGCCCAGTACGTGGCTCCAAGAGAGGAAGAACTGCACCCACAAGCACCCAGGGGCCAAGCATGCCCCCCCTGGCTCTGGCTGTGCAATGTGCTGAGCTGCTGGTCTTTCTGGACTAAGTGTTTCTCATCAGTGAACGGGCAGAGAGGGCCTGCCTCTTAGGCTCCCTGAGCACAGAAGATACAGTGATGCCAATGAAGTCCTCTTCATGGTGCCTGACCACTCAGCTGGCAGATGACAAGGAGGTGGGGCCTGCTACTGACTGCTGTTGTGCTATTATTATACACCTAAGACCTGGCTTCAAATCATAGTGAACTTCAACTCAAAGCTCCCGGAAATTCCCTTGGAAGTGAGCAGGAGGTGAGAGGAAAGGTTTTCTCAAGATACAAATGAGTGATGAGAGTGGAGACAATTCTCTGAGAACCCTTCCCTCCAGCCCCTTCACGCTCTCTCAGAAGGACAGTACCCAAGCTCCCAAAACTCACTGGTCTTCAGGAACTGAAGCCAGCTTGCTACAAACCTTCCAAACACACACTAAGGTGAAACAGACTGATGGGGGAAGAAGAGCATTTTAAACAAAATGTGTATTACACCAAATCAGTGATGCCTCACACACATTTATAATCTATAGGATCAAATAAGAGAAAGGCATGTAGAGAAGATCTATTGGGTGGTTAGGAGCATGCCTTTGCCCTCAGAGCAGGGTCCCACTCTGGCTTGTCAGCTTGGCACCATGTTAATAAGGGGCCATGCCCAGCATCTCTGAGGCTGGTAGAGCTGGGCTTCATCTGACTAGGCAGTTCTCAGGCTGTAAGGGATACACCACCCTCTGCAGTGTGCAGCAACAGGTGCCATGAGGCCCAGTGCTAAAGGCACAATAACAATAGCTTCTTAGTATGTTTTTGTTTTTGAAACAGAGTTTTACTGTGTAGTTCAGGCTGGCCTTGAACTCCCAAAGATCCTCCTGCCTCAGCCTTCCAAGTACTGTGATTACAGGCGTGAGCCATCATGCCTAGTTTCCTGGTATTTTAATAGTGACTACTGTTCCTGCATCAGATGAAATCATCTCGGAGCCACCAAAATCAACCCAATGTTCTAAGAGGGCGAGCAAAACTGCTATGCTATGAGAAAATGAACACCCAGCAACAAGTCAGTTCCCCAAATTGTTTTCTTTTTTCCTGCAACTAACAAAACAACAAATGTCTGCAGAGTACCTGGGGCTGGACCGGAAGCTGAGAGACCTGCAGCTGTGCCTTCCCGGCCACCGGGGTATGGAGGGCTGGCTGTGCAGGCTGGGCAGAAGGGGTGGGGAGCTGACTGGGAGGGGCGGCAGGAACAGGGATGTGTGGCTGCTGAGTCTTCCCCGGGATCTGGAGCTGGGCCTGGGCCTCGCCCACCTGAGGCTGCTGCGAGAACTGCATCGAGGAAGGGAGGGCTACAGTGGGCACGCTGGCTGGGGGTAGCCTGGCGGGCAGCTGCGGCGGTGGAGTGTGCAGGCTGGCAGCGTTCTGCACAGGGGGTCCTGTGGAGGGGTCATACTGCTGCTGGCTCTGCTTCTGTCCAGAGAGCTGAGCGGCTTGGGGGGTGGGTGGCATCCCTCCTGCAAAACAAGAAAGCCCAGAGCACTGACTTCAGAGCATGGCAGCTTCACCAAGTCACGAGGAAACACCTGACATCCCAAAGCCCACGTGAGAACCGCCACACTCAAATGGAGTGAGTGTTCTACAGTCTAACGTTGGATGAGCACACAGAGAAGGAAAGAAAGGCGCTTGGCTTTCGCAAGTTAGCACCAAGCAAAACGAGCATCCAACAACCACAGGGCACCCAAAACAGCAGCGACTCAGAAACACACAGGAGTGAAACTTGCTAGAAAGCACAACGACAAGGAGGTGTGGGTCCCATGTGAGTGGCCAGAATGGTCTCCAGGGGCTTTTCCACAGGGGGCTGAGGGGACTTGGAGGAATGCCCCAACTTTAGCACTCCCTTGACTGCACAGCCTCAAGGCTGTCAAGGGCTCCGTGCACGCCCTCGCTATACGCGAACGGCACTGCTCTCCGCCGGGGCTTACCTTGGACTGTCGGCATTAACTGCTGCAGAGGGACGCCTGTGTTCACCCCTGGATGCTGGAAAACTACCCCTGGATGACCCACTTCAAGGCGAGGTCGCTTAGACTGCTCTAGAATAATTTTCAAGAAAGGTGCCGTTTCATGTAAAAATAAAACCACAGAAGTAGTAGAAAAAACATGTGTTAAGTGTCTTTATAATCTCTGAACAGGAGAGGCCTTTCTATGCCATAAAAGATAAAGTTGATAAATATCGTTTCTTTTCATTAAAAATTTGCCAATATAAGAAAAAGTATCATTAAAAGGCAAAGGACAGGCAACAGTTGAGAGACATGGCAACAAGAGACAGGTGGGCTGGTTTTGAACATTCCAAGAGCGTTCACAAACCCATGGACAGTCTCAGTGACCAGGTGGGCAACACGGGCAGAGAACATGAGCAGCTAGCACAGAACAGACTCACAAACAGTTAACAAACATGAGGAGACACTATGTGGCCTTACGCAAAACCAGAGAAACCCACACCCAAACAAAAGCTAATTTTCACCTTCAGATCATCAGATTAAAAGGTACGTAATACTAAATAAAATGGCCAGCCAGGAGCTGTGGCACACAGCTCTAATCCCAGCTACAGGGGAGGCTGAGGCAGGAGGGTCTCGAGTTCAAGGCCAACCTGGGCAACTGGCAACTAAGCGAGACTGTCTTAGAGTCAAAAGAATAAAAAGCACTGAGAATGTAGTTCAGCAGCAGAACGTTCCCTGAGTTCAGACCAATACTGTATCATGTAAACTTAACTAATAAGATGACCAAACTGTGAGAGAACCAGACACTGCCAACAGCAGTAGAACTGGCCCTGCCCCTCTGGAGGGTAAGTTAACTGGTACCCCAAACCACCACTGTACCAAGATTTAACCAGACAGCTTGTTTCTGGGAGCTTTTTCTTTAGATAAGCTGATATGTGTCAGACACACTTGAGACTAGATGCCCAATCCTCTGTGGAGTGTGACAAAAGGGGGCACTAACAAACGAACACTGGTAAGAGCTGGCTGGTAAGGTATGAGTCCTCCACACAAGGGAATACGACACAGCCTCCAAAAAGAATCTGGTGCATGGCTTCTAGAGACAGCCATTAATTATTAAGTTAGTATCTTTAAAAAGACGTAATAGTCAGTATATGACATTTAATTTTTTTCAGAGTAACATACATGCAAACAATACTCGAGTCTGTGCAAATCCACAAATATGAACAGCAGTTACTGCTGTGGCTGGGGAGGAGGCAGGCACCAAACCAGAGGCAGCCTAAAGCGACACCTTCAGAACCACCTGAGTCTTTCGTTGTGCTTAGAATGTGAAGGAAAACTTCAGTCTAAAAAATGACTTCAAGAAGTGGGTGATGTTGTGTTTAACCATATCACGGTGACTAAGGTGCCTAGAGGTGCCGATGAAAAGCCAAAATGGAACACACTTGATCCACTGAAAAATGTCAAGTTTGCTACACATAAGCATCACATAAATACTTCGTTCAGCTGATGATCACCAGAAGAAAACTAACTTTGAAAGGAGGAAGAAGCTAAGCTCTCTAGAGTCAGCAGGCAAGGGACAGGGTGTGGTCACCCGCCAGCTGGCTGCCCCAAGAGCCCGGCCCGGCACGTACCTGCAGGTGGCATCGCTGGTTGCCTCCGGAAGGGGTCCGCCTCTGCTGCAGTGCCAGGCCCCGCCACCAGGCTCCCCACCAGGGCCTGCTGCTAGAAACACGAGAAGCTGTGAGAGTCCCCTCATCCATGGGCGTGAGAAGGCTGAATGTCAACTATCATAATGATCCCAAACACCAGCCCCACTCATTTTTAACAGGAGAAATGTTATCTACTCCGTGTCTTTAAACAGACGTAGGTAATGTATACTTGTGCATGATAAACACTGCACAGTTCTAACTTACCTCTGCAGGACAAAAAGGACTTATAAAAGACATTATTCTGGTTTTAAACAGAATTTCAAATCAGCACAAATCTACAGTCCTTGGGCACCTAACTAGCTCTGTATCGGGTAAATGACACCAAGGGGCCTCTCGGGTGAAACCTTGGCTTCCGCTCTGCGACTACAGCTTGGCTGACTGCCCAGGCGCACTGACGGCCCAGACTCACACCAAACACGGCTCAATAGTCCAAGGAAGCATAGGCTGTCTTCTACTGCAAAATGACACTAAAATTCCCATTAAGTAACAGTCTAACTTGGGTCATCAAAGTGGTATTTCTTAGGGTTAGCAACCTACAGGAGTTATGTGAAATGTGTGTGCTGTGTTACTTACATATTTCAAAGCAAGAGAAACCAATCTACAAAGGCCTGTGCTACCTGGTTCCAAGCACCTGTAAGACATTCTGGAAAAGGCTGTGTATGGGGCAGGGAAGGGAGTCCTCTGTGCCTTTCTCTCAATTCTTTTGGTTTTTTTTTTGGTACCAGAGATCGAACTCAGGTCCTTGCACTTTCAAGTCAGGCGTCGGAACCACTGAGCTAAATCCCCAGCCCTTTCTCTCAATTCTGCTATGAACCTAAAACTGCTCTAAAAAATAAAATCTTTCAACCAAGTTGAGTGCATGCCACTAATCCCAGCCCACTCAGGAGGCTGAGGCAGGAGGATCAGAAGTTCAAGGCCAGCCTGGGCAACTCATCGAAAGAGCTGGGTGTGCAGCTTGGTGGCAGAGCTCCTGCCTAGCATGAGCAAGGTCCTGGGTTCAATTCCCGGTACCAAAAAAACAAAATGAGTAATTTTTAAAAGTTGACCTAAAAAGCCACTGTGTTATTTTGCAAAGACAACTAGCTCAGTCTTGGTGAGCACAATGAACCCTTTTCAATCAGCATGAGAACTTGGCCACCCCAGCAAAGGCCACTACAGCCACGCTGGTAGGGACAAGATTCCATCTGTCTATTCTGCTCAGACAGGTGTTTCAATCAGAAGCTACGCACACCTAAACAAAGTCACCTCAACAAGGGGGATGGCTTCAAGCCACTGCCCTGCAGCCCTGCACAGCCACTCACTGCCAACCATGTCACCGTGTTTGTTCACAAGTGACACCCAGGACAGTCACCAGGAAGGCACTCTGCTACACTCAACAAAGAGGGAGGAAGAAGGAAGAGAGTAGAGGACAGAGGGTGGACAAAGGGGAGGAAGAAAAGAAGGAGTGATGTGAAAGACTGATGGGATGCTAGCAGCATCCTCTCTGTGGCAGGCTCACAGGCACCTTCATTATGTTTTTTGGTAGCAGCGTTGGGGACGGAACCCAGGGCCTTGTGCATGCCAGGCAAGGGCTCTAACACTGAGCTCCACCTCAGTCACTACAGGTAACTTTTAATCTGTATGTGGATTTTCTAAATTTCCCAAATGCCCAATAGTAAACATGCACTAATTATGAAAGAGCAAATTATTTTTAATAAAAGAAAATGATAAAGGGGTACATTCCAGATAACTGTTAAGTAAGCTGTTAAAAATATGAAAAGACACTAGTGATATGAGGGGAATCATACTTGTGAGAAGGGAATGGGGCTCAGCAGGTGTCCAGAGCTGGTACATGGGGTGGTACGGAGCCCAGGGTACACCCTGAGGACTGACCCAAAGCCAGGATGAAGGAGCCTGCTGGAGAGAGGAGCCTGCCTACCTCCCTGATCCCGGCCAGACACAAACAGCACAGGAAAGCCAAGACACGAAGCAGATGTCAGGGCCACCTGCCTTAGGAGAAGACCACAGTTTCAGTTCCACAGTGAGCTAGGTATTAACACAAAACTCTCAGAATCCTCAGAAGACTAACAGAAGCCAGTTTCCAAAATTGAATACAAAACTGCTCAAACTTGTAAAAGAGCAAGAAAACATGAGCCAAACTCAAAAGATAATTAATGGACATCAATCCCGGGGCAGCCCACAGCTGGAATTAGAAGGCAAGGACTTCACAGTGCTTTTGATAAGAATGCCCAAGAATGTAAAGAAAAACACACAGTAATAAAGGACAAGCTGAAAATTTTGTCGGGAAAACAAACTGTGGAGAGCAGCTTAAAGGTTCTAGAACTCAAAAACACAACATCTGAAATAAAAATTCCCTAGAAGGGCTCAATGATGACCTGAGAGTGCAGAGGAGGCAGCGACCACAAGACAGGACTCCCACAAGCAGAGCCACGCAGGGCCTGACTTCCATGCTCACACCAAGGCTCCAGCAACCAGGACCTGCAGTGCCCACCTAACAATCAATACACACAAGCACACGATTTTCAAACTTGCCAGAGCAATCTGAAGGCAAACAAAAAGCCACTCAATGAATGGTGTGGGAAGATGGATATGCACATGAAGAAACCAACGAACTGGGCTTCATTAACACATTCTGTCAGCTTGAACCACCAGTGGGAGAAGTGGTACAGTCATGCATGGGCCGATCATGCATGTACCAGTGCCTCACGAATTCCCCCCGCCATGTGAACATGCTAAAGTCAGAAAGGTCTGCACCCCTCGACACTGACAGGTGGGCAAGCCCTCCACTGCTTCTAGGCCCCGGCTGGCACTCAGCCTGGCCAGGACAGGGGACATGGTTGCTGGATGATGCTCTCTCCCTGGCACTCACTGGCAGCAACCATTCTTCACTGGTAGAACGTTTAGTTTTGTATTTCATCAGCATGGCAAAAAAACTAATACCTTTAAAATACAAACCTGAATGCACCTTGAGACCATAATGTTAAGTGAAATAAATCAGACACATAAGTTTACTGTTTGATTTTTCTCATATAAGAAACCCAAAATATAAACAGCAAAATAAAACAGATAATAGGAAGTAGGGAGATAGTTTACAAGTGGGAAGGGGAACAAGAAAGAGATGGAGGAAGAAAGGAAGGAAGGGGAAAGTGATTAAAAAAAGAAAAGAATGGAAATAGCGAGCCCAGGATTTAGCTCAGTGGTTCCGCCACCTGCCCTGCAAGCGCAAGGACCCAAGTTTGATCCCCGGTACCAAAAAACAAAATAAAATAAAATAAAATACAAACTTGAGCAGCCAGGTATGGTTGCAAACACCGGTGACCCCAGTACTCAGGAGTCTGAGGCAGGAGGAGTATGAACTTGAGACCAATCTAGACTAGAGTGAATTCAAGGCATGCCTAGACTACAATAGTGATACTTTGTCTCAAAAAGAATAAATATTTGCAAGAAAATAAAATATAAACTTGACTTGAAAAGAGAAAACTTTTTTTTTTTTTGAGACAGGGTCTCGCTTTGAAGTCAGGCTGCCCTCGAACTCCCAGTGATTGTCAGGCCTCAGCCTCCCAGTGCTGGGATTACAGGCCTGTGCCACCACACCTGGCTGAGAAAACCCTTTTAGAAAGAAAAAATAATTCCCCATGGAGGAAACGGATACTTACAGGGGTTTAATTCTCGGTGCTCTGTAAGATAGACAATGCCAAAAGAAAGTTTACTCAGAGCCTAGAAACCACTGACAGGAGAAGAAACGAGACCCACGTCCCACAGGAGAGACAGCCTGGAACATCAGCCACCTTGACACAAGTGGACTGAAGACCAGTAACAGCTGGCAGCTTCTGGGAACCAAATTTCTGCCCAATTTAAATAAACAAATACTTAAGTAAATGGTAAGCTAGGAGGGCCATGCCCTTTTCAAGACTGACTCAGTCACTGAAAGGCAGAACCGGCCACAGGAGCGGACAGAGGTCCTCCTGAGCACCTCAGGACACATGTCTAAGTGTGTAAGTGGGGGGACCGAGTACCCTACCCACCACCTCTGTTCCTCCCAGCTTCCAAGCCTCCTCAGGCTAGATCTTGCACACAGCTAACTGAGGAGAGCTCAAACCATCTGTGGTGCCTTCACTTCACTACTTTTCTTTTTGAGAAGTGCTGTAATAAGCTATTTTAATTCTTTCTTTTTTTTTTTTTGGTACCGGGGATCAAACTCCGGCCCTTGTGCTTGCAAGGCAGGTGCCGGAACCACTGAGCTAAATCTCCAGCCGAAGTTATTTTAATTTAAACATTCACTATATTCTTCAATCACACCTCACATATCAAAACAAGATAACACTGGGCCGGGGATTTGGCTTAGTGGTTTTACCGCCTGCCTCACAAGCGCAAGGTCCTGAGTTCAATCCCCGGTACCAAAAAAAAAAAAAAAAAGATATCACTGTACCACTGTATTTCTATAAACTTTTACTATACACATAAAAATATGTGCTTATACATAAAATAATATACAAAGCAGCTGTGTTATTATCATTGAAACACTGTAAACACAGGAAAGCACAGGAATAACTGATACCAGTAATACTCCTGCATGCAGTAACCACACTCCTGACATCATCTCAACAGCCTTGAGAAACAGACAAAAAGAACATGCGCGCTAGCACTGGGACTGCAAACCTACAGCTTGATTAGCACAGATACTGCTGCAAATAAAGCTCACACTGAAGCCAGGGTTTTTTTGTGTTGTTTGTTTTATGAGACAGGGTCTCACGATGCAGTTCGGGTTGGCCTCGAACTGGCCTGCCATCAGCCTCCGAGTGCTGGGATTACGGTGTGCATTACCACACCCGGCTGAAGCTATGTTTAAACCTTTTAGGGACACTCAGTATGGCGGCCAAGCCTGTCACATACCAGCAGTAAGGCTCAAGGCCACACCAACAGGCTTAGCGCTCCTGACTGAACCCCAACTACACACACAGCAGCTCCTCAGGTGCTAAGGCCTCCTGGTCCAGGCATACTACCCCAAAGGACACTTCTACACAGAGGGGATGGAACCACCGATCAGACAACGTCCAACTGGACTGCAGTTCCTCAAAGCAAGGGAGAATGAGTCGCTGCCAAAGAATTATTAACAGTGAGTAAAACACAAAAGGAGCACTTGTGAAATAAAATGAAATGAAAAAGTGTAATACATTTGTGTCAGCTGGCTGACAGGCAACAAAACGTGAAAAGTCATTGTCAGAATTATGAAATTACAGATATTCGTTCATGTTCTCTAACAGGAGAATGACTGAAAGATTTCTACTTAGGATGAGACTTTATAAATAAATGTGCTTCTATATTATTTTATATACAACACCTGTACACTAATAACACCTGAAATCTTTTAGATATTAATACATATATGATACAGACAGGTCTGGATTTATTTCTACAGTTTGTCTATATTAATTACACAACATAAAAATTCTAACAGCTGGCAGTAAATAAAACCCATACTGAAATTTTTTTTCCCTCTAAAGGAAAGATTTTTTTTTAATGTATATTTTTTCCATTAAGTTTATTGGTACATTTTGGGTATAAAATACAGTTACATTCATCATTGGGATCTTGTACCTCTACATGAGTATTTTGGTTCTTATTAAGGAGATTTTTTTCTTTTCAACTTTTTTATTTCCTCAGACATTCACTAGCATTTGCCTCAAAAAATCCGTAACTCAAAATCTAGACCTACTGTTTCCCTCCTTTGGCCTTTTAAATCATTTTTATAATGAAATATATCATACCTACAAAAGAAATTATAAAACATGTATGCAACTTTAAAAGCATAGCAAAACTAATCCTACAATTTAAATAATGGGGTATCCTTCACTCAACAATCCATTCAATTTTTCTGTATATTTGAAAATTTTTATAATACATTGTTGAATAGAAAATTACATTAAAACGTAAAAAGGGCGGAGGCAGGGATTTAGCTGAGTGGCACTGCACCTGCCTCAAAAGCACAAGGTCCTGAGTTCAATCCCTGGTACCAAAAATAAATAAATAAATAGGCCAATAATAAATCAATCACCATGTACACATCACATGGCATAAGAAGTAAAACTATTCGTGTCTTTAAAACTTCCTACACCCTCTTCCCACCAAGACCCTCACTGCAGGAATTGTGTTAAGCATCTGTACACTGTTGGTAGAAATGAAAATTAGCATAACCATTATGGAAAAAATATGAAGGGTCTTCAAAAAATTAGTAATAGAACTGCCATATGATCCAGCAGCCCCACTTCAAGCATGTCTGAGAGAAGGAAAATCAGAGTCTGGAGAGGAACCCGCAGTTCCAGTTCACTGCAGCACATTCACAACAGGAGACAGTCGCAAGCCAGGCTGCTCAGAGATAAGCCTGTAGGTGATGACACTGCAGACAAATATGGGTTTTGTCACTTACACTGAAGTGTGCGTGCATGTGCACATCCCTGTGTGCTACTGGGGACTGAACCCAGGGCCTTTACACTGAGCTGCATCCCTAGCACCCTCCACCCCTTTTTAAATTTTGAGACAAGGTCTTTCTAAAAGCCATATGTAGGGCCGGGGATTTAGCTCAGTGGTTTCGCCGCCCGAGTTCAATCCCTGGTACCAAATAAATAAATAAATAAATAAAAACCATATGTATTTAAAGTGTAAAAGGTGATCTGATAGATAGTGAAATTAGTTCCATAGTCCAGTTTTTAAACTTGTCATCTCAAGAGTTAGCTTTTTCTGTGTGAGAACACTGGAAGTTCTCTCCCAGCAAATTTCAGGCATGAATACAGCATTATCAAATAGTCACCATGATGCACATCAGGTCTCCCAAATGTGTTCATTTTATAACTGCAAATTTTATACTCTGATCAACATGTCCCTATTTTCCCCTACCATTCCATTCTTTCATTTCTATGATTCAACTTTTCTACACACCTGAAATAAACAGGAAGACGGCAAGTTCGAGCCCAGACTGGTAACTTAGTGACTTAGCAAGATTTCATCTCAAAAAATAAAAAGGGGCAAGGGGGTGTAGCTCGGTGGTAGAGCACTGCTAGGTTCCATCCTCAGTACAGCAAAAAATTTAAAAATGTAAAATGTGAGAGAGAATCTCATGGAATATTCTTCCCAATTTAACCTCTAGCAATCTAGTCCATGTAACAGAAAATCAGAGTAGTTCATTTAAAGTGAAAATACTGACAATCTTTTCTGTTTTGTTTTGTTTTTTGAGGCAGGGTCTCCCTTTGTAGTTCAGGCCGACCCTGAACTCACTATGTAGCCCAGGCTGGCCTTGAACTCACAGCGATCCTCCTGCCTCAGCCTCTGCAGTGCTGGGATTACAGGCATGCATTACCACGCCCGGCTCCGACCATCTTTTTGATACATCTGTAACTACTCCTTGCCTGCCACCGACCTGTTCTTCAGCAGATATTATCAGTGTGACCTATAAATGCACTAATATATTACATTCCTCCACGTAGTGACAGGAAAGAGGTCTACTAATAAATTTCCTGCCAATCTTCAATTTAAACTCACTACAACAAGCACCTAAATAGCAAAATCAAATTATCATTCCCCACAAAAAGGAACCAGGACCCTTCGAGAAATGTCTGACTCCAGAGCTGCATCGAGGCACATGCATAATGAACTGTAATGTAGTTTGTGTCGTAAAGTCACAGGGACATCTCAAAAGTGCACTGGAGCTGGTGTGAAGGGCTCCCATGAGTCTATACAGACAACCCAGCATCAGATTAAATACCAAGAGGACAGCAGGGAGGGACTGGGCAGCAGAGGCCTGGCAAGAAGCACCAGGAAAGCTTACAGAGTGGCAAAAATGGACACCATGACTGTCGTGTGGGTGACAAGGGTACACGTGTTTGTCAAAACTCAGCAAAACTAATACCAAAGATCTATGCAATCCCATCTGTAAATTATACATCAATTTAAAGTAACTCCATTTTTACACACTGAGGAAGAAAAGTCACAAGCCTGACATGGTGCAGACCTGTAATCCCAGCTCTCAGGAGGCTGAGGCAGGAGGACCATGAGTTCGAGGACAGCCTGGGGTACACAGCAAATTCAACGCGAGCCTACACTATACTATACTGCAAAATCCTGTCTCAAAGAAAAGAAGAAAAATCGTAAATCAAATCAACAGCACAGAAATAGCATTAACAAAATTCCACACCCACTGATGATAAAGGACATGTCCAATGCACAGCTCCCACATCCTGGTGAAGGACCAGTGCTCCCGGAGAATGGGAAGGCTGGGTGTCTGCACTTACCCCTGCCCTTCAGCACCATACTGGAAGCCCCTGGCCAGGCCACAGAACAAGGGGAAAGAACAGACATACGGCTAGGAAGAGAAAAACAAGTCCTGCTCTCCTTGCAAACATGATTCTCTATGCAGGAAACCCCATGGGATCTAAAATAGCAGCTCCTAACACCTGTGAGCTTAGCAAGGCTGCAGAACACAGACTCAAGTAATCCACTGTATTTCTATACACTTGCAGTGTACAGCTGGAAACTGTTTTTTAATTTTAAGTACTATTTACAACACCACAAAAAATTGGTAAAAATCTAGCAAAATATGTATACAAGTTAATACACTGAAAATTACAAAATGCTAATAGAAGACATCAAAGACACAAACACATGGAAAGACAGCCCACCTTTAAGGGCCACAAACTCACTACTGCCAAGGCACTACTTTTCCCCAAGCTGCTCAACGTGAAAGGAACTGAATGACCAGAGCAGTACTGAGAAAGAATACTGGAGAGCACACTCTGCCTCAAGGCTGACTGCGAAGCCACAGGAGCCAGGATGGTGCGGCAGTAGGAGGCTGGCTGGAACCAGCAGAAGACCAGGCCCAGGAACAGCACCACACCCAGGGGGCCACCCGACTTCTAGACAGAGACCCAAAGTCAACTCGAGAGAGCAGGACAGTCTCTTCACGACATGGCTCGGGCACAACTGAACACCCACATGTAAAAAATGAACTGCTACCTGTATCTGTCACATTATACAGAGCTTCACTGAAAATGGATTACAAGTCTAAATGTAAAACTACAAAACTTCCAAAGAGGCACGGTGGCACACACTTCTATTCCCAAGTACTTGAGTGGCAGAGGTAGGAAAATTACAAATTCAAAGCCAGCCTAGGCAACCTAGCAAGACCCTGCCTCAAAGTTAACAAACAAACAAAACCTGGGCGTAATGGCTCATGCTTGTAATTTTAGCATTTGGGAGGCGGAAGCAGGAGGATCACTGTGAGTTCAAGGCCAGTCTGGGCTATAAGGTGAGTTCAAGACCAGCCTGAATTACACAGGGAGACCTTAGCTTCAAAAAAAAAAAAAAAAAAGCAGGGCTAGGGACTGGGGATGTAATTCCACACTTCCTGGGCTCAATCCCCAGGACCACCAAAAACCAAAAAAATTATAAAACTTCCAAAAGAAAACACAGAAGCAAAGGGTTCTTAGATATGATATCAGAAACATGATCCATTTAAAAAATGGTAAGCCCTACTTCATCCAATTTAAAACATTTCCTCTGCAAAAGCTAAGTATTGAGAGAAGAACAGACTAGGGGAAAACTTGCAAATCTCATGTCTGACAAAAAACCTGATATCCATATTATGCAAGGAGCTTTCAAATGCACCAATAAAACAAAATTCAATAAAAAATAAGTGAGTCATAAACAAATACTTCATGAAAGACAAACAACCGAAGATTGCAAGCAAAGATGCTCATTAGTCTTAGTGACACAACACACTGAAACAGGTGCGTACCTATCAGGGTGACTCAAACAGAACCCTGATGACAAGCGGTAGCAGGGAGGGCAGCAAGGAGGCAGGCCACACTGCTATGGGACGCCAACCAGCAGAAAAGCTGGCCATTTCCTAGAAAAGCAAACATACATTTACACAACCCAGGAATCAGACTCCTAGGTATCTACAGAAATGAAATCAAAGTCCATGTTCACTCAGAAAACTATATGAGAGCAATTACAGTTGCTTTATTCATAAATCCTAAATGAAAACAACCCAAGATCTTCCAAAGGGTAAAAGAATGAATAAGGCACAACTTATTCAGGAAATGAAGCACTACTCAGTGACAAAAACTACTGGTAAATGCAACAAACTGCACCCCCTCCAGTGCTCTATGCGGAGCGAGAGCCTCCACCCCAGCCTGGAGAAGGCAGTCACAGAGCTGGAGAACACAGATGAAGTTAGAGGGATGAATCCAAGGGGAGACCAGACAGGTCTGTGTGGCAGAACTGTTCTGTGTTTGACTGTCATAGTGGGGAGTACACGGCTCTATCAATCTGTCCTGATAAAGCACGGACAGCCCCATGCTGCAGTGTCTACAGGACAGCTGCTCTGCACTTCTGGGAAACACTGAGGTCAGTGAAGGCTGAGACAGTGGCCCAGATTAAAGACCAAAGAGGCAGGAAGACTATACCCTGTGAGACCCTGGTAGGAATCCTGGGATGGGGAGAGGGCTGGAAAGTGCAGCTACAGAACAGCAGATGGAATCTGAAATACACTATGGATCACTGTACTGGGGTTAGGTAAGCTAACACCCTTGTCTACTAGGTGTTGAAGTAACTAGGGATAAAGGGGCATTATGTGATGTCACATGTATAGATGAGAGAATGAAACTAGTGCAAATGGGGCAAAAAGTCAACAACTGGTAAATTTAGACTAGATATCAAGGGAGTTTCTTGTATGCCTATTGCAACTTGTACAATATGTTTGAAATTATATCAAAATTTAAAATAAAAACAAAAAATAAAAAATATCACCAAAGCAGAAACTGCTCTTAGAACCCAGCATGATCTATTCCAAAAGTGCTCGGCTCTGACACTGTCTTAAATTCCTGGCATCACTAGACTGCACCTGCTGACCTCCCCTGGGAAGCCCCCGGCCCTCGTGCCCCGGGGTAGTCTCACGCCAGCATCTCCTCTAGCTAAGGAGTGTACCACATTGTCATCTGCCAAAATCTGCTCTTGTTCTGTTTTGCACTGTTCTCAAAATACAATAAAAGACACAAGAAAGAACGAACATTTAAACACAGCACACAAGGAACCCTGAGCATACAATCAACAGGACTTGCAGATTAGATGACATGCACACTAAAAGCTACTACCACACTGCAGGTATGCAAAAAAATAATGCAGTAAGCTCTGTGTGGTCACTGATTCATGCAATTTAATAACTATATGCAAGAAGGCTTTTTTACTTTTAAAAAATAAGGAATGGGCTCTGGAAAAAAAATGCCAAAGAGCAAATAGTAAATTGAAGTTTAAAATACCTGGATGAAGGAAACGTTTGGGATGAGACTAAAGTTTAGAACCATCGAAAAGTACCTGAAATGGTTGCTGCTGGGATGAAAAAGCAGCAGAAACATTTGGCGGAAGCTGGGTTGCTATAGCAACAGGAGTCCCAGTCTGCCCATCCTTGCCTGTCACAACCTTTACCTGAGAGAAATATTTTGAGAAAAAAAGCAACATAATTTTTAGACTGCTCAAAATTGTGTTAGAATTTCATTGCTGTCAGCTCACTGATTCAGGTGTTTAAAAATGAAATGTTTTTGCATCACATCCTGTAAAAGGACACTGAACTGACAAATTTGTAACATAACAACTGCCAATCTTTAGGACTCCAGTTTAGGTCAAAGAAAACATCCTAGGTTTGGCACCTTCAAACCTTAAAGTGGGAATGGCAGACTCAAGTAACAAAGCCCTGCAGCTTCCTGGGCCATCTTTACCACAGACAGCACTGCTATCTACCTGCATTAGGAAGCTGTAAGCAGGGATTTACTTTTCTTCCCAAGTACAGATAAGGTGACTGAGCTCACAGACAATGTTGGTATAAACATAAAAAGAACTGGATTTCACTGTTTCATGGCAATAGAGGGAGTCCTTGAAACAGTCATATAGACCTGAAAAACAAAACAGCCCACCCCGGGAAGGGTGCTGAAGGAGACACAGATGGCCAAGCCACAGACACACCCATCGATGCCAGTGAGGACGCTGCAGCAGAGAGACAAGCTTTTGCTCACCAAAAGCCAGTTTCTTTGCACAAGGGCTGACAAAGATTTAAACTGTTTTAGCTCTATCATAAAACAAAAATAGCTTCACCAACATAGTGTACACTACACAACACAGAGGCACAAAATACAGTGCATTACAGTACAATTCTCTGTCACCCTGGTTTAGGAAGCACAAATAAGAGGACCTTGGGAACACCTATGGTGTGGGATTTATTGTGCACCTATCCTAGGCACCAAAACATAAACTGTCTACAAAAGATTCTATCTTAAATATCACTTAATAGGCAAGTGCAGAAGTGTGGATTTAAAATGTGATCTCAAACCTAAAACTACTTCTAACAATGGGAAAAAATTCTAATTTCTTTGCCATAATAATTTTTTTTTTTTGGTACCGGGGATCAAACTTGGGTCCTTCCGCTTGCGAGACAGGTGGCAGAACCACTGAGCTAAATCCCCGGCCCGATAACTATTATCTTAATTATGAAGATCTCCTATAAATCCAGCTGTGGTGACAGACACCTGTAATGCCAGCACTCTGCGAGGCTGAGGCAGGAGAATTCCAAGTTCAAGCCTAGCCTGAGCAACTTAGTGAGAACTTGTCTCAAAAAATTAACAAGGCTGGGAATACAGCTCAGTGTGAAAGCCCTGGGTTTGATTCCTGGCACTGCAAAATGAAATAAATAAATGGAATCTCCTATAAAAATAGTGAGTTGTAATTTTGGCTGGTGATTTAAACTCTTTGTTAAAAACTACGCTGGCAGTGTTTACGGACAGTGCTACATAAATACCATGTGAAACCTGGAAACCAGGGGAGAGGTGCTAAGCCTTACCAGAAAGGCTGGGGACAGCAGTCAGTGTCTGCCATGACCACAGGCCCAGGCGAAGGGGACACTGGACTGCACTGGCCAGGCCTGGGTGAGATGGGCTCTGGTTCTCAGTGATGGCACCTGGTGCTGAGTAGGCACCAGTCACGGCCCGGGCACCCCCTTCCCTACTCAGCTGTATGGGAACAGCTCTTCCCCACCACAAAGAGAGAAGGGAAATGCATTCTCCAACCTTACGCCTCCATCAGACCCTGATGAACTCACAATCTGTGTAATACCCAGGCTCAAGAGTTACTTTTCCACTCGCTGCTGTGTGCACTATAATTTGCTTCACACAGATCCTCTACACTATTAAGCTGCTGTTTCTTACCTCATCATTAATAACCTCAGATTTTTCTTCCTCTTCTTCCTCCTCTTCATCTTCCTCTTCAATGTCCAAATCATTCTGCCTAAGATACGCTTGTAACGGGGCATAATGCTTCTTCTTAAAGGCTAGGAAATCCATCATGTTCCCCTGAAGATGTTGCAAGAAAAACAGTTCAATAAGATACTCCTTGAAGGCCTCCCTGAGCACCTCCATCTCCTTGTAGTGGTAGTCCAGGCACTGCTTCCGCATCTGCGCCATCTCCTGGGAGGCTGGGGGGATCTCCTCCAGCTTCTTGGGTACCTTCTTCACCCCTAAGCTGCCCACAGACGTGAGGGGTAGGCTGGAAAGGCCCAGGGGCATGGTAGTTCTGGACGGGCTGGTGGGTGGTGGAGGGGATGTCATCCCAAATGGTGAGGGTCCCCCAACCCCAGGGAGTAGCACGCCGGGAGCCCTCTCGAATCCAAGAGGTCTGCTCAGTGGCTGGCCCTGCAGTGCCTGCTGTTGCTGCTGGATCAACTGGCCCTGGATGATGCTGCTGATCTGGGGCGGCAGGCTTGCTGTGGTGATATGGCCTGGGGTGGCCAGGGGCTGCAGGCCAGTCCCACCTGCAGCCACAGGGCTCTGGGGCCCCAGATGGTGAATAGTGCCTCCTGACTGCGCATGCGGTTGGGACAGTCTCCGTTCTCGGGCCACAATGGGAGTCCCTGCATGCTGGAGCTGAACCTGGGCTCCCTGAGCCATCGGGGCAAGGCCTGGTGCCTCCTGAAACACAAAGTGCCCGCTGCTGGATGGACTCAAGCTGATCTGCCTCACAAGCACACTGGCATCCACAAAGCCTCCAGTGGGGCTGCTGCTGCAAATACCCAGCCCTGGGCCCGGGGCCCCAGCACGCACACTCTGCAGGGCCTGCCCCGCTCCTGGGCTGGGCTGTGTGGGGCTCTGCGTCTGGACCTGCTGAGACAGCGGGGAGGTAACTTGGATGTATGATGGGGAGCCATGCTCAAAGCGCCTCTGCTGCGCACTGAACTGGAAGCCTGGTGAGGTAGGGCTGGGCAGCGGCAGCGGGGCCAGTGTGATCTGCTGGTTTCCTCCCACGACAGGGCCAACGCTCTGCAGGGTGATGTTCACATTCTGTCCAGTCACGGGACTTCTGCTCATCAGCTGCTGTATCTGGTAACTGGGGGACTGCGGTGCGGAGGGGCTGGCAGACGGAGCAAAGGGTGCTGCGGGGGATGGGGACAGGTTTGGCTGAGCCGGCTGCTCCTCTTCACTGCCGGTAAAGGACCTGGACCGCTGCAGCGGGTGCTGGACATTCTGAGGACCGCTGCCATGGTGCATTATCACCTCCCTTCACTATTTCACGTAATATTCTCCTAGGAAATAAAAATTAAAGCAAGTTACTGGGAAGCAGATAAAACTGCTTGATTACCATTAGTACAATTGCCACCTGCCAGCCAAGGAAGCTACTCCGAAGGTATGTTCCCACTGGCATCTGATTCAGACCAGGGGGCATCTGACTAATGCACCCCAAACAAAGTGCAAGAGGCCACTACATCTTACCCACAGACAGCTTTTCCCTCTTTCCTCACCACCCAAGATGTCAAAAGAAAAAAAGGTCAAGGGAAGAAGGTGGCCCCAGGCCAGGGTCGTGAAGAAGCACGAGACCAAGACTGTAATTTCCTGTTTGAGAAAAAGCCTAAGGATTTTAGCAGTGAACAGGACACTGAGCCCCAAAGGAACTTCACGCACTATGTCCAACAATCCCACTACATCCAGCTGTAGCACGGAAGGAAGGGCTCTCCTCTAAGGTACCTGACAGTGTCTCCTGCAAACTCACTGTCCCCAGCCTTGCATACCCAAAGAGCCACCCAGCTGCCTGAGTGGGCTCCAGAGGACAGACCTGAGATGGAATGGAGACAACTGGCCTGGACAGGGAAAAAAGCTGCCAGAAAAGGGGACAGCCCCAGCAAGACACGGCCAGTCCTTGGAGCAGAGGTCAATCCTGTCATGTGGTGAAGACTGCACATGATGTGGATTCGAACGAGCTGGGTGCCTTCCTGGCCACCCATGCAGTAAGATGGGGGGCCCTCCTGCACCACCGAGGGGAAGGCCAGGCTGGATGTTCTATCTCCAGCAAACGAGCAGCACCCTTGCCTTCAGTCATGCTGCCTCGAGAGGCAGAGGTGCTTTTGGGACCGCGTACAGGACAGTGATGCACTCCACTGCCACTGGGAAGGCAATGTCCTGGCCCAGACTCACTCAAAATGCCAAGCTGGGAAAAGCAAAGGCCAAAGGGCCTGCCCTAAACTGGGTTAAATGTACAAGGCTGGGATTCTGCATAGAGAAATAATAGAAACTGCCCTTCAAAAAGAAAAACACAGGCTAGGGATGCAGCTCAGAGGCAGAGCACTCACCCGGGGAGGGGAGGGATAGAGGCAACACTGGACACCATCTCTTTCAACATAGACTAGAAAAGTGTCCTGTGAGTCCCTGCTGTGCCCAGGGCCTGGGACTTGGCCTGGAGTGCGGGTGCATGACCCTGGCAGCTACTGCTCACACAGTCAACCTTGCTGATGGCAGTGCTGACCCTGTGGGTGCCATGCAAGGCCACCCAACCCATGAGCCCTCACATGCTGCAGTGAGTGACCACGGGAGGCGTGGAGGATGAAAAGACTCAGTTCAGTCACTAAGAGGCCCAGAGGGGCTGTTTCTCCACCGAGAGTGCCCAGCCATCGGGGAGACTCTAGGAGAAGAAGGGCCAACAAGCCAAGAACTTTCTGGCTATTTATTTATTTATTTATTTATATTTATTTATTTTTCGGTACCAGGGATAGAACTTAGGACCTTGAGCCTCTGGCTTTTATTTAGAATATCAGTATAAGATAAAAAAACAGGAAAAAAGCAGTTTTTGGCCAGGAGCTGTCTCAAGGCTAGGCAGTTTTTCTTGGGGAAAGAGGAAAGACACAACATACCTCACTTAATCTAAATTTTTGGTGTTGTTTAACCATTTGATCCTCACACAGCCTGTGTGCCTTTGCCCTGCATTTTAATCATTCACTCCTAGCCAGGTCCCTCACACTCACAGCCACCCCATCTGAGGGACAGGAGATGAGTGGCTGGAGGCCAGGCAGCCAGGAGGCTGCAGCGGGAAGGACCGACCAGAAAGGCCTTCTCTAGCTCCTCGCGCAGCACAGCAATCTGCCGACCTCTGCCCTTGGAGGGTAGCACCCCGAGGCACTCTGCCCCACTTCACCAGAACACGGCACCCTCGATTGCACTAGCAGGCTGGGGGACCAGACATTCCCTTGTAAGCCCAGTCCACAAACCAGAGCCACTCGTGCTTCAGGGCCATGCTACTGGGGGACAAAGAGACTCTGCCCTAGGAGGGTGACAGTCAGTACAGGAGCCATGATAAAAAGGAATCAAGTCCTAGGACAGAAGGCAAGCATGGCCTCAGACCCTAACCCTCCACAAGAGCACAAGAGAAGAAAAGCAAGAAAAGGAGGCTCACAGGGAAGGAGAAGGGAACTAGCAAGGACCTCGCCTGAACTGTTGGGCAAGTCCTCTGGGCGCGCAACACAGCCCAGACTCTACGTGAGGTCATACCAGTTTCTCAGAGGCTCAGAACTCCACAACAGCATAGAGTGAGCGCGCTAGACAATGGTGAGAGCAGAGGGGCCCAATGGAGAAGGAGAGGATGGAGCAGGATTCACCCAGCATCAGACTAGGGCAGCTCTGCAATCTCTGTACAGGCCATAGGCACAGAAGTCACTTTCACCCCGGGAGGAACAATGGTGCAAGTGAGTGACAGATGGCAACCAGCACCCAGCTCAGAGCCAGGTCCCCAGGGGAGGTGGGACACACCCACGCCAGGGCAGCTGCTGATCAGAGCCAGCCGCCTCCTGGCATGAAGGAGAAGCAGAGCATGAAGGACTGCACTGTGCACTGTGGGTGCCAGGCTGAGCAGGTGCTACCACACGGCTGTTCCAGCCATGTCGGGGATACCCAGCTCCTCACCTTCCTGGGGTTCCTGACACCCTGACATCATGAACCTGAAGGAGCTACAAAATTTATAGCACTCTTCCAGTCCTGAATCCCAAGTTGAACTGTGGCACACATGAAATCAAATTATACAATTTACAAATGCACAAGTATATTCCTAGCATACATAACAAACAAGTACGAATTTAAACCAGAAGAAAGGCAAGGTTTGACCAGACAGTTAGTCCCTGAAGATGGAGCTGAAGACACGGGCAAGATCAGCAAACTGAAGGGAAAAAGGGAGCAGAGAGAGGAAGAGCCTGTGCTGCCCACCCAGGCAGGCCCAGTACTGCACCCTGACTCGCCCTGGGCTGCAGGGACCTCTGCCTCCTTGCGGTGCTTACTGCCTTCCAAAGAAACTTCCTCCTTGACTTTTTAAAGCAAATATCACGAGGGGAGGTGAGAGCGGAAGAAAAGCCAGAGCAGACACACAGGTGTGCTCAAGGTTACACCGACAAGACCCCAGAGCAGCAGGCCATCAGTGGGAAGTGTCAAAAGCAACTCACAGATGTGGTGGTTCTTTAAGACACAATAGGTGCACGTACCAATTGTCCACGATAAATGCACTCACTGTGTATCACAAATGTGTACTAGTGAAAGATAATTAAAAATTCAAGGCTGGGGATTTAGCTCAGTGGTTCTGCTACCTGCCTCGCAAGCACAAGGTCCCGAGTTTGCTCCCTGGTACCAAAAAAAAAAAAAAAAATTAAAAACTTTCAAACATGACCATTCACAAAACCAGGGGAAAGTAAGAATTGGGGACAAAATGTTGTAACACACTGATATATTCAGAAAATTCAACATAAACTCTCAGCACAAATCACATATCAAAATAAATAATGAACTTTTAGAAGCAAACTTTTATATCAAATGTAAAAAAATTAAAACAAATTTCACCAACATCCATTAAAAAAAAGACTACAAATCAAATACTAAGTCTTGAAAGGAAATTCAAGTTGCAATCCTAAAACTAATAAAGCTGTATCTGAAAAGAAAGATTTGAAGACAAAATTTTCAAACATATAAAATTCAAAAGGGCTGAGGGTAGAGCTCAGCAGTACACGCCCAGTACATGTGAGGCTCTGGGTGCAATCCCAGCAAGCACAAGACAGACAGGGCATGGTGGCACATGCCTGTGATCCCAGCACTCAGGAGACTGAGGTAGGAGGATCTCTGCGAGTTCGAGGCCAGCCTGGGCTACATAGCGAGTTCAGGGCCAGCCTGAACTACAAAGGGAGACCCTGTCTCAAAAAAAAAAAAAAAAGAAAACAGTTCAGAGGAGAATTTGGATCCCTTCCACATGCTACTAATGAATATAACACAACCTAAAGTGTTTCTCCAGGCCCATGAGCGAGGCACAAGAGCAGATGGCTGGTGCTCTACCTCCTCACACTGCTGAGGAGCAGATGGGAGGCAAGGGGGGAAGCCAGGAGCTCCTCTTGGAAGCTGAGGTGCAGACGGTAGTGTGGAAGTGAGAGGGACCAAGAGGACCCCCATCACCTCTGACCTCGTAATCCTACTTGTGAAAATCTATCCTAGGTAAACTAATCCACCAATTAAAAACACTGTAAAATATAAATATATAAAAATAAAAATAAAAAGGGCTGAAGATGTAGCTCAGTGTGAAAACCCTGGGTTCACTGCCCAGTACTGATGGGGGAAAAAAAAGGTCAAAGATGTAACCAGAAATACTTAACATCCAAGTTTAGACCAGTGATGGTGAACCTTAGAGCTTTCAATGGTAACACCCTGCTGCACCACGCATGCCATAGGTTCATCACCACAGTTCTAGATGGAGAATATGTAATAAATATGGAAAGTATTCCTATTTTAGTTTTGTTTTGCAAAACAGTCTTAGCGGGGCATGGTGGTGCACGCTTGTAATCTCAACAATCAGGAGGGTGAGACAGGAGGATCTTCTCAAGTTTGGGGCCAGACTGTACTACATAGTGTATTCAAGGCTAGCCTGAACTACACAGGAAGACCCTGTCTCAAACAAAACAAAACAAAGTCTTGCTGTATAGTCATCCAGGCTGGCCTTGAATTCACGATCCTCCTTCCTCAGCCTCTGGGTTCAGAGGCATGCACCACAATACCTAAACAGATTCCCCCACTCCCACACGGAGGTTTGAATCCAGGGCATTCACACCAAGCTACATTTCCAGCCTTTTTTTCGTTTTTGAGGCAGAGTCTCACTAAATTGCCCCACTGGTCTCCAACTTACAGTCCTCCTCCTTCAGCCTTCCAGAGACCTGGGATTACAGATGTGTGCCCAGCGTGGCCAGATACATCACTAAGTGACACAAGCAGGATATTAATTGTACAGCTTTATCACTACTATGTAAAGGTTATCAACTTTTAAAAGTCCACTAACACACATCAAAATGTGAATACTGACCTCCACCTGACGAACTGTAGTACTCACACAAGGGGCCAGCTACTGTCACCACAGCACCGGGGATGCAGGCAGAGGCCACAACCAGCCGCCCAGCTCAGGCCACACCATGGGCACTGGCAGGACATTCTGGAAAAGGCAAAACCACAGGGCCAGGGATCAGGGCAGGGCAGGGCAGGGCAGGGCAGGGCAGGGCAGGACAGGACAGGACAGGACAGGACCGATCTGAGGGAGGCAGGAAGCTGTTTTCACAGCTGACTTCCAACCCTGATCACACCAAGATGAAAAAAGGACTGGGCCAGGGATTTAGCTCAGTGGTTTCGCCGCCTGCTGCGCAAGCACAAGGACCCGAGTTTGATCCCTGGTACCAAAAAAAACAACAACGAAAAAAGGATCAAAACCACACAGAACTGCAGAGTAAAACCCACCAACTTTTACTGTTAGTGAATTATACCTTGATTCTTTAATAGAATGGTTCCTGACTTCAGTGAGCTTATAATTGAGTTAGAGAAATAAACACAACTATAGAGAAACTTTATGAAAAAGTGTTTCCAAAAAATAGGGTGCAGATACTCCAACAGGAGCGGCACATGACCAATGACTAAGCAAGGTCTTAACTGGCCACATGTCTTACTTTAGCTCAGCTTTCCTGACACAGGACCTGTACGGACTCATCTGGCAGGTGTGACCATCACTGCAGGTGGTCAGGATCTGTACGTCCTCATCCATCATCTCTACCAGCTACTCTGAAAGGCCCCTCAGCTGCTGCAGAGGAGCTACACAGAACCAGGTCTTCCTGTCCCTCCCCCATCTGCTTCGTTGTCTCAGGAGAGCGTGGTCCTCCTCTTGACTTCCACGAGATCATCTTTCTGGATCTCACGCAGAGTGAAACTATGTGGTAACTGCCTGTGTCTGGCTCATCTCACTTATGTTCTCTGTAGCAGCCCTCCCCAATCATTTTGGCACCAAAGATAAAGTTTCATGGAAGACAACTGGGGGAACGGGGTCCACAATGCAGAATCAGTGAGAGACTCAGCTTGTTTTCCTGAAACTAGGTGGTCACATCTGATGAGTGATGGGGGACAGTGACAACGAAAGTGTGTTACACCCAATCAACTCTGTAATCTCGTTCTAGTTGCTGGCACTGCAGAAAACTCTGCTTCACAAAGACAGGATGCTGAAAACAGAAGCAGGCTTTTCAGTGCTTTTGTGGCAATCTTAGGGTATTACACTTTGACTTTAATCCAGAACATGTAGAGATTTGAAGTTACCTCAAACATACTTTTTGTTGCTTTTTTTTTTTTTTTGATCTTCAGACAGGGTCTCACTATGTAGCCCAGGCTGGCCTTGAATCTCCAACAATCCTCCTGCATCAGCCTCCTGAGTGCTGAAATTACAGGCATGTACCACAATGCCTGACTTCAAACACGCTTTTTAAGGTCAGTCATCTGCAATCCAAGCAGTCGATCCTCTCCTGGCACCAACAAAGTCCATTCACCTGGCTCATTCACAAGTGGGTCCCAGATCCATTTCTTCCTAGCTCAGGGGTCTTTCTTT
>NW_004624747.1:27688946-27717049 GCF_000247695.1 Heterocephalus glaber | reverse complement strand
CCAACATTCCCAGTGCCCACGCATCACCCGCATCATCCAGTTTGGCTTTGAACGCAGCCACTTTATCTAACAACTTGAACATAGTTGTCATTCTCCCCTGAAGTGACAGACTGAGTTCGCTGAGCAAGTAGAATGTGGCACACAAGTAAGTTTTGCAAACCATTCCACGTCACTGAAATGTGCTGCCGGGGTGACCATTTTTCCAAAACAAATCTCTGAACTCAGGAACTCTGGCTAGTGGTCCACCTTCAGAAAGAACCTTGCCAGGCGTATGGTACAGGCCTGTGATCCCAGCAGTTGGGAGGCTGAGGCAGGAGGACTGCCTAGGCTACAGGAGTTCAAGGCTAGCCTGGGCCACACAGTGAGTTCACGTCTAAGAAAGACAAAGCAACCCCGTTTCTGTATGTAAGAGGAGACGCGTGTGCTCTGTGTCCATCTCTCACAGAGCTGTGCCAACTGACATGAATTAAGGGCTTGTAGTTTAATGTGGTCCATCATTTCCGTCATGTCCTGCAAGACATTGGTCAATCCAGGTGAGGTTTTCCAGCAAGGCAGCATTTCTCTACGGAATACACAGTGTGCAGACTCACATTCAGAAGCGACCCCCGAGACGTGGCCCAGAAGCAGAACGGCATCCACTCACCAAGAGACCAGTCCCGCTCTCCAGCCGCGTGGGCCTCAAAGACTTGAATGGCTCTGCAGCGTGGTGTCGGCTGCCAAGAGAAGCACACGTGACACGACCTCGTGCACATCCTCCTGAACAATCTACCGCACCAAGACCAGCAGTGCTGCCTTGTTGGCCGCATGCAAGACGCATCAGCCTGGACCGGGGTGGGGGGCACAGCAACTTGCTAACCCTAACACCTGTGTCTTGATGTCCCATGCTGGTGCAGCAATCATCTAGCGATGGTGCTGCCGACAGGAATGCGAGTCGCCGTTCAACAGCAGCCCCTCCTCAGAGTTCCCAGCAAATGTCCTGGGCAGCAGGCAGGACCAGCTGCCGGCCCACAGCAAAGGCTTCCCGGCCTTCACAGTGTGGCAGCCACGGAGACCGACACCCTGGGTCAGACACATTTGATGGCGCCCGCGGGGCCTCAGGCCACTCTGTTCTTGCTGTTCATGTTTTTCTTCTGGAAAACTCCAAGGTCAAGTGCTTTGATGCAGGGTGCTTGGTCTCCCTGTGTAAGCAGTGCTGAAGCTTTCCCAGCTTCACTGGAGGTCTGAGCATTGCGTGCTGCACCAAGCAGGCTTGGAGAGTGGGAATCATTTGTTGCAACGAACCTGGAATTTTTTTGGTACCGGGGATCAAATTCAGGACCTTGGGCTTGCAAGGGAGGCACGGCGCCACTGAGCTAAATCCCCGGCCCCGAACCCAGAATTTAAGTGGGCTTCTTGGTACTATATTTTTTTTTTTTTTTGGTACCAGGGATCAAACTTTGGTCCTTGTGCTTTCAAGGAAAGCGGGGAAACCACTGAGCTGAATCCCCAGCTGTACTGTATTTTCTTTTAAGTGCAGCTTCTTTTCGTTGCACTCTTGGAGTCTTCTGCCATCTCATCACTGGGTCCTTCCCCTTCCTGAGAAGCTCTCTGGTGATGTTTGTTTTTTTCTCCTTTTGGCCAGGGTTAGCTGTGGGCTCCCAGAACTGTGACTGAGGCAAGCATGCAGTGTGAGGAGAGGCACAGGTGGGAACATTAAGTGAAACACAGGAAGGCCACACACAGACTAAAATAAGTGTCGGCTCCTGACTTAAAGCTGCCACGGACGCAGCTCTGCTGTCACTTGCTGTCTGCATGCGACTGACTTATTGTGGTCTCTGTGCAGCAGAGCCCCTGTGCTCACGCTCATCTGTGTCGGCTGTTGCTCCCAGCACTAGCGTAACTGCCTCAGCTCCACTCCGGATCCTCAGCCTCAGATTCTCACAAGGAAGTGAAACCTGGGTCACAGCAAGAGTCACAGGATCGGTGCTCGTCTAGGAATCTGATCTGATGTCACTCCTGACCTGACAGAAGGTAGAGCTCAGGTGGAGCTGTGAGCAGTAATGGGATGACAGGCTGTAAGCTGCTGAGAATAGATGATGCAAGCTCGCTGCTGGCCTGTTGCTCACCTCCTGCTATGTGGCCCAGCTCCTAACACGCCATCACTGATACCAGTCCGGGCCCTGGGGTCGGGAATTTCTGCTCTCTACTGTTCCATCCATTGTATAGCAAATGACAGGATTTCATTCTTCTTTACAGCTGAGTAACACTCCACTGTATACACACATACACTCACACATCCCTGCCTTTTCTTTATCCATTTACCCACTGATGGGCACCTGAACTGGATTCCGTTATTAGCTATGGTGAATACTGCCACAGTAAACATGGGTGGGCAGGTGTCTCTTTGATATGCTGATTTCATTTCCTTTAGATATAACTCAGGAGAGGGACTGCTAGATCATGTGGCAGTTCCATTTTTAGATTTTGTTTGGCTTTTGTTGCCTTTTGACAGTGCTAGAGATGGAACCTAGAGCTTCATGCATACTAAGCAAGCACTGTACCACTGAGCTACAGCCCCAATCCCCACTCTTAGTTATTTTGGGGTTTGTTTTTTGGCAGTAATGGGGATTGAAGTCAGGGCCTTCACACTGAGCTACATCCCTAGCTCTTCCTTTATTTTGAGACAGGGTCTTGCTAAGTTGCTAAATTGCTAGATTGGGATCAAACTTGCAATCTTCCTGCCTTGGCTTCCCAGAATGCTGGGATTACAGGTATGCTCCACCAAGCCTGGCTCCATTTTTAGTTTTCTGAGGAACCTCCAATACTGTTCTCCATAGTGACCATACTAATTTACATTCCAACCAACAATGTACTGGGGTTTCCTCTTCTCTGCATCCTTACCAGTATCTGGTATTTTTGTCTTCTGGGTAACAGCCAGTCTAACTAGGTTGGACATATTTCACTGTGTTGTGAAAGGCAAGAGGGATGAGGTTCACAGGCAGAACTGTTCCCCACTGGTGCACAGTGGGCCTGGGGCTGCCGGCTAGGATTGGCTACCACATCCCCACTATGTAAAAGCAGCCCAAGGAGGGCCAGGCCACAGTGGGGATGGAAACCCTGCAGCACAGCACTGACAGCGACACCACAAGGCTCACCCTCCATCATCCCACACGGGGCTGCCCAGCCCCACGAGCAGCCTCATCCTCAGCTGCTTTCAAGCCCTCTCTGAGTTCCTGGAAAGCAATCTGACACCAAACAACAGAATAATCACTTCTGCCTGAGAAAATTAAAAGCAAACAAGTTATAACATTAAAAACACCACTTTTAGGGCCGGGGATTTAGCTCAGTGGTTCCGTTGCTTGCCTCGCAAGCGCAAGGACCGGAGTTCGATCCCCGGTACCAAAACAAACAAACAAACAAAAAAACCACACCACTTTCACTTTCTACTGTATTAGAACAAAAGTTAGTTTCACTGTGGTGGTGCACATCAGTAATCCCAGCATTATGAGAGGCTGAGGCAGGAGGATTGCAAGTTCAACCCCAGCCTGGAAAACTCTGTGACTTAGCAAGGCTTTGTTTAAAAATAAAAAAAATTATAAAGGGCTGGTGATGTAGCTCAGTATGAAGGGCCTGAGTTCAATCCCACTGCTGCAAAGAAAAAGAAAAAGAAAAAGATAGACGTGTGATAGAGCAGAAATGGGAAGTGTTTATAGACTTTTTTTAGACAAAGTAGGCAGTGGGTACACAAGTGCTCACAGTAAAAGTCCATCAATCTTCGTGTATCTTTGAAAGTTTTCATTTAAAAATGACATGAACGGCCAGGGATTTAGCTCAGTGGTTCCACCACCTGCCTCGCAAGCCAAGGACCCGAGTTCAATCCCCGGTACCAAAATAAATAAATAAATAAAAACAAAAATAAAAAAGACATGAAATGCTGGGAATGGTGGTGGTGCACCCCTGTAATTCCAGCAGGTAGGAGCCTGAGGCAAGAGGATCACTGTGAGTCCGAGGTCAGCCTGAGCTACACAGTGAGTTCAAGTTCAGTCTGGACTACACAGCGAGACCCTGACTCAAAAACAAAAAACGCAACAAAAAATTCTGTATAAGATGGTCAGGCCAGATGGTGCGTACCAGCAAGCTTAAGAGCTCAACACAAAAGACCTACATGCTAACAAAACATTCATTTTTCTCCTATCCTAGGGCAGGCTACAAAGGCTCCATACCAGTACCTGAAATACATACATTCCGAATGTTAAAAGCTGGATTACACTGAATTACAGAACTGTCTAAGGTTTGTTATACCTTTGATTATCACAGAGCCCCGACCTTGTGGATGATATTGTGGACAACAGAATGAGCTAGACTAAGTACTCCAACGTTTCCTTTGAGTTAATTAACAGGCTGTGGGCCGGGGATTTAGCTCAGTGGTTCAATCTCCTGCCTCGAAAGTGCAAAGCCCTGAGTTCAATCCCTGATACCAGGAAAAAAAAAAAAAAAAAAAGGAACAGGCTGTGGGGGTAAGGGTGGGCAACAGGGGAATGAATATGATCAAAACATATTATACAGGCCGGTGGTGCACATCTGTTATCCCAGCACTCAGACGCTGAAACAGGAGGGTCACCGGGAGTTTGAGGCCGACCTAGCTACATAGTGAGACCCTGTCTCAAAAAACGAAAAAAAAAAAAAAGATTAAAAAGATTATATACATTAAACCCCTCACCCTGGTGTGAAACCGTAGAACAGGTGTAGCAAGGAGGCAGTGGGGGGGGGGTGTCAAAGTACGATATGCATGTACCTGCCAAGATGAAACCAATTATTTTGTAATGACCAATATGGACTAATAAAAATGTAGTGTGGAAAAATCGACTATGGGTCCAAAGTCCGAACCATGAGGAGGGCTGCGGGGTGCAGCTCAGTGGTAGGGCACTTGCCCGGCCTGCACGAGGCCCTGGCCTGTCCCTGTCACCCCCAGAAAGGTAAGGTGCCTTTGGTCCCTTTGCCTTGGGGACTGAGGCCCTCCCCAGTCTGGACCAGAAGGGCCTCCTCCTCCACCCAGGGGAGAAGGGTGAGAGAACTGAAGGATGCTTCAGCACCAACCACAGTGGCTCTCCAACCACTCATGGCTCTGCTCTGCCCGTCTTCCCCAGTGACCTCTCAGGGATGTTTCTAGTCTTTCTAATCCCTCTCCCCATGAAAGTGTAATAGCACAGAGAAACAAACCACAGTAACCACTTGAGATTCTTCTGCCCCCCCAAAAACTGGTTTGCACTCCACAGGGGATATCACCCTACCCAGGACATGTGTTCGGATGTACTGAGAAAAACCTGCCAAAACCTGTTTAGTCCCCGGGAGGAGGTCGCACAGAAGGAGAACGGGCAGAGACACTCTAAGGTCCCTGCAGACGTCTGCACTGCTTGCACATCTCTCAGTGTGGATCATCCATGCGTTAACAGAGACATCTAGAAATGAGCCAGAGTGGGGTGAATGCATGCAGAGATGGGCCACATCTTCGCCCTGGACTACTACTCAACAATAAAAGCAACAAACGACTGCCACTCAGCAGCACAGGTGATGCTGCAGCGCCCTGTGCTCAGACAAAGAAGTCAGGCGCCACAAGAGTCAAGAGCTAGAGGGACTCACAGTCAATGCACTGTGAGTGACAGGGAGATTCGGGGGATGAGGGACTGGTTTTAGCCTGATGTAGGTGAAATTACACAGCATTTGTCAAAATTCTCATTCTATACCAAAAAAATTCTATTACATATTTATAATTTTTTTAATAATCTAAATAAGATGACAAAGTGAAGCTATGCAAAATCTTTCCCTTCCACTAACATAACTAACTTTAGGATTTATTTTTACAATATAGATTATCTCAGATATTTTGGTTTTTTTCATACCAGGAATGGAACTCGGGACCTTGCGCTTGCGAGGCAGGCGGCGGAACCACTGAGCCAAATCCCTAGCCCTGTTTTTACAATATAACAACAAAACCCGACAAAATCTCCACAGATTGGAAATGAGGCAGAAACCAGGGGGATCAAGGGCTGTGTATATCGGCCAAAGGATGCTGCATCCAGAAGGTGCTAGGAAGAGATCACACTCCTAAGGCAAAGAGGACGCAAGCTCCTCTGGACAGGGCTGAGGCGGGAAGCCCAGCTGGCTCACTGGTCTTTCACCATAGACAGAGACCAAAAGCCCCAACCAGACACAAAGATTTACCCAGCAACTGGCTCAGTGGGAAGGAAATGCCTATTTCTAGTTGTGGGCCCTGGAGAATGAGCTGGACAGACACGGGTAGAGTTCTTCCAGGCAAAACAACACAAAATGACAGGGGCAGAGAAAGAAGTCAGGAAATCTGCATACAAAGAAACAGGACACGATGGACAAAACCTGTGTCTGGTCCACCAGGAAGCTCCCACGCTTCCCGTGGGGGACACCAAGCTTACAAATCCACATCCCAGGACTAGTGAAACACAGGGCCAGCAGCTAAGTCCTTCCGTGGACACCTCAAGTGCTGGGCCTTCGGCTGGGCCACACATTCCCCTCTTCCCCTCTGACGTGCGCTTCGGGCTGCCCAGCCCTGGCCTTCTAACAGGCAGCTGAGAGCACACCAGGGTTACAGCCGCACAGTCACCTTTACTAACGGCATCTGTACGCTGAGATCCCTACCAAATCCACTTGCTTTAGGAAATCGTTTTTTAATTTTCTTCTCCAACGGATATATATTGATCACTCACTATACCAGAGACTAACCCACTGAGAATTTAACTGAACTAAACACAACACAGTTCCTGAGCCCAAGGAGGGAAGAATCCAAGTGCGACAGAACAAGAGGAACGCGGTAGGAGCTGCTGCTGCTGCTGAGCAGAGGCAGAAGGGCCCTCTCTGGAGAAGATCCCCAGGTGAGGGTCTGGGCAGAAGCAAAGTGAGCCGAGTGTGAACCAAGAGGCCGTGGAGGCGGCGCGAAGCCCTTCGGAAATCACCTCAGGGGCAACAGGAGAGCTCTAGGAGGAAGATCGAGGGCCTGCACCACCGGGGCTGCGCGGGTCTGAGAACGCAGTGGCAGGCGCGGACGGTCCGAGCGCCACCCGGAGACCCTGTATTTCGGTCCGGTTCGGTTTCTAGTGGAAGCCGAGGCCTTGCCGGGGCAGCCCCATCGCGGAGCCACACCCCCGGCCACTGAGAGTCGCGAGCGGGGCGACCGCGCCCGGCTGGGCACAGAACCGCGCCGCGGGGCCTGCGGAGAGACCGGGCCCGGCTGCCGAGGATCCGGCGCGCAGGACGGGACCGAGCAGGCCCGGCCACGCGAGGCCGGCCGCGCCCTGGCACCTGGGAGGATGTGGCGACCCTGCGCCCGCCCCGGCGACGCAGCGACCCCGGGCTCCCGGGACGCTTCTGTGTCGGGCGCGGTGGCGCGGGAGGCCGGAGAGAAAGGACCACTCGAGCCCGGGACGGCGACGGCGCGAGACCCGAACCCGAGCCAGCGCGCGAGTCGCCAGCCGAGCGTCTCGTTCCTCCGCGCCGGGCAGTATGAGGGTCCCGCAGAACCCAAACCACTGCCCGGCCCCGGCCCCGGCCACTGAGAGCGCGGCCGGCCGGGCCCCAGCCCCGCGACAAAGCGCCGCCGCGGCCTGCTCCTGACACGACGCGGCGGCGAGGCTGAGGGGCCGCCCACAGTGCCTCGGGGCCGCCCGGCCTCCCGCCCGCCGCTCCGCCGCCGCTCCGCCGTCGCACTCACCGGGGCCTCAGGGCCGCGCTCTGCCGCGTCGAGACGGCGGGAGGCTCGAGCGCGCCTCAGCCGCTCGGCGCATCCGGGTCCGCGGCGCAGGAAGCGGCGGCGCAGCGGCTACGGCAAGCGGGAAGGACGCGCGGCGCCCAGGCTGGTGCGGCCTCCCTCCGCGAGAGGGCGCCAGACGCCGCAGCGCGGCGGCGGGGTCGGCGGCGGCGGGGAGGTAGAGGCCGCGGGGAGCGGGGCAGTGCGGTGGAGGCTGCTCCGGGCGCTTGGGGCGCGGCCGCGTCGCTGTGGGTGGAGCGGTGGCCTCGGCAACGCCGGCAGTCGGAGGAGAGGCTCAGCGGGTTCGGAGAGCCAGGGCGCGACCGACGAGGCCCGGCTTGACCAGCCCGTGCCGGGCTCGGGCGGGCTCGGGCGGCTCGAATGGTACTGGACGTTCGTATCCGCCGGCCGTACGGTGTAGGGTTGTGGTCGCCGCTCAGGAGGCTGCGCGAAGGCCTGTGGTTGGCAGCCCGCACGTCAGGTGGGCTAGTTCCCAGAGTCGGGGCGCTCCCTGTGTCCCCACGAGGTCTCAGCAGCGCGTTCCCAGCCCAAGTGCAAAGCCCAGACACCCGCCCAAAGTCGAGTGCCTCGGATCCGACAGCGGAGTACTCAGCCAGGAAAAGGGGGCAAAGTCCTGACAGCGCCACCATGTGGATGACCCTGGAGAGTCGCTCTGAGGAAAGAGCCACACGCAGATGGCCACAAGCTACAAAGGCAGATTCACAGAGGCTGGGGGCCTAGGGGTGCTTGCCAGTGAAGGTGGTGTAATGTTTGCAGTTTTGTGAGTTTACTAAAAGCCACTGAATCGTACACTCTTGCGGTACTGGGGACTGAACCCAGGGCCTTCGCACAGAGCTACATCCCCAGTCCTTGGTTAATTTTTTTTTAGACAGGGTCTTGCTAAGTTGCCCAGGCTGGGCTGGAATTTGGGATCCCCCTGCCTCAACCTTCCAGACTCCTGGAATTATAGGCGGCCCAGCTACTGAATTTTGCATTTTAAAACAGTGACTTTTAAAGCCCAGTGTGGTTGCACACGCTTGTAATCCCAGCATTAAGGAGGCTGAGGCAGGAGGATCGCCTTAGCACCACAGCTCAGGCCATCCTGGGCAATACAGCAAAAGCAAGTCTCCGAAAAAGAAGTGAAATTAAAAAGGTGTTGTTTAAATGAGCAGTGTAGGCTGAGGGCAAAGCATGTGCAGGGTAAACTTCAGAGCAAGGGAGGCACCTTGGTGGTGAGGATGAGCAGGGACTGAGAATGAAAGGGCCAGACCCCTGTTCGGTGCAGAGGCAGGCGGGGACATGGGGTCAGGGCAGGGACTGGGAGTTGGTGAGCACCCCAAAGACCCTGCCTGCCCTGCTCAGCCACACCCACCCACCCACTCCCTGCCTGCCCTGTCTTCCCCACTCTGCAGTGTCCCAGTCTCCTGACAAGAAACACAAGAAAAAGGAAATGGAATTGCTAAGTAAACATATTTATTTAATAAGAAAATCTCGGCACTCCAGAGGCTGAGGCAGGAGGATCGCCACAAGTTCAAGGCCAGCCTGGGCTACATAGTTCAAAGGCAGCCTGAGCTAAACAGTGAGACCCTGTCTCAAAAAAAAATATCTCTGGGCCAGGGACTTAGCTCAGTCGTTTCGTCGCCTGCTGCGCAAGTGCAAGGAGCAGAGTTTGATTCCCGGTACCAAAAAAAAAATCTCTTCTTTAAAAAAATAGCGCATACCTGCCAAGGGGCACGCACAGATGCACCAACGGTAAGGCAAGGTGTACTGTGATGGCGTGGTCCTGAGGTTGTGCAGCCAGCCCAGCGGGCAGGCCTGGAGTCCTTGGCTCTAGGGTCAAGAGGCATGTGCATCCCCACAGGCTCAGTCTGCGTCCCCGTCGCTGCCATCCACCGGGCTAGGGGCCTGCAGGACAAGGAGACAGGAAGAACTGTAGGGCCAGCACTGTCCCACCTGGGGGCACTGCCAGGAGTCATCGCCCCACCACCAGGTCCCACCCGGAGTCCTGACCCTTCTCATTCTAATACTATATTGGGTAGTCAAGCCAGGCAGGGCAGCGCAGGCCTGTCGTCCCAACACTCAGGAGGCTGAGGCAGGAGGGTCACCATGAGTTCAGGGTCAATCTGGGCTACATCGCAAGTTCAAGATCAGCCTCAATTCAAGAAAATAAAAACCAAAAAAATAAGTTAGGCAATGGAGCAGGCACCAGGTCCCTCCCAGAGGCCCAGCACTGCACTGTGCTGCACTGAGCAGACCCCACCTGCTGGGGCAGCACCCCTACCTGGGAGCCTGAGCCTGTGGTGAGCGAGGTGGTGCTGAAGTTGTGGATGTGCAGGGTGCTGAGCCACTGGGCCATGGAGCGCTCATGCCGCTCGGTGCTGACGATGGAGGGGTAGATGTGCTGCTCCTTGAAGGCCACCACCTTGGCTTCCTCCTGCACCCAGTCCAGCGGTTCGTGCAGCCCGTCCCCACCGAAGCGCTGGTTGTACGTCTCGAAGTGCACCCGCTCCAGCACCAGGCCGAGCCCTGGTGCCTTGGGCACATCCACCTTTGCCTCGCCCCAGCTGCACGCCAGCACACTCTCGGGGGCATAGCCCTTCACGATGGCCACCACCAGCCCCACCATCTTGCGGATCTGGTGCATCATGAAGCTCTGGCCTTTCACCTTGATCACGGCAAACTCCAGGCCCTCGCGCTCGAAGGGTGGCTCACAGTACATCTCCAGCACGTAGCGCCGTGCGCTGGGCTCGTGCGGCCCCTTCTGTGAAGTGAAGTTGTGGAAGTTATGGGTGCCCTTGTAGCAGGCCAGCAGCCGGTTGACCTGCTGCAGCGTCTCGGCACTCAGGCGGTATGTCTCATCCTGCACATCCCGGTCCTTGTGGGCAAAGGCGAAGGTGGGCAGCATGTAGAAGTAGGTCCTGGCATCACACTTGTTCTTGGAGTTGAAGCCGCCTGTGACCCTCCTCAGCCCTGGGGATGGAGATGTGCAGGTGAGCAGAACCAGAGGCAGAATCCTGGGCACTGTGAAGGCAGCACCACTCACCAACATTCATGGAACCCTGGGCCCGTGCAAACCCAGACCCCAGAGAAACCCAGACCCTGGACAGACACAGGCTCCGTCATGACCCGAGTTGGTGGGGGCGTGCAGAAATAAACCCACCACACCACACCACACCACAGCCCTGGTGTGGACCAGACACCCGTCACCATGCCCACAATCCTGAGCCTGGGGAAGTACTGCGAGACCCAGGGCTCCCCGGCCGACACTGCTTTGCAAACCACAGCGACACAGTTTCTCACAGCACCAAGACTTGGACACAACCCCAGAGGCCCTGAACAGAGCCGGCCAGATGATCCCAACAGAGCAGGAGCAGAACAGCAGCCAGAAAGGGAGCCTGGCGCCCCCAGCACGGGACCGACTAGGCTGTCTGTGGCACAGTCAGAGTGGGCTTGGTAGCACACATTTCCAGGTCCAGCCACTCCAGAGGCTGAGGCAAGAGGACTTCATGTTTGAGGCCAGCCTGGGCAATTTAGCAAGACCCTATCTCAAAAATATAAGAAAAGGCTGGGAATGTAACTCAGTGATGTAGTACCTCCTTAGCAGACAAGACCCTGAGTCCAGTCCTCATAACCACCAAAAAAAAGAAAGGACAGAAGGAAGACTTGTATCCAGAGGATCCCACCTATTGTGTCTGCACAGATTTCTAGAATAGGCAAGAACTACAAGGTTGGGTGCAACTCAGTGGAGCCCTGCTGGGCATGCACAAGGTCTCAGCTTCCCACCCCTGTGCCACAAAAAATGCCACTGTTGGTGGGGCTTGGGACTCTGCCGAGGCTCAGGGCGGGACAAACAGAGCTCCCACAGGAGACAGGCAGGCTGTGCCCCACTCCCCTTGCGTGGAGTCTGCACCCCATGACAGCTTCTCGCTTCCTAGGACCAACCTGCCTCATGAGTGACAGGCAGCAGGTGCCCCACAGCACAGACCCACCGGGCACGTGTTCTTTTGTGTGCATTGTCCTGTTTGTGCGGGTGCCTCCACCCTTGGTGTCCTATCCTGTGTCAAAGATCAGCATCACAAACCTCATAAGGACACCCCAGGAGGACTTCTGTGGTCCTGGACTAACTGCTACAGAAGGGCTGAAAAGCGCCAGCGGACGACCTGGTGTGGGCCACAGTGCAGGTCACGACCTGTGATGCCTCTCCAGCCACAGGACACTAACCACTGAGCAGCCATGCGGGACTTGGCTGTTGGGCAGCCCTGGGGCCCCTGCACATGGATCGTGCTCCCAGAGGACTGACACCCAGGAGCCCTCTGAGGGGACAGGCCTGCCCCAGGGTGCAAAGGCCATGGGGGGACAAAGAAAACCATCATTAAGGTGTGGCATGCACACCTACCGTCCCTGCTGCTTGAGAGGCTGAGACAGAGGATCGGAGTTTGAAGCAAGTTTGGAGTACAAGTTTGAGCCCATCCCAGAAAAGAACCAGAGAGAGGAAAGAAAGAAAGAAAAAGCCCCGTGTTACAACTGGCCTCTTTGGCCGAGAGGCTTTTTGTCCCCATCTGCTCCATGGCTGGTCCCAGAGGACACGGGAAGACACGTTCCTCTCTGCCTCCACGTCCAGACACCCTGCAGGAACAGGGCACATGTGGCCCGTGTTTCCCTGAGGCTCTCAGCGAGGCTCACCCAGGATCCGGATGTGGGAGGGAAGGTGGCTGTTGATCTTGTCCAAAAGGTCCTCAATCAGCCACACTTTCAGGGACACGACCTGGCCTGCTGCGGACACACCCTGTGAGACAGGAGAGTGGGAGGAGGTGGGTCCCCGGGCAGCCCTCACACAGGCTCCACTGCAGAGCTCTCGGGTGACCTAGGTCGGGCACCAGATGGAAACAGCCCCACGTGAGACCTGACTCCCAGCAACTCCAAAGAAAAGGCGCCACATAGACAGGACTCTGAGGCAGCAAGGGATGGCTCCCGTCTGTGTCACGAGAGGGTGAGAGGCCCCAGGGTTGGGTGATGGGACACGGCTCGTGGTGAGGCCCTGGGTTCGATCCCGGGACAACATTCTCGTTTCTCAGCCCGGTGCTATATGCACCCATCCAACATCAGTCTCGGAAGCTTCTACTCCTCGAGTATTTCCTAATTGCAAGAAAGCAAATAGGAGAACCAAGCCATCTCTAATGGCAGTGGAAATAATATGAAGTGTTTAAGCCAAGGGCCCTGCCTTGAAAACAGGTACCAGTGGAAAAATGAAAAAGTAGAAGGTGGTTCAGAGCCACATAGCAGTCTCTGCCCTGGGCCATGGCCCTGGTGGGATTGTCCTGGGGGAAGAGGGCTTGGAGCGCAGCCTGCCTCCTCACTGCCACTCCGAGGCTGGCCTGGCCTCTGATCGGACCAGGCCGGGCCAGGGTCCTGGGAGACAGAGGCATCAGCATCACGGCCAGGGGTGGTGGTGGACGCCTGTGATCCTGGCTTCCTGTGTGCTGCAGAACTGCAGGCTCACGCCCCTGTGCCCCATGGCCCCGCACATCCCCTCAGGTGACACAACTGCAGCCCTAGGGGGCCACCTGCCCACGCAGGCCCTGTGGTCCACACCCAGGCCCAGGTATGTGAAGTGGGAGACCTATCAGCATGGGCCACCAGATGGCCAGCAACTGAGTCCACGATGGACGTGTAGGCCAGTGTGGCGGGGTGCTGAGTGGGGAGCGTGTACTGTAAAGTGCACCCCATTTGTGGATTTTCACATTCAGTGCACGTGGAAATGAGTACATGCTGGATATACTGGGTTTAAAAAGTTGACTGTGAAAACTAATTTCACCTCTTCTTTCTTCATGGCTGCTAGAAAATGAACCAGCACAATCGGGGCTCGTCTTTGTGGCCGCACGACCCCATCTGCACTGGGGGCTGATGTGGGCGGATCCCCTGTAGGGGCCGGGCTAACAAAGGCCAGCGCTGGCAGACACGGCCCTGCCATGCGGATCCAGCTGCGCCTGAGCTCATCCTGCCCCTGGGCCTCTGGCCACCCGACACCCCATTCCAGTCAGGCACTGCTGCATCCTGCCTCTGCTCTCCGCACCCTAGGAGGCTGACACACGGACACTCAGCTGGAGGTGCCACCCACCTTGTCTGTGCGGGCGCAGCGCTGGAAGGACATCTTCCGCATGTCCTCGCCGTGACTCTCAGGGATGCAGCCGGCCCGGACCAGGGCAGACACCAAGTCATCTTCGATTGTCTTGAATTTCGAGGACCCCGAATTCCTCTGGAGAAAACACCAGGCTGTTTCTGCCAAGTCCTCGCAGCCAGGGGCCAGGTGACATGGGCCGCATGCCCTGCTCAGGACGAGGTCTGTGGAGCACCCAGGCCCGAAACACCGTCCCTGCCAGTGCCCCTGTGGGAAACCGCCCACCAGGCTGGGCTGCTGTCCAGGCTTTTCCTGAACCCTCAGCTCACAGGCCCGAATGCAGCCTCCCGGGATGGACACACCCTGGGAGGGACAGGCTCTGTCCACAGGTCAGTACCCTGCGCCTCAGCCTGGCCAAGCAGAAACTCAGGGACAGTGACACCTGCTGCCCTTCTGAGGGGGCAACAGTGGTGGGAACCCTTCCCAAAGTCCAGCTGCAGGCTCCTCCAGCGGTCCAGTCCCTTCACTCAGTGTGAAACCATGAACACTTTTCAAACGGAGTCAGGAATAGTACCCCCATGGTGAGCCGGTCACCACCCACTCTTCCCTAACAAGGAACTGAGGCAAAGAAGCTGATGAGAGAGTTTTAAGGCAGTGCTTACAGCACACACCTTACATACTCAGAATCACTCTCAAAAAGTGTAAGTCACCCAGAGAGCAGTGGAGGGGATCTGTCTGCCCCACCTAAGGTTTAAGGCTAAATGAGACTAAAACATTTTCCAACCTATAGTCACCATCGATCGGCTGCCAGGAAATTGGTTTTATGGCCAGGCGTGGTGGTGCATCCCTGTGATTCCAGCACTCTGGGAGCCTGGCGCAGGAGAATTGCAACTTGGATCCCAGCATGGGCAACTTAGTGATTTAGCAAGATCTTATCTCAAGACAAAATAATAAAGGGTTGCAGATGTAGCTCAGTGCAAAAGACCTGGGTTCAGTCTCCAGTACAGTTACTTTTTAAAAGTAAAATAATTATGAACTGTTCTGTTACCAATACTATTCATAAATAAAAATTACTCAGACACCTAGCTGGGTTACACATTCCTAAACTGTTATTTCAGTGGGATCCTGTTTATAGCCAGGAACTTGGTCCTGTGAAGTTCAAAGAACGTGAAACTTGGGAACTGAGGCAGGACGATCCCTGAAAGCTCAAGGCCAGCCTGGGGTACACAGACCCTGTCTCAACCCTGCCCCCTCCAAAAAAAGAACCTGGAACAAGGGAGTGCTGCAGGGGGACCCAAGAAGAAAAGAGGCCTACCTGCTCTTGTGGGCTCCAATCAGGAAAGGGTCGGCTTGGTGCTGGCTGCACAATCAAGGGTGCCCACACCTCCCTGCTGCTCTGCCCACATGCAGAGCACCGCCCCCGAGGGCGTGTGCTCAGTCTTCATACTAGTAAGCCTGGCCAGCTCAGCCTGTCCAAGAGGGGACATGCATTCCCATGCAGATCTGCCTGCTGGCCCAGAGTCACACACAGGACAGCCACTAGCCAACCCTGACACCTGTGGAGACGCCTGGGTGCTGTGCCAATCAAACCCCCACCTGGCATGATCTCTCACAGAGCAGAGTTTGATGAAAGTGGCCTGGACTCAAACCTAAATCTTGGCAGCTGGGCCACCGACTCCCATTTGCTGGGTGGCCCCTTCTCTGAGGTCCCCCTGTGGAGCGGAGTTAGTGGGATGCCGATCCTCACCTGCATGCCGTGGTAGCCCTTTCCCGAGTAGGCCATGAGCAGCACGATCTTGCGCTTGGGCAGTTTTCGCGGCGGCTCGTCGACCTCGCCGCTGCGGAGCCTCTTTGGGGGATTCTGCCCCTCCTCCCAGACCCAGCTCCCACCAGCCTTCCTGTGCGGAGGGTGCGCAGCCGGCGCGGGGGGAGCCTCCTTCCCGGCCATCAGGGACGGGCTGGGAAGACGGGAGAGGAGAGCGCGGGGCCAGTCGGGCCACGGGGCACAGAGCGGCTGGCCGTGCGCAGCTCAAGCCCAATCCAGCCCTCGCCAGAAGCTCGCCCCGGGGGCCCCACCTCGGCCTCTCATGGGGACTGGACTCTTGGAAAGGCCAGCGCAGTAGGCAGTGCCAAGTAGCTGGGTTGGGAGCATGCGGGGCGGCGGGCGTTTACCAGCGGATGTGCAGGCCAGGGCGCGCTGTCCACCTTTCCCAGGCTCTCAGCAGCGCAGCCCGCAGGCTGGAGACGCCCATGCGAGGCGGGGTACGGGCGCCGGCCTTGACCTCCCGGACCCCTGTCGAACTCTGACCTCCGACCTCCTTGGGACCCCTGGCACCTCTACCCCGCCCAAGGGCCCAGGACTTCCCGCCGACTTCCGGGACTCCCAGGTGGATCTCGGACCTGCCCGGCTCCTTCCCCCGCCCCTCCCAGGGGGCCGTGGTCGCGAGTCAAGGGTCTGGTCCGCTCGTGAGGCCTGGGAGTCGCGCCAGCCCCAAGCACGGCGCCACGGACACAGCCTTAGCCGACCACGTGGGCGAGGGAGGAAGTGGGCGCGCCTGGACGGCGGCCGGGCGCAGACAAAAGTCCCGGGGAGGGGCGGGGATTCCCGAGCTGCGCAGCCGTGGACGGGGGTGGGACTAAATCGTGCGGCAGAGGCCGAGACCACGCCCGAGGCTTCAGGGTGAGTCAGTCCTCCGCGGCGAGCACGCGTTGGGTCTTCCACGCTTCGTCCCCGTTGCTGGGCCGCGGGCGTCCCGACGTCCGATCTTAACCCTCAGGGAACCGTCGTGCCGTCCTGTGGCCGGCCCATGGGACGGGAGAAAAGCCGAGTCAGAGCGGTGCGGTGACTTGTCCTGGGTGACACCCAAGATTCAGACAGTGCTGAGGGTGCCCCGGGGCCTGGTGCTTCCAGGTGAGCCGTGCAACACCGAGCTGCACCCCGGACCCCCACACACACTACGCCCTGCCAGCTTCTTATTTGCTTCAGCAGGGATGGTACTAGAAACAGAACGAGATAACTTCCGTCCCCAGCATCGCCTGCACCGGAAAGGTTTGCTTCCCTGGGAAGCTCCCCGCATTGCTGTCACTCGCCAGCCCGGCTGACTCCAGGACAAGCAGGCCCTCACAGGCCTGCTGTGGGCCGGACTGCTGCTCCGCGTCTGACAGCATCCTCAACCTGCGTTCCATCAACTCCTGTTACTTAGAGAGTAGCCGATCTCCATGCCCATCCTTGCATCGCCCTCCAACCCTCCTGTCTCCTTTTCCCCTATGAAGGCTCATGGGGTTCCAGTCACCACTACTCATCTCTGCTCACCTGACCAGTCTTGAATCGTGAGCAGTGGAGAGAAACCTGTTCCAGGCCGGGTCCAGGGCGGTGCAAAGGCTCAGGCAGGAGCATACAGGCTCCTTCCTGTGGGTGGAGTCTTGGGGCTGGGCATCCAAGTGGAGTCTGCAGATAAAGAAACCACAAGGATGCCTGGTGATGGAAGAAGTGTTGGGGACAAGGCCAGGAGCCAGGGGCCTCATGGGCCACAGTGGCCTTGCTTGCCTGATGGATTGAGCCCTGTCCAGGAGCACTCAGTGGCCCTTGGGTGGCCTGGGCAGGAAGAGAACTGGACCCCGCCACCTGTGCTACAGGACCCCCAGGGGAGCTCCCCCCTCTCCCCACAGATGGGGCCACTGCCAGGCAGCTAAGCTACTCTTAGCCAGTGGCCAAAAGTGCTGCTCCAGGAGAACAGTCAATGCGTGCACTTCCCCAGCCCGGCACAGCCATACGGCCCGCAAGTGCCGGGCGCAGGGACAGAATTCCACGCCAGGTGAGCCATCACCAGCAGGCCCTGGCCTTGTGTCCCCTCTGGTTTGTCATCAGAACCCTAAGCACCCAACAGGTCACGGGCCAGGTGTCAGGATGAAACAGTACCAAGACACCCTGCCCATTTGCTGCCACAGGCCACGCACGGGGCACTGCGACTCACCCCTGTCTGATGACAGTAAACAGGCACGTGGGGATCAGGACGGAGGCTGAGCAACCTGCCTGAGTCCTGCCTCTCAGGGGCACCCAGGAGTGGGCGGATACCCAAAGGACTGGAGGGTCCTGACTGTTGTTTGGAACCAGCAAGCCACCACAGCTGGCTACCGTGGAGGCCTAGGAAGCGAACAGGTGGCGCACACATCACCACACACCTATCAGAACCAGTGATTGCACAACCCCCAGCAGGAGCCCCGGCGTCAGCCAGGGCTTTGGTGACCACAAGGCAAGGCTGTTGCGCCACAGGACCCACACACATTAGCGGGGAGACAGGCCCGAGTTCTCTGCACTTCCCTCAATTCTGTAAACCTAAGACCACTGTAAAAGGGGCCAGGGATTTAGCTCAGTGGTTTCACCACCTGCTGTGCAAGCGCAGGGACCGGAGTTCGATCTCCGGTACCAAAAAAAAAAAAAGACCACTGTAAAAAATAGTCCACTGGGGCTGGGGATTTAGCTCAGTGGTTCCGCCACCTGCCTTTAAAGCACAAGGTCCCGAGTTCGATCCCCTGTATCAAAAAAAAAAAATAGTCCACTAAGGCAGCACCCAGAATGTCAGGCACGAGGGGCTCAGCCTCTGGGAGGGGCAGCTGCCAGGAAACACGCATGTGCTGTGGGCTGTTCGGAGCCAGACTTCCCAAGCAGACTCAAGTTCTCACCTCTCTGTGAACTTTTGTTTCTGTGGTTGGCCTTTCTGGTAATTTAGTAAGTTATTTTTATCTTATAAAAACAATAGTTTAAAAACCCCAGCCCTAGCTGGGCATGGCAGTGCACACCTGTAATCCCAATACTTGGGAGGCTGAGGCAGGAGTATTGCCAGGAGTTCAAGACAAGCCTGGACCACACAAGACCATCTCAAAAAAAACAAAACAGATAAAAATACAAGCTCTCCAATACAATAAAAACGCAAACCAGCTGGGTCACAGTGGCACAAGCCTGTCATCTCAGCATTCTGGGGTCAAGAGGATTGAAATTTCCAGCCCAGCCTGGGCAACTGGCAACTTAAGCCCCTATGTCAAAATTTTAAAAGGCTGGGGATGTAGCTCAGTGGGAAGGCCCTGAGTTCAGTTCCCATCCCCCCCACCCTGCCTGCAAAGGCAAACACAATTCAAAAACGGGCAAAGGAAATTGCCATCAGATCGCTTGTTGCTGAGAATCAGAGGGTTTTAAATCGGGGTGGGGGCTTTATGGCAGTGGCCGAAGCCCCAGCTACTCCTGAGGCAGAGCTGGGGGAGCCCTTGGGAGCCTGGGAATTTGAGGTCAGGCCACAGACTGGAGACCTGGAGTCCTCAGGAAAAAAGGTCACATACGAAGGACCTGAAGGCTCCTGCTGCCAGAATACACAGAGCATGCACCCTGCGAGTGACCAGGGGTGGGAGTGGGGGCCCTTGTGAGGGACATGGAGTTCTCAGGGCCCACGTTCCCTCCCAGCATTGCCAAGAGAAGGAAGTGAGCACACTGGGGCCAGCACTCCGGAGGGCTGAGGAAGGAGGATGCCAGGTTCAAGCTGTGGGAGGCCTGAGCTCAGTCCCCAGGCAGAGGGAAATTTGGAGCCAGGTGTCCCGAGGGCCTCAGGCACTGCCACAGCCCTTCCGGCCTGTCACCCTGAGGGTGGAAGGACCTCTTCTGTGGGCTAGATAGAGCACGTGAATGAATCCTGCGTCCCCGCAGCTGCCGCTCTGGGGTTTGCTCCCAATGCCAGGCGGCCAGCATGGTCTCCACAGGGGTCCCAGGGCTCCTCGCCGTGCTGGGGCCAGCGTACAGGACGCAGTCAGGGGCAGGCCAGCCAGGAAGAGCAGTGACACAGTCAACAATTCCAAAGGTTTATTCCCACGTGTTACATGTGACAGGATGGGGACTCACACAGAACGCATTTAACAGACACAGCCAAGCTCTACCTCAGGGACAACAGGAGCTGCTTGCAGCATACACGGCTGGCCACACGCATGGCAGCCATGGGGAAGCCACTGGGAAGAGATGGGAGAGGCACCTCCCAAGAAGCCTCCCTAGTGGCTGGGTTCCAGCTGGCCATAAAGCAATAAATACTAACACATCACGTGCAGCACAGTGGCAGTTTCAAGTATTGCAAGGAAAACACATGTGTCCTGTGTAGCAGATGACCTCTGAACCCTCACGTGGGTGCCGCAGACCCACTGCCCCGCTCCTGCTCGGGGAGACATTCAAGTACGTTTGGGCTGAGCTGAGCTGCACCAGGCTGGGCACAGGCGTGAGCACAGGAACACTGACGGATTCTGCCTCTGTGGGTTTTTTTCCTGCTGCACAGAAAACCCTCCCCGACCTGCCCACGGCACCCAGCAGGGCATGGCGGCTGGGCACTGCCCGTCCTGCAGGGCATGGGGACAGCCAGCCACCTGACCTGGACACACATGCACACACTGGCAGGCGGCAGGCCTCACACATGCAGCCACAGGCTGGCACCTCGCACAGGAGAGTCCAGTCCACCCAACCATCCCAGGCTTCCCAAACAACGTGAAACACCTAAGAGTTTTAAAGAGAAGAGAAAATGAGCGGCAGAAAAATAAGACACATTTTAGGGGTAAAGTGTGAAAAGTTACATCTGGTCTGGGTCTAGAAAGCCCGGTGTTTCCTGTCCCAGGAAAACATTAAATACAAGGCCACTGCTCCTGTGGGCAGAGCCACTCTGATGCCCCGAGGCGCGCGCACGCACACAGTACACACACAGGTGCATATGTACAAGTGAGCAGCAGACGGTCCCCGCTGCCGGCGGTGACGCACTGAGGCAGGGTTCTCGTCGGTCTGCATAAAGTGCTTGGTGGGTTACGAAGCTGGACGGGTCTGGGGGACAGGGTCTGGGGGATAGGTCCCAGGGGGCAAGGGCCCAGAGGCTGTGCCCTTTCTTGGGTCCCATGGGCCAGTGACCGGGAGGAAGAGTTCGCTTTGGCTTAGAGTCAGCAACACTGTCTCAGCCCCACCGGGGCCCAAGGGCGGCAGCGCCCACGCACACCTGTCCACCACCTCCCAGGACCAGTGCAGGTGGGAGGTGGCCCGTGAGGACGCACTGCACCCGAGGTAGGAAGACGCCCTCGGGCTGGGATGTGGGAGCCATGCTGCTGTGGGCGCGGGCCACTGACCCGCTGTGTCCCTGCCAGGGTCCAGGCAGCACCTCGGCACCAGAGGTCAGCGCCGAGACCGCCAGCACCGGGTCAGGCACAGACTCCGGAGAGCAGGGCCGAGAGTCTCCGCTCGATGCACAGCTTGCCTGCGGGAACAGGTGTGTGAGCTGGAGGGGCACCAGCCACCGCCCCCACCCCACCCCCTGACATGCGCACTCACACTTGGCGATGTTCTCAACGTCAGCCTGGTCCGTGAGCATGTGCTGCAGCCCCTCCAGCAGCAGCAGGGCCTTGTGGTAGCGTGGCACGCAGCCTTCGTGGTGCTGGAACATCTCATCCAGGGCAGCTGACTGCACCTGCAGGCAAGGGCAGAGCTGGGCCCAGGCGAGGGGCTGATGGCCGCAATGGGCAGCCCTGGGCGGCACCTGGGGCACAGGTGGGAGGGCCAGGGGCCAGCGCAGCCTAGGCTGGCCCAGGAACAGGCAGCAGACCCAGCGGGTGGAAGCACAGAGCCCCCACTCAGGCAGGGCTGAGTGCCACTGCTGATGACGGGGCGGTGTTCGCTGGCGGCCACAGGATGGGAGCTGCAGGAAGCACAGCACCCCCCACCCAGGCCTCATCTACGCTGTGATCTGCTGCCACCTGTGAACCGTCCCTGGGCCAGACTGGTCCAAGTGGCCTGGAGGCCGGGCCTCTTTTTTGTGGGGGAAACTGAGTCTGCCCCGTACCATCTGCACAGCATGGCTGAGGATCAGCCTCTCAGCAGTGACGCCGTGGATGCCGTCCAGCAGCCGCTGCTTGTCCAGGAAGAAGCGCTGCAGCCGCAGGCTCAGGCCCTGGCAGGACACCACGCTGGCCTTGTACAGCTCGTTCAGCTTGCGCACCACTGTGGGGGGACTCAGTCAGCTCCCAAACTGGCGGGGACCAGGACACTGCGGGAGCGGGCTGTGCAGGTGGGGGCTCAGGGTGCCACAGCTGGGGGACTGAGGTCTGTGTCCAGCGGGCACAGGGCTGGGGGATCGAGGTCTCAGCACACACCAGCACTCTGCAGCCTCCAAGTGACCCACAGCTCCTCTGCCCACCCTCACCCTGCTTCACAGTGGACGACAGGCACAGCTTGCCCGCCCGGATGTGGTCAATGGCGGTGTGCAGGCCCGAGGACAGCAGCTCGGCCACCTTCAGATACAGCACCAGCTGCTCTGCGAAGCTGCAGGAGGCAGGCAGAGGGTGAACGATGGGCAGCGCCTGGCCCACCGGCCCCCAAGGCACCAGGGACACGCACCCCCACTCGCGGCTCAGCAGGCTGATCTGGTCGGCCACCTCGCTCTCCTGCAGCGGGCACTCGGGGCCTACGGCCGCCTCACCGGCGCTGCCCTTCAGCGCTGCGATCTCCAGCACGTGCTGCACGAACACCAGCGTGAAGCGCAGGCTGTGCAGGATCTCCGTGTGCTCTTGCTGGGCGTAGAGGCAGGGTTGTGGCAGGCGGCCGCCAGCCAAGGGGAGCCCCACCCCACCCTCCCAGGCGGGCTTCACCTCCATGAGGGTCTCCTCGGGGAGGTCAGGGGCCTCAAAGGTCACAGCCCCCTCCAGGTGGGCGGCCAGGGGGTCTCCAGCACTGCAGCAGTGGCCCGGGGCGGTGAGCTCAGGGGCCGCCTCGCCACAGGCCCCAGGCCCCAGGTGGCGGGCAGACGAGGAGCCGGCAGAGCCCAGAGAGCCCGAGGAGCCCACTGTGGGAGGCATAGCTGAGGGATGGTGCCCATGCCCCTCGTCCCCTGGATCCCAGCCCATCTGACTCCACACCAAGGCTCACATGGGCCTCAGTTTACCTCCCAGCAGGGCCAGAAGGGCTGGATCCTTGGGCCCCATCCAGCTCTGCACCCTCAATGTGCTCAAACCAGGGCCCGGCCAACACAGCACTGCCTTTCAGGCCAGTGGGACAGAGGCTGGTGCCCTGGACAGGGGCCTATGTCCTGGGGACGCCCCAACCACACCAGCACTGCATGGGAGCTCCCCCTGCTGACCCCAGGGAGCAGCCGTGGCCCAGCCCCGCCTCACCTGAGAACATCCGGCCACGGGGCCCCAGGGGTGGCGTAGTCCCGCTGGGGGGTGAGCCCACGGTGAACACCACAGGGGCTGGGCTGCTGGCGCCCCCAGCGCGGGCTCCAGGGTGCAAGTTCCCTCCGAAGCCAGCAGAGGGCGCTGGGAGACACAGGGAAGGGGTCAGGGTGCCCTCAGGGCGCACCACACACCCACTCCAGCCAGCCCCAGCCCAGGCGCACCGATGTCCATGGGCTTCTCTTGCAGGCTGTCGCTGCTGCCCGAGTCTGAGGCCTGTGTCCCAAATGCAGCCTTGAGGAGCAGGTCAGTGAGGCGGCTGGTGCTGAAGGATCTACGGGAGAGATGCGGCACTTCAGATGCTGGGCCTGGGCTCCCCAACGGCCCGACACCCCATCTCAGCTCATCTCCGGCGGCACGAGGCCAGCTCCAGGCCAGACTCCCCAGAACCATGGAGGGTGCAGAACAAGGCCTGGCATGTGCCTCCTGCCTGCCCCACTCACCGGCCAAAGGGGCCCTTGGTATCCTCAGCCGGCCGTAGGCCGGAGCCCAGCTGCTGTCCCTGGAAGGGCCCTGCCTGCGAGAGGTCCGGCAGCGTCCGGTTCCGGGGGGGTGTCACCACCACGCCCTGCCGGGCTAGCAGAGCCAAGAGGTTCTGGGAGCTGGGGACCTTGGGGAAGTTGAAGGAGGACAGCAGGTGATGCCCAGCCTGCTATGGCCCCATGTACACTGAGGCCCTCACCCACCTCGCCGGGGGTGGGCTGGGGGCCCCTGGATGGGAAATGGGGCTGTCCCCAGGGTGGCAGCCTGGCTTCCAAGGTGGCCTTCTGTGCCCAGCCTAGTCCACAACCTTGGGAAGGATGCCACTGAGCATGGGTGCAGGTTCCCTCAAAACGGGTGGTCTGAGGGCCTCAGCACAGAGAGGACCAGCCACGGGTCCCATCCTGAGACCTTCGACACGGAGCTGGGCCCTATGTCCCAGACCTCCCTCGCAGGGACTCCCAGGACACAGCCATGCCTAGAGGTCCAGGCAGGAGGCCGAAAACAGGGGTCTGGTCTCCCTCCCCTGGAGCTGGGAGGCTGGGCTGAGTGTTACCTTGGTGGGGGAGCCCAGGATGGGGGGCAGAGGGTTCCGCTGCAGGAAGTCAGGAAGCTTGGGTGAGCCTCGTAGGGGCCGGCAGGACTGCAGCACGGGGCCAGGTGGGGAAGGGCTGGGCTGCGGGGGGCTGAAGGTGGCTCCCAGCGGGTCTGTGGGGGGCTTGGGCAGCTTGGGGCAGACGACGTGCAGGTCCGACAGGTTGGGGGCGCTGTGCAGGCGGCAGCCCAGCCCAGGAGTGCGGGCCGAGTGCTCGGGCACAGAGGAGCCTGGGAACAGGACAGGCTAATTCCCAGGCTTAGGCACAGAGACGGGGCCACCGCACCGCACTGCAAAGGGGTCTCGGGTCTCCAGGAGCCCTTTCCCCTCCCAGCCGCAACGAGGGGACACAGGCTGCACCTACCTGGCCGTGGTGACCTGCTACTCCGCACCTCGGCTCCCTGCGGGGAGGGTGCCCTGCTCCAGCTGGGCCTCTCGGGGATGGTCCCAACTTGGGGAGCAGGTTCCAGGGTTAGAGCAGGCAGATGCAGGGGTCTCTGCCCACCCAGCCCAGGCCCAAGGCTGCGCGCACCCTGTGGGGATGGTGTGTAGGGCCGGCCTCCGCCCAGAGACAGCTTCCTGGCCAGGACAGCGGCATCGGCATGGGACGGAGGGGATGGGCTCACCCGGGCAAAGCCCAGGGGGCTGGTGCCGCCCGACCTGCGGCTGGCAGAGGACCTGGGGACGGGGCAAGCACAGTGTGAGGCCCCAGCACCTGTGCCACACCCGGCGGGGGCCACGGGGTGCCTCAGGGTCCTCCCCACAGCGCCAGGCATGGGAGAGGGCTGGCCGTGCCACGCCAGGGACACTCACCGGGGTGTGTGCTGCTGGGTGGGGGACTGCAGGTTCTGCTCAATGCGCTGGTAGTTGTGCACCTGAGTGGGGACAGGGATGGGGACCGAGGCGCCGTACCTGCTGCTGGAGAAGGTGCCAGCCCGGCTGCCGGGGAAGACATGGGCTCACAGGACTGCCGGAGGCCAGAGGCACCCAGGGCCTGTTCTGTGCACACCCGCCCCGGTGTCCGCTCCCCACCCCAGGGAGCAGGCAGGGCCACCCACATGTCTGCATGAGGACAGCACCTCCGGCCAGACCAGCACTGCTAGGCAGGGTGGCCGCGCCCCAGGATGCCCACCTGCCTACCCACTCGGCCCCACCCTCCTTACCCAGACGGGCTGGGTGAGCTACTGCAGGACGGGGAGGGGGACGGGGTCCGGCCATGGCTCTCCAGCCCCGCAGAGGCCACCAGCGAGCTCCTGCAGGGCAGAGGTGACAGATGGGGCATCACGGTACCGGCCCATCCTGGCCGCCTCCCCAGGCGGGGGGCACCAGCAACCCTGAAGCCCCGTTTCTCTCCCAAGAGGGCGGGTGCTCACCCACTGCAGAGCAGGCTGTCCAGCGGGGGCTTGGCACTGGCCGCCTCGGCCACCAGGTCACCTGCAGGGACAGAACATCTGGCAGGTGTCTGCCGCCCTACAGAGCCCACCTCACCACAGAGCCCTCGAGCCGAGTCCCACTTCCTTTTCCTAGAGGGGCTCCCAAATGGCTCTGGGGCAGTGCACAGCAGCACAGCACAGGCAGGGAGAGGTGGGCACACGTGGGCCCCAGCTCTCCCCTTGGACCGCCCTTCATCGCCCCTCACCAGCTCCAGGGTGGCAGGGAGGCCAGCCTGGCCCCGTGAAGCCTGGTTCCCACCCACTGTGAGCTGTGGCAGGGCCAGACCTGCAGGCCAGGCTGGAGCAGGGAGGAGCAGGCCTCTGAGGACGGCAGGGTAGGGCAGAGGCCACAGCCACGGAGTGGGGCAGCCTGTGATGACCCTGCCTGCCTGTGCCCAGCCACAAGTACAAGCCCCCCGGAGGCCACTACACGCACCACTGCCCTGACCTGGGAACTGAGCAGGGACCATGACGAAGTCGTCTGTGTCACAGGAGTCCTTGCTGCTGCCTCCTGAGTCCCGGGAGCCATGCAGGAAGCCAGCGGCATCCGCCGGGGAGGTCAGTGTCTTCTGCAGTGGCGCCATCTCCCCCAGGGACTGACAGAGAGCAGAGCCCAGCGCTCACAAGGACAGACGGACGCACAGGGTCTCCACAGACCTGCCCCACAGACGGGACCACCACCCCCAACCCCAGGCCAGCGAGTCCACATGCTCCTGGGGGAGGCCCGGACCCCAGCTGGGCTGCCTACGCCAGGCCACTCAGGGCCACTCACCGGCGGGGAGGCCAGGTGTGAGGTGGAGCTGCTGCTGGAGCTGCTGCCGGACCCTGAGCTCGGGTAGGAGGGCACAGGCACAGGCACAGGCGGGGCTGTGGGGGGCAAGGGCAGTCGGGGGCACCGTCTCCGCCCCGCGCAGGGGGCAGCGCTGCAGGGAGCCACTCCAGATGGCCGTCCCAGGCCAGGTGCACTCGAGCGCGGCCCCACAGTGCCCCAACCGGGAGGGGCACCAGCAAGGACCTCACCCCGAGCCACGACCTTGGCCTGCACTGACCCTCACACCATGGGGACAGGAGCCCGCGGCCAGCTTAGGTGACACCAGCCTGCATGGACCTCCAGCCTCCACCCTGTACCGCGGCCACCCCCACCCAGCACAAGACCTGACCACAGACTGCAAGCAACAGCGCCTCTGACCCTCAGGACTCACACTTCTTGACGGAGGCGCTGGCATCCAGGAAAGGGTGGTGGAAAAACTCATCTGAGGGAGGGAGAGTCAGGCCTCAGGACACCCTGTACCCGGCCTGGGGACCCATCTCATCCAGCCAGACCCACCGGAGCCAGGCTGTGGCCCCGCAGCTGCGGACCCCCAGCCCACCCACAGGTCCTCACCGAAGTCCATGCGGTCTTTATGGTTGCGCTGTAGCAGCGCGAGAAGCAGCTGCCGCAGGGGCGCCGAGGTCTCTCGGGGGATGCTGGGAGGGCAGAGCGATGAGCTGACGGGGCTGGGGCAGCCGGGGCAGGGGCAGCCGGGGACACCCGAGGGGAGGGGTGCTTACGCAGGGACCAGCGTCTTATTCTTCTCGTAGAACAGTCGCAGGTCCTGAGGGCTGCTGGCCTGCGAGGACAACGGTGAGCCCAGTGCCAGGCAGCCCTGCCCCTGCCACAGCCTGGCACCGGGCCCGCCCTGATGGCTCTGGGGCCACAGGCAGCAGGAGCCCACTCCGTGCTGTGCCCTCCCTTGCTGCTGGGGCACCTGGGCACCTAGCGTGGGGGCCATGAAGATAATGCTCGTGGGGAGCAGGCGACCCCAGGGTTTGGTGCCCCCGGGCGGGCCCCTCACCGGGTGCCTGTGCCGGTGCCTGCAGGGGACAGGTCGGCTTCCGGGCACCCGTGCCCCAGCTCACAGCCAGCCCAGTGCCCCCAGCCCGACGGACCCCTCCCACCCATGCTGAGACCCGGCAGCCTCGCTCCCCTGCAGGCCACAGGCCTTGCCCACCTGAAAGGGGGCCCTCCCGGTCAGGCACTGGTAGACGACGGTGCCGATGCTCCACAGGTCCGCCTTGGCGCCGTAGTGCTGGGACAGGATCACCTCGGGGGCCTGCGGGCCGGGGCCAGGTTGGGGCCGCGGCACAGAAGCCACCTGGAGCACAGCGACCCGGAGCAGGTGCCACCACCCGGGGTGGCCTCAGAAGGGGTCGGCCCGCACCAGGGCCGCACACGTGCAGGGCGTGGAGGCACCTACCATGTACATGGGGGAGCCGCACAGCGTGGCCGCCATCATGTTGCTCTGCAGATAGCGGGCGAACCCGAAGTCAGCTGTGGAGAGAGACGCGTCAGAAGCCAGGAGAGCACAGCACAGCTGGGTCCCTGCAGCAGGGGCTCAGCGCCCAGGGCTCCCCGTCCAGGGGTCACCGTCCAGGGGCTCAGCGCCCAGGGGTCACCGTCTAGGGGTCACCGTCCAGGGGCTCAGCGCCCAGGGGTCACCATCCAGG
>NW_004624747.1:27526683-27687407 GCF_000247695.1 Heterocephalus glaber | reverse complement strand
GCCCCAGCCCCAGCCCCAGCCCCGCCAAGCCCCTCCCTGCACCACAGACTCTGCTGCTAGGGACCCAGGGCTCACCTCCATGACCAGGTAGACAGAATTGGCCATTTCCTACAGGACAGAGAGGCCATGAGGGATGCAGCAAGGGTCATCTTGGGTGCCTCAACACATCACCCACCTCCTGGGACTTGGGCACAGCAGCCATGGCCAGGCCCGGGACTCAGCCAGTCAACACTGGAGGCAGGACTTTGGCAGCCAAGACAACTCTGGAGGCGGGTGACTCTGTCAGTTGTGGCCACTTCAGTTGAAATGTGGGCCTGGGCCGGGTGTGCTGCCCCACACTCATAATCCCAGCACTCTGGAGATTCAGGCAAGATCTCAAATCTAAGCCCAGCACGGGCAACTTAGCAAGCTAATAAAAAAGGGCTGGAAGGGCCGGGGATTTAGCTCAGTGGTTTCGCTTCCCGCTGCGCAAGCACAAGGACCGGAGTTCGATCCCGTACCAAAAAAAAAAGAAGGGCTGGAAACATAGCTCAGGGAAAAGGTCATGGATTCAATCCATACCACAGAACAACAGAAAAAGAAATTCTGTGCGTGCGCGCAGCCTGCAAGGAAGCAGGGGACTGCAGTCGGGGTCCCTCAGCCCAAGGTCTCCACACTCAGCACTGCATCCTGTGCATGGTGACTCCCAGCCAGGGTACCAGCAGGTGTGCAGGTCCAGCCAGGGAGGTGCAAGGCTGTGTGGCCTCAGGCTCAGGTGCTCCCAGCCCTGAGGGGTTGGCACTGCCAGGCTGTCAGCACCGGGGCCCCAGCCTGAGGCACCCACCCTCGCTCTGCTCCTGGCCGCCCATGGGCAGTACACACCAGGCTGAGCTGAGCCCCCCACACCACCCCGAGCTCAGGCAGGCGCACAGCACCAACACCCACTCCTGGAACAATACGGAGGCCATCGAGGCCCAGGCCAGACAAGTCAGGCAGGCTGGGCCTGGCCACCCTGCAAAAGTCCCTGTGTAGGCGGTGTCTTCCCACCCACAGGGGCAGCTCTGCCAGCAACAGCAAGCCCTGTACCCCGTGACTACAGGGCCCAGGCAGGGCGCTCAGGGGTCCACGCCCTACTTGCTCTAACTCCACTCTGCTGTCCGCCCCCCCCAAGTGGGGGCCAGAGGGGCTGAGCTCATGAGCCCCAGGCTCACAGTGGATCTGGTGCCTGGAGGGGTGCAGGGCGTCTCAGAGGGCTGCAGGGTCAGGTACCTGCAGCTCAAGCACACACACTGGCAACCCAACAGCCAGCTGCCACCTGCCTGCCCCACGTGCAAGCCACCCTGCCCCCAATTTGCCAGGCCCCAGGACCCCCAGTGCTCAGCACCCAACCCAGGAAGCTGAGGGCAGGGCAGATCTCAGCCTACAGGCAGGGACAGCCCCAGAGGGAAGCCCTGACCCACCCCACCCAGTCCCCATTTGTCCCCGCCTGACCTCCCTTGTGCCTCAGCCCCACCCCAACCTGACCTTCCAGGCCAGCTGCAGGGAAGAGATAACCACCCGGCAGGTGTGGCTTGGCTAGGGAGTCCCCGGGGTGGAGCTGAGGGTCAGAGACCAGGATGTAGGACACAGACCTTGACAGAGGATCAGAGACTGGAGACAAAAAGTCAGACCCAGGAGAGCCCAGGGCCAGGAGGTGACAGATAGGACCCAAAACAGTTTCAGGGGCAGCCTCAGGGAGACCCCAGCATGGGACCTCTGGGACTTGCCAGCACTGGCCACTTGTCCTGGGACAGACACAGCCAGAGGGCACAGGGAGGGACTTGAGCCACTCTTGGGTTCTGGCCATAGAGGCAAGACTGAGGACACAGCTATGGCCAGAGGTGGGCTACCTCCCTGAGCTGCTGGCCTAGACTTCAGGGACCATCTCCTCCCCTCCGTGGCAGCCCTCTGCATCCCCTAAAAGGCAAAGTTCAAAGAGCCTCGAATTCCCCTAAACCCAGGAGAGGGCACTGGACAGCCCCCAACTCTGACACTGCAGAGCCCTGGCCTCAGAAGACCCAGCTCCGGACCCCAAGCCCAACTCTCGCAAGCCTCACGGCACAATTGAGCAGAGTGCAGCCCCACCCCACGGAGCCAGGCGACCCGCCCAGCTGGGAAGTGGCAGGGCCAGCCTGGGCATGCAGGCTCACACCCTCCTTAGTCTCAAGGCCAGAGCCTAGCCGACAGGGCTGTCTGAGGCACAGTGCCGCCCAGGAGGGTGACAGGAGGTGGAGCCAGGCCCGAGCCAGGAGGGTCCCCATGGCCACCTGGGCACCCTCCCTGTGGAAGTGGCTCTCCAGGGCCCGAAGCTGGGGATGGATCCGGAGCAGCCTCCCAAGCCCACCTGAAGCCCACACAGGCACTGGTGGCAGCTCCCGGGCTCTGCTTGCTAGAGACCATGGGCCTGGGCTGCTGGTGGTGCTAGACACACGAGGCTCACCGCGCCACTCCCAGCCCCCCGAGGGGACAGCAAGGTTGCTGGGCCTGGGACACAGACCCGGGCCTGCTGGGCTGCCACGGTGAACCCCTCTAGTGCACACCAAGGCTCATGACGACAAAACAAAGCCTTAAGAGGGACGACACAAGTGCCACCTCGGAGACAGGGCTGCCACTTCCACTGGCACCCACGCCAGGCAGAGGACAGCTTCCTGGCAGGGCAGCTGCACAGGGCATCCACGTGGGCATGGGCACCTGGGCACGTAGGCGCTGCCTGCCCCTATCCTTAACAGGATCCAGGCTCCCCACCTTCGCTGGCCCACTCATCTGGCGATTCAGGCTGGCATGGCGGATGGGCGGGAAGGTGTGACCTACTTCACTCCTCCAGAGCTGAGGGTGGCAAAGCCGCAATGCTGGGGACACAGCCACCCCATCCCCCGCTCTTCCGGGTGCTCCCAGAAGGGAAGGGAGGTGGCCTGCCAAGGGGGAAGGCCCACCTGGCTCCTGCCAAGCACAGTGGTGGCAGGATGTCCCCTCAGGTCCCAAGCCCAGCCCTGCTGACCCAAGGTGGTGGAGGGCGACAGGACACGCAGGGGACACAGGCAGCACAAGGAGCACAGGGCAGCAAGTCCCTCGGCCAGACATGCCCACCTGGCTGAAGGGCCTGGTCCAAGCACAGATGTGACATCAGTCCTTTAGCAGGCCAGCACAGGGCCAGGAGCAGAAAGGCGGCTGTCACCAGACACAGCACTCCCGGCCGAGGCTGCGGCCCCACTTCTACAGAGCACCAAGGCCAGCAAGGCAGCTGGCACAGCCAGGCTCAGAGGGAAGACGGGAAGGCAGAGGCCGGGTGGCTCCTGGGGCACCGTGCTCTCCCAAAGGTGCCTGCTTTGCCAGGGGCCTCACTGAGAATGTTGTCCTCCCCACTGTCACTTTATTCAAGACTCGTGAAGCTCTGATCCCTTCGTGGCCCCTAACATGCCTCAGTGCTCACACTCCGATGTAAGACCGCTGGCTGCGGGCCCCTGCGCCTTCACCCTGCACCTACTTCCAGGGCCTGCACTCCCTGCCTGCTCTCCAGGAAGGCAGCACTGCCCAGGCGTCCAGGTCAGCCACAGGCAACGCTGGAACCAGGGCTGTCTGCAGGGCCCAGGTGCGTTAACACTCCCTAGCACGGCACCTGGCTGCAGCATGCCAGCCTGTCACCCTCTTCTGGGGGCAGTGAGTGGCAAGCAGCACCCCATCCCAATCCCCCAGCAGCCACAGGACGGGCCCAGAGCACAGCCAGGCAGCTCAGAAGAGCACAGGAGGGCTGGAGTTGGGCATGCACAAGGCCGAGTTTGATCCTCAACACTGAGAAGACAGACAAACCAACACCAGAACAAAAATAGGCCCCGTGTGGTGGCACATGCCTGTGATCCTAGTACTTGGGAGGCTGAGGCAGGAGGATCAGCATGAGTTTGACACCAGCCTGGACTCCATAGTGAGTCCAAGGCCTGCCTGAACTACACAGCGAACTCTGTCTCAAATTAACAAACAACAAAAAGCCTCCACAAAAAAGAAAGCAACCCGGGACACCTACATACACCCTATCACAAGGTACTCCTTTCCTCAATGCCCAAGAAGCCTCACAGGCCACTGTCACTGAGTTTACAGGCAGTTCTGACCCTGAACACACAGGAGCTCAAGTCCTCAGCACAGCTGGCCAAGAGGACAGGCCCAAGGAAGGGTCCTTGTGGCCTAACAGGTGGCTGAAAGTGTTAATTCAGAGACACCCTTGCCCGATCATTTATCACCTATGCTGTTTTTTTGAGAGGTCTTACTAGTTCAGGATGGCCTTGAACTCAGATGATCCTCCTGCCTCAGCCTCCACAAGTGCTGGGATCAAAAGCATAGTCACCACACCCAGTTTACCTATTTTTAAAAACAAATTGGGCCAGGTGTGGTGCCCCACGCCTGTAATCCCAGCACTCTGGAGGCAAAGGCAGGAGGACTGCCACTAGTTCAAGGCCAGACTGGGTATACAGCCTACACTATATAGTGAGACCCTGTCTCAAAAAAAACCAAAACCCTAGGCCCGGGATTTAGCTCAGTGGTTCTACCACCTGCCTCAAAAGCGCAAGGACCCAAGTTCGATCCCTGGGACAAAAAAAGAAAGAAAAAACAAAACCCTGGGCCAAGGATGTAGCTCGGTGGCACCCCACCTGCCTTGAGAGCGCAAGGTCCTGAGTTCAAGGCCTTGCTTCAAATAAGTGAATACATAAAATCCAATCATCTCTTCTGGCCCGGTGTTCGTCCCAAGCAAGTTCTTAAGGTACGGGGCAGTCCTGCACCAGGGTGAGAGCTGCCCGCCCGGGTATGTGGCTGCCTTCTCAGCATTTCCTCTGTGCAGAGGAAGCCACAGCATTGCCAACGCTGGAGGAGGAGTGGCAGTGCCCAGTCCGAGGTGTCCCCAGCAGGACAGCAGACCGCACTGTGGGGAGCCACCTGGAGCCAGCCGGTGTCTGCCCTGCCCTGGGGCACACTGGAGGCTTCAGACCCAGGGCGGGGGAAGGGGAAGGATGGAGCGAGCATGGAGGAGCAGAGGCGGGTCAGGGCAGCAGGGCTGAGCAAGGAGGCAAGCGGGAGGGTGGGGCATGGAACAGTGTCACTCCCTGTCAGAGGAGGCCTGGCCCTGCCCACACCCACAGCAGAAAGTCAGCGACGGAGGCCCAGATACAGGCTGCCGGGAACCTCCCTCAGCCAGGGCCGTTCCTCCGCGAGCCGCCCCGTAAACAGGTTTCGAAACCATTAGTCAGCACTTCGCCGGCAGACCTGTCCCCAGCTCCTGGCCCCAAAGCGGGGGACCTGGGCCCCGGCCCTGCCTCACTGGCCCCGGGGTCCTGAGAGGGGCAAGGTGGGGAGCGGCTGAGCTGCCGGCTGGCCTACGGAGGCCGCCAGGCCTGAGGTGCCCCGGCGTCCAGCAGGCCCAGCATCAACTGCCAGCGCGGAGTCTCCCGGCGCCTCCCCCTCCCGGTCTGACGCAGAGAGGCCCTGGCCAATGCCCGGTCGCCGGAGCGCTGTCAACAAACAAGCCGAGGGCCAGGCAGGTGGGCCTGCCTGGGACGCCAGACTCAGACCGGGCCACTGGCCACACACGAAGGGGGTCCAGACCCGGAGAGGCCCCCAGGCAGTCAGTGCAACACCCCGAGTCCCCTCCCCTCCCAGCCGGGCAGCTCGCAAGCCCAGGGCTGCTCAACACCCAGGGGAGCCAGGTCAAATCTGGGCCGAAGACCCAGGGCCCCCGAGGAGCTCCCAGCTCCACAGCCGGGGACACTGATCTGGAAAGGCGGGTCAGGCGGTGACACTGCCCCCCCCCCCCCCCTCAGCTTTACTGTGCAGGGCATTCTGACCCTTCTTGTTCTATCCCCCCCAGGCCTCACCTGGAAGTCGTACAGCGCCACGATGTTCTCGTGCTTCAGCTCCTAGGTCGGAAAACCAAGTTTCTCACATGCAGGCACAGGCTGGCCCGCTCCCTCCCTCTTGGAGCACCAGCTCACCTTGAGAATTTTGATTTCCTTCCCCAGCAGCGTCTGGGACTTGGCCAGGTTCTTCTTGCTAATGCACTTGACCGCGACCTCCAGGTCATGCTTCTGGAAACCAAGTGTGGCCTTGAAGGTGGGGACACACGGACGCCCCTCCCCTGGCTCCGGTGAAGTTCTCGAGTGGGGGTCCTGGAAGCAGCCCGGCCTGGGCTCTCAGATAGGGGCTGGGGTCCCCGGGAAGAGAGTCCCAGGCTGGGGCGCGCGCCGGGGTCTCGCAAGCACCCACCTCGCGGTGGCGCCCCTTGAAGACCACTGCGAAAGCGCCGTGGCCGATCAGGTCCTTGCGCGAGAACTCGAAGCGGCCCACGGTCTCCACGCCGCCGCGGCCGGGCTCCATGGCGCGCGCGGGCCGGGGACGCGGGGAGGGGCGCGGCGGGCTGCGCGCGGGGCTCAGGCGGAGGCGCGGAACGCGGGTGGGCCGGGCGCGCGGGGCCGGGCTCGTAGGACCGGGCGCGGGCGCATCGCCGGGGCCGCGCGCCCCATCGGGCAGGCCTGGGCCGGGTCCCAGCCCCGCGGGCCCGAGGGAGGGCCGGGCGCCGCGCTCGCCGGGATCCGAGGAGCGCTGGTGGACGGACAGGCTGAGACGCCCGGCTCCCGTTCCGACTCGGCTCTGGCTCCGGCCCCGACTCCGACTCCGACTCAGCTCCGGCTCTGACACGACCCAGACTGCGGCCCAGACTCGAAGCTCGAGCCCCGGCAGGGAAACAAAAGAGCCGCGGCGGCCGGGCCTTGGAGCCTAAGACGCCAGCGCAGCCGCACAGCCCGGGGGTGGGGCCTTGGGCGGGGACTAAGGCGCCTCGGGGTCGGGCAGGGGCGGGGCCTCGAGGGGCCAGGCCCAGTGAGTGGCGAGTCTGGCAGTGGGGCGGAACCTCGAGGAATGGAACCCAGTGAGTGGCGCTGCTGGCGGCCGGGGACTTAGCTCAGTGGTTCCGGTAGCTGCCTCGCAAGCACAAGGTCCCAAGTTCGATTCCCCGGTACCAAAAAACCCCCCAAAAAACAGAATGGCTCTGCGGGGCCGGTCCGTGGTGGCGCTCACTTCGAGGCGGGGCCTCAGGGGCGGGGACATGAGTGGTGGGACTGGAGGCCTGGAAGGGGCGGGCCTAGAGAGCAATCGGGCCTAGCACTGGTGAAGCGGACGGCGGGGAGGGGCCTGGGTGGATTTCTGTCCGTGGGCGTGGCTGTGGGGCGGGGCGGTGGCTGCGAAGCGCGCGGCTACCCGGGCCGCCCTGGACCTCGGCGGTCCTCCCCTGCCAGCTCCCCGTGTGCCGCTCGTCCTTGCGTCCACGGCTGCCCAGCCTCCTTTCTCCAGCCCACAGAAGACGCCTTGAACATTGCATATGGCAGTGCCCGCGGCCTGACCCTGGGCGATGAGGCGCCTGTGCTGCAGGGGGCAGCACGTGCATAGCAAGTGGGGCGCATGGGTTTGACCCCCAGAACCAGAAATGTAAGGAAAGATGCCTTCCGTGAATCCCAAGCCCTGAGCCCCAAACGGCGCCCAAACAGGAAAGCCCATCGGTCTGCCCGAGAGAGGCCAGGGAGCCCGGCCCGCCAGCGCCCTGGCGGGCGGGGCAGCAGCCTCGCTCCGCACCTGCACCGCGAGCGCGCAGGCGCCCCACCTGTGTGCTGGGCCCGGCACGACGGGCCTGCAGCCCAGCCTTGCCGAGCGGCGCGTCCCTCCGGGCCCCGAGGTGTTCCCTGTGGTTCCGTGGGCCTTGCTACTCTGCCCTCGTCCTACAGATGAGGAAGTTGGCGTGAATGTGCCCAGGGTCCAGAGCTGTGAGAGAAGCCTGCCGACCCTCACACCAGAAGCTGCCTGCAGAGTCAGTGCTTTCCACTGGGCAGGCCTGTGTAAGTTTAGCTATTTTCATGTTTTGTTTTGAGATAGGCTCTCAGTACAAGTCCAGGCTGGACTTGAGCTCACGGTGATCCTCCTGCCTCAGCCTCCTGAGAGGTGGGATATGGGAATGCTCCACCACACCCCACTGCATTTGAACTGCTTTTATTGCTATGTTTGCAAAGGCATAATTCTAAATAATCCTCACTGCCTGGAGCTCTCAGCAGAAGGGCAGTCGTTCCCCGACCCAGCAGAGGGCCAGGCCCTCCTGAAGGGCTCTTCGTGTTCCCAGGCACAAAGCCCAGCACCCTGGAAGGGCCCCAGCCATGCAGATGCCCTGCACTGCTCTGTGTCCTCATCTCAGGCCCCGGGATGCTAGCTCACTGCCTGGATGGGGGCCAGAGGCTGGAAGGGCAGAGGGCTGCCGGCCCAGCCCTGGGTTCTCCAGGTGAAAAGGCATCCAGCACCACCGGTCCACCAGGGCCGCCATTCCCAGCACTGGCCACTGAGCACAGACTGAGCTGGCTGGGAGCCAGGAACTCAGTGTGGGGCTGCAAGGGAGTGTCCCTTCCCTCAGGAGCTTCCAAGCAGGGCTGAGTGGGAGGTGGATGAGAAAGGTAATGTAGACTGGGGGTGGCTGGCAGTCCCAGAACTGGGGAGGCTGAGGCAGGAAGATCACCCTGAGTTCTGGGCCAGCTTGGGCTACATAATGAGTTTGAGGCCAGCCTGAACTATACACCTAGACCTTCTCACAAACAAAAAATAAACAAAAATGTTTTAAAAGGGCTGGGAATGTAGCTCAGGGACACAGCATTTGCTCAAGGCCCTGGGTTCACCAATCCTGTAAAAAAAAAAAAAAGGGTGTTAATTTAGCCACATGTGATAGCACACATCTGTAATCCACCCCTCTGGGGGAGGCTGAGGCAGGAGGATGCAGAATTCGAGCCCAGCCTGATCCACTTCGTGAGACCCTGACTCAAACTGAAAAAAGAGAGGTCCGACATTTCCTCACCACCGTCCCTGTTCGGAACATAGCTACCTCCCAGAGCTGCAGCTCCGGCCCCAGCCCCAAAACCTGTGTCTGCTTTCTGCCCTGTGGATCTGACTGCTCCAGGGCCCAAGGAGGCAGATGCAGACTGGCTGTGTGTTTGTCTGGCCTCTCTCTCTCTCCCCCTCCTTCCCTGCTTTGTTTTCTTTTGATTTTTTTGAAACACAGAGTCTGACTTGTAGTCCAGACTAGGCCTAACTCAGGGACCCTCCTGCATCAGCCTTCTGAGTACTGAGACTGCAGACCTGCACCACCACGCCTGGATCTTTCTTTTCTCTTTTTATTTATTGATTGGTTGATTTATTTACTTTTGGTACCAGGGATTGAACTCTGGACCTCGTGCTGCCAGGCAGGCGCTGTGCGGCTGAGCTGCATCCCAGCCTCTTATTTATTTCTGTGGCAGGGCTCAAACCCAGTCCTCAGCATGCTGGGCAAGCTCTACCACTGAGCACCACTCCAAGTGTTCCAATCTTTTGGTGGTAGAGACTGAAGACTGAAAACAGGACCTTTGCCCTGAGCTGCATCCCAGCCCCAGTATGTGTTTCACTCTTATTTATTTATTTTCAGACGGGGTCTCACTACGTAACCCTCCAATTCACAGTGGTCCCCTGTCTCAGCTTCCCCAGTATTGGAATTAATATATATATTTTCTTGGTATTGGGGATGGAACTTGGGACCTTGTGCCTTCTCGGCAGGCGCCAGAACCACTGAGCTAAATCCCCGGCCCTGGAATTATTGACTTATAACACCACGCCTGGCTTTTATTTTTATCTTGAGACAAAGTCTCCCTACATCATTAAGTCTCCCAGGCTAGGTTGAAACTTGTGATTCTCCTGCCTCGGCCTCCCCAAGGAGTGCCGGGATTCCAGGCATTCACCACACCCAGCTGGCCTGTTTGTTTTATAAATAGCAAGCATAGGAATGAAGTGATTGCTCAGGGCTGGATTTGCATCTCTGTGGCTAGCCCTGTCAGAGGCCTCCTCCCACAGGCCCTGGGCATGCCCCTGTCTTGCCCTGGAGTACCTGTGCTGTCCAGCTCCAGGCCCTTCCCTCCAGGCTGTGCTTTCCCAGTGTGGGGCAGCAGGGCTTCTGCACGCAGATAGCAGGCAACACGCAGCCGGGCCCTGCTGGCTCCAGTCCCAGCAGATCAGCGGCCACAAGGCTGGGGCAGCAGCCCCACCCCTTCCTGCATCCTGCCCACCTGCCCTGCCCTGCCCTCCTCCACAGGGCTGTGGGGTCTGGGACCCTCCCAACAGCCACAGGAGCCATGGGGGTGGGCAGTACCTGCAACCCCAGCTCTGGGAGGCTCCTGTAATTTAGTGACTTAGTGAGAACCTGTCTCAAAATCAAAAGTAAGAAAGGCTGTTTTTCTCCAAAAAAGGAGAAGCCAGACACAGAAGGACCTGGCGCGCAATCCTGTTTCTATGAAATCTGCAGGAGTTGTGGGGCCGTGCTGGCCATGCTTTGCCTCGCTGGGTCTGAGAGGTAGAACCTAACTTCCAATGGCGGGAGAAGAACTTCAGGATGGACAGGCGCTGGACATCGGGAGGGCAGCCTGGGGCTGGGTGTTAAAACAAAATAAAACTAAGTAAAATACATCTCAGTTTGGCCAGGGATGATGGTGCATACCCATTAACCCAGCACTCTGGAAGGCTGAGGCAGGAGGATCATAAACTCAAACTCAGCCTGGGAAAGTTAGCTTGACTGTTTCAGAATTTTAAAAAAGGATTGCGGATGTAGCTCAGTTCAAAGGCCTGGGTTCAACCCCTGGCTCTGAAAAAAAATAAAAGATTGGGGTGCGTACAGGCTGCATTTTCTGTGCTCAGACCTCACACAGGCCTCAGCCATTTTTGAGAGCCCAGCGCTGCATGGCTGGCAGGAAACCCCTGCCTCCTCCCATAGGGCAGTGGTGCGTGGGACCCAGGGAGCGGGGTAAAAAAGTAGGTCAAAGGGAGACAAGGAAATCAGAATTGATTTAGTTAAGTTTTTTTGAGATAGGGCCTCACTCACTGTGTAGTTTGGGGTGGGTTTGAACTCACAATGTATCCCTGGTTTGAACTCTTGGCAAATCATCCTGCCTCAGCCTCCCAAGGGCTGAGATCACAGGCATGTGCCACCACGGCTGCCTTGAAGTCATCACCAAGCCCCACAAATGTACCCAGCTCGGGATCACGAGGCGCTCTGTCCCTGGAGGCCCACACCCTTTGAGCGAGTCTCTGACTGCCGCTGGGCCTGGGCATTGTCTCCGTGGGGAGTCCGATGCCCAGCTGGTCTCCATGGTGAGGTGGGTCCGGACCTCCCAGGAGCCTGCACTGACAGCCCAGACCCAGGCCTCAGCTCTGGACGAGCCTCTTGCCACAGTTCTGGGTCACTGGGCTGGAACTAAGTGTGTTTTCGATCTTGGATCCTTTTCTTTCTTTTTTTTTTTTGGTACCGGGGATCGAACTCAAGGGCCCTTGTGCTTGCACAGCAGGCGAAGAAACCACTGAGCTAAATCCCCGGCCCTTTGATCTTGGATCCTGAGAGAGAAGGCCACTTCTCTAGCCCTGAGGAGGAAGTGCCTGCCCTGGCCCTGGGTCTTTCGTTTTCTTCTGAGACAGGGTCTCACTGTGTAGTTCAGGTGGCCTTGAATTCCCAGGCATGTCTACCTCTCCTGTCCTTTAACCCCATGCTCTGCCATTGTCCCAGCCCTGTCTTACACGGGGAGGAGGCCGCAGCGACCCCTCTGCTGTTCGGAGGGCTGGACTCCGAGTGGACTCCAAGCCGGGACCCTCCCCGGCTGGGCGCAGTGCCCCTGACCAGCACCCCAGCCCTGCCTTTCTGCTTTCTTCCACCCCAGCTCCTCTCCTCATGCATCTGCAGCCAGACATAAAAGCCAGGGTGGAGGCACTCACTTGTAATCCTTCCTCTCCAGAGGGTGAGGCAGGAGGATTGCAAGTTCAAGGCCAGCCTATCAAAAAAAAAAAAAGACCTTTCAACTAAATTGTGCCAGACATGGGGGCACACGCCTGTCATCCCAGCGCTTGGGAGGCTGAGGCAGGAAATTGGGAGTTTGAGGCCAGCCTGGGCTACATAGTCAGTTCGAGACCAGCCTGAACTACACAGCGAGACCCTGTGTGAAAAATAAAAATGAGAATAGGCCTGTCCAGAGCCATTCTACATAAATTTTGGGGGAAAATCATTTCATAATTAAAGTCTGACTATAGCTGTCTAAGGCTTAGCGCCTCCTTGCCCTTGAGCTACGGGAGGCGGAAACTGCATTTTGCCTCAGGTCACAGCTGAGGCCTCTGGCCCAGAGGTGCTGTGGGGCTCAAGGGCCAGACTACTTCAGCTGAAGTCTTCCGGGTTCTTGGGGAACCGAGTGGTAAGGAAAGAGATCGGTCCCACCTGGGGAGGGCAGATTCCTCGTTATCTCCTCCCACCTCCTGTCCGGAAAGCTCTCCCTACAGCCTTCATGGAGATGAGAAACTCATCGGCGTGAGATCAGGGCTGTAGGGTCGCCTCCGCCCACAAAGTCACCCCCAATTACTGTGCACACCCAGCAGAGTGGCGGGCGAGCTCGGAGAGCCTTTGCCTTTGCCCGCTCTGAGGCACTGACTTCTTGGAAACTGCGAAGGTCTCTTTTTTCTTTAGCCCTCCCTGGCCCCCTTCTAGGTGGAGGATTGATTGCCCTCTGATAAGGCCAGGCGTGGGGCACACACCTGTAATCCCAGTACTTGGGAGGCTGAGTCAGGAGGCTAGTCGGGGCTACATAATGAGACAGTCTCAAGAAATAAAAAAGTAAAAACTGAAAAAAAAGTAAAAACCTCAAAAAGTCACTCATAACACTTTTCTGCCACGGAACATTACACATCTGTGAACAATGAACAGGCAGCTGCTTCCTGCATGGAGCAGCAGCAACACAGAGGTAAATCCCTGTGCCGATGAGGGTGTGGCACCCGCCACACAGCAGGGACAGCCAGGTGACCGTGACTCATCCATGATGAAGATGCGTGGTATGTCCAGCACCAGGAGGGAAGGGGGCTGCTAAGAAACACCATGTATGTTTCTGCCCTGGGGCACAGAGGTGTGAGGCCCTGCTCCACCTACACTGGGAGCAGGTTAGGGAATTATGGATTTTCATAATGTTACAAATAAAATAATAAAATAAAAGCACCAGGTGTGGTGGCACACACTTGTAATGCCAGCACTCAGGAGGCTGAGGCAGGAGGACTGCCCCAAGTACCAGGCCAGCCTGGCTACACACACAGTGAGAACCTCATCTCAAAAAGCCTGTTAGGGCTGGGGATTTAGCTCAGTGGTTTCTCCACCTGCTGTGCAAGTGTAAAGACCAGAGTTTGATCCCAGGTACCAAAAAAAAAAAGCCTGTGAGTGGGCGAATTGCTAAGGGAGCGGAGCCAGGCCTCGGGCAGCACCCAGCAGGACTCCCTCCTGCACGGCCCCCATGGACAGGCAGCAGCCCCTTCAGTGGGCACTGTCTGCCTCACCCTCGGCTGGCTGTGGGCCGCTCCCCGCTGGGCGCTCTGCATCGGTGGCCCCCTTGCCCTGTCCCTCCTGGGCCTGCCCTGCCTCCCTTGCTCACCACTTCCTCTTCCCAGAGGTGTGCCTGTGTCTCTCGGCCTCTGCTTCCTCCCAAGCGCTGACTCCCAGCCCCTGCTCGCCAGCAGGCAGAGCAAACCTTCAGGCCTCTGCCCTCCGTCCCTGCCTCCGAGGAGCCAGGCCCTGTGTCTGGCTGGCACCCACATCCCTCACCAGGGGCCTGCCCACCCCGCCCCTTGTCCTGTGTGCTGCCTCAGATGGCTCTGCCAAGTCCAGGCGCCAGGACTGGACCCTGTCTCAAAAAAAAAAAAAAAAAAAAACCAAAAAAGAAAAAGAAAAAAAGGATTCGTTCCAGGAGTCAAAAGTGGGAACCAGCCCAGTTCACCAAAGTGCAGACAGATGAGAGCAGACAGGTGAGGGCCATCAGCCCAGTGGAACCTAACACAGCTCTGAAGTGACCAGGCTGCAGCTGGAGGCACCAAGAACACCGTGGGTGGCAGGTACAGGACAGGGGCTCTGTCCACTAGGGCTGACACTAGTGGCGCAGACAGCAGACAGGTGTGTGGCAGGACAGGGAGAGAGGCAGTCGTGGGCAGGCAGCTTCCTGCTGGGGTGCTGAGCGCCTTGGCCCTGGACCCAGAGCCGAGCCACAGGCCTCAGTGCTCGCGGGTCCCCAGTCACGTGACCTGCTTTTCCACAGCAAAAGCCATGAAAAGGCCGAGTGCACCGAAAGGGTGGGCCAGCCATCCTGTCCCCTCAGAACTGTTTTCCGGTCCTGGGACTTGAATTCAGGGCCTGCACACTGAGCTTCATCCTCAGCCTTTTATAATTCTTCATTCTGAGACAGGGTCTCCCTAAGTTGCCCGGGCTGGGTACAAACTTGTGATGCCCCTGCCTCAGCCTCCTAGAGTACCAGGCTTCTCAGAAACCATGCCAAGGTATGAGCCAGCAGGACCTGGCACGTCTGCAGCAGGGGCCTCACCCCACGGGGCCCCGGGGAGCCTTGGGACACTGGTGCCCTCAGAGGGGCAGAGCCAGACTCCGGGAGGTGCCCAGCCACGTGCTGTGGCAGAACTGAGGTCCCTGACGCCACCACCATGAGGCTAGGGCCACAGCCCAACGGGCAGAGTCCAGGCGGGGGTGGGCAGTGTCGGGTCTGGGCTGCCGGCTGATGCAACCTGCCCTGAGGCAGCCTCGGCTGGGGTGCCCTCTGGGCCTCACCTGGGAGGCTTCGAGCTCCCTGCAGGGCACTGCCGGTCCTCAGGGACAGCAGTGCTGCGAGCAGTGCCACAGCGCCCCCTCCAGGCAGGTACTACACCCTGCCTCGACCTGGACTCTGCAGGGGCTGGATCCAGCTGTTTCTTTCCAGATACTCCAAGCCTGTACTCTAGCCTGCACTTGAACTCACTATGCAGCCCTGGCTGGCATGGAACGCACTGTGATCCTCCTGCCTCAGCCTCCCAGTGCTGGTATTATAGGTGTGTGGCCCATGCCCATTCTGCATGTGGAGTCTGCCCATGGGGCCCAAGGGCTGTGGACACTCTTGACACCCCAGATCCTCTCTGCTCTAAGCCCTCCGCCCTCGGAGGAAACCGAAGTCCTCACTAGGTTGCTAAGCATACAAGGGACCCTGGCGGGCCCTGGCCCTCATCCCCTGGGCCTCACTGGACAGCCCCCCGCATGTCCTGCTGGGGTCCCCTCCCTGTGCTTGCTGCGATGTGGGGCCACAGCCTCAGGCTGGGCCTGTGTCCCACTCACTGGACGTTCCAGCTCCCGCTCCTCTGCTGCCCTGACCAAGGCCCTGGGTCCCCTCAGCGGCCACCTGGGCCTGCAGTGGTCTGCGGCCATGCCAAGCCCCAGGAGAGACCTGTGCGTGCGGGCTGGGCTGAGTCCGAGCCCCGGGCAAGTGCAGCCTGAGGCCACCGGCTGGGCCCTCAAAGTGGACAGAGCCTAAGTGGGGCCTATGGGCCCAGGAGCGGGCGGCCTCTCCTGAGCCTGAGCCCTGGCTGGTGTGGGCCGACCCTGGGGCATCTGCCCTGTGCTGCAGCCTTGTTCTCCCCTGTAACACAGGGGTCATGCTGGGGAGGAGCCCTTGCCCCTGGGGCTTCCAGCCCCACACAAGGGATGCACGCTTGTCCCCAGGCTGGGTCACCCAGTGCCAGGCCTGTGGGGAAGCCTGGTGACAGTCCCCCTCCATGGCAGAGCCCGAGCGAGCAGGGGCTCCAGGCCCTGGTCAGAGGCTGCGGCCACCTGCCTGACCTTCACAGGCGCCAAGGTGGCGGGGCGGGAGGGACGTGGGGGCAGACCAGGAGGCTGGGCATCACCTGGGCTGGCTGCCGCGGGAGGACGTGGCTGGGAGGGGCCCTGACTGCCACCACATTTCCTGTGGCCTTTGGGGCGGCCCGGGCAGGGCGAGGCCAGCACCGCTGTGTCCAGGGTGGTTGCAGCAGGGCTCTGGCCCACGCGGCTCTGCGGGTGTCGCAGTCAGGGACCTCGAGTGCTGCCTGCCCGCTGCTCCCCTCTGCACCCACGCGCTGGGGTTGCCGCAGGAATGAGCTGAGGGCCCAGCGCTGCGCGTAGGAAACTTTATTAGGGCTTGGGCTTTAGGACCACAGTGGACTGCCTGCAGGGAGCCACTTTAGTCCTGTGATCAAGGACGCGGGCTCTGTGTCCCCGCAGAGGGCAACTGTCCTGCAGCTTGGATGTGGGGCAGGGGGTGTCTGCTGTGGTGCCACGGGGACAGATGGGGACACGCTGGGCAGGAGGGGCTGCAGCCCCCGCGCCGTGAGTGAGGTGTGGGGATCTGGCATGTGTCGGAGCCCTCCTCCCCACGAAGAGGTGTGAGCAGACCCTTGTGTTACCTGGCCCAGCCCACCCACCACAGGACCTTTGCACGGTCCTGCCTCTCCCCGGCTGACTGTCCCCGAGGTCACTGCACTGTGGCTCTCTCCTTGGCTCTCTGCCACCAGGGGCAGCCTGGGTTCCTGAGCCCCTGGTCCCCAGGCCAGGCGAGGCTGGGAGTGCACCCCACACCCCCAGGTGTCCCCGCCTGCCCCAGACGCAGCACCCTGTCTTGCCAGCCCCTCTCCTTCCTCCCCAACCCCACTCCTGGTGCAGGGCTCGGGAGCCCCTCCACGGCCAGGTGGGTCTGTCCATGAGTCCAGGCCCGAGGGTCCTCGCCAGGTGCCTGGGTGGCCTGGAGAGCAGGGGTCTCACAGGGGCCCCAGCACCGCGGAGCGAGGACCTGGCTGGGTTTCCCGGGCAGAGTTCGATCTGTGGCCACCCTGGCAGGGTGTGAGCCTTCTGTGTGCAGTGGGGGAGCCGAGCTCCTGGCTGCTCCTCTTGTGCACCTCGCTATGACCCTGGCCGGGAGGACCAGGAGCCAGGAGGGACAGGGAGGCCAGGCCGAGTCGGGGTCCGGGAGGCTCCAGGCGGAAGCGGGGTGCACAGACCCGCACGGGGATCCTGCAGGTGGCCACTGGCTGCGGTCCGCACACGGTCTCACGGGGCCCGTGCCAGAGCGCCCAGCGCGCCAGGCAGCAGGGGTGGCAGGAGCAGGGGCAGTGTGCGTGCGGCAGCCGAGCAGGAGCACACGGCCGGCCCGTCCTGCGTGCGGCCCTGGGGCCCGCCCTGTGCCCCGCCCACGCTCACGCCGGCCCGGGGCTCCCCGCACACCAGCCAGTCCCGCGCAGTGGACTGTGGGTACCCAGCTGCCGCCTCCAGCTCGCCGTCCAGCACCTTCCAGTACTCCCGGCCGCGGAAGAAGTAGGAGGCCCCTGCCGGACGGAGGAGGGCGGCTGAGCGCGGTGGCCAGGGCGACAGGCACGGGGCAAGGGCCACGGCTCAGACGCAGGCCTGGGCCACGCCGGAGGGGGCGTCCGGGGCTCACTGGGACCCCAGCCTGGCGCGGAGGACGCACCCCCAGCCCGCGCTCACCATCGGACCAGCGCATGGCGTCGTCCAGCCTGCTGGGGACCCCCCTCCACAGGGGGCCCTGGGCAGGGTAGCCGGGGTCCATGCTCCGCGTGTGGTCGTCGTAGCGCCAGTACAGCTGGTCCTTGAAGAAGTAAGTCCGGTCATTGTGGGCCCAGGCGAAGGCTGCGTCCACGCCGCCTGGCGGGAGGCTGAAGTCGGAGATGGGCCGAGGGTACCCTTCCTCGACGTTGTTGTCCTTGAACACCCAGTATCGGTCTCCTGGGGGCGAGAGCACCAAAGCGCGCAGAAACAGAGACAGAGAGGGCAGTCAGGCTCGGCCCTGGCCTGAACACCCCTGCGCCGTCCTGGGCAGGGGTGGCCGTGGCAGTCGAGTCCTCCCTGGTGTGCACTGAGCGCCTCACACCACAGCTCTGGGCGGCTGGCTGCCTCGGACCCAAGCTCCGCTCCAGATGCCACTTAGGGCACAAGGGGACCCAGGAAGGGCGACAGCGCAGGACTGGGAGCTTCCCGGGCTGAACCCTGCTGCCCACGTGGTCTCCACACCTCCCAGGACGTGCACCGGACAAAATTTCAAGGCCCTCTGTGGACAAAACCTTGGGTGTCTCTAAGAAGACGTCCTGTCACCCCACACCAGAGAGGCTGAGGGAGGAGGGTGGCAGGGAGTTTGAGGCCGCCTGGGCTACACAGTGGGACCCTGCCTCATGAAACCAAGACTGAAAACCCAACAGGCCCTCTGGACGGCAGAGGGTGGACAAGGCTCGGCACACCTTGGTCAGCAGGAAGCACAGTGGACGCCAGCGAGCCTGCGCTGTGGACAGGAAGCTACTGCCGGGCTGAGGTCTGCAGAGCTCAGACCAGGTGTAGAGGAGGGGAGGGGACTCCTGGCCCCACACAAGGCTGAGCTCAGAGCACAGGCAGCCCAGGGCCTCAGGCCGCCCAACAGAAAGCAGGATGGGGGCCAGGGAGCCTGGGTTTCATGGGCTGGGATCCAGCAGGGAGGATCCACGGATGGGTGGCGGGGACAGCTGCATGGCACTGAATGTGTCCTGAACTGCACACTTAAGTGGTTAAAAGGACCAGGTGTAGTGGCGCAGGACTGTCATCCCAGTTACTCAGGAGGCTGAGGCAGGAGGATTGCCAGTTGGAAGCCGGTCTGGGCAATTTAAGAGACCATCTCACATTAAAAAAATAAAGGGTGGGGGCCGGGGATTTAGCTCAGTGGTTCCGGTGCCTGGCTTGCAAAGGCGAGGTCCTAAGTTCGATCCCCCGTACCAAAAAAAAAAAAAAAAGGCTGGGTGCAGCTGGTGGCAGAGCGTTTACTGGCATGGGCGAGGCCCAGGGTTCTACCTCTACTGGGAAACAGCAAGGATAACAGAAAAGGTTACAATGTTAAATTCATTACCTATCTTTTAACACACTGAAAATGAAGCAGAAGGGGCTGAGGTTCAGGGGTGGCACTTGCCCAGCATGGCCCTGGGTTTGATCCCCAGAACTGCAAACCATAAAGTAAAATAAGGTAAAATGCCAACAACTCTATGCAGCAGTCAGAGCTGCCAGGTCCCCGAGGGAGGCAGTGGCAGCCCAAGGCCCTTCGGACGGTAAGGAAACCGAGCCAGCAGAAGCTGGGCCGGGCACGGTGCGGGGGGGGGCCAGGAGGCGCACAGGGCCTGCCTCTCTCCAGGGAGCTGCTGCAGTGAGACGCAGCATCCACAGGCCCAGGCACCACCCTGGGCTTTGCAGAGGACCCAGGAGTCCCTGTCCGCCCTGTCCAGCAGCAGCCTGGAGGGGCCCAGCCACCCTGCACGCGCGAGTTATGCTCCTGTGCCCCACGGGGCTGGGCTGTGGGGGGTGAGCCTGTGGGATGAGGCGGCTGGCATGGTGCCGTGGCCGGGAGGGTGCACCCAGGTCTGACAGCAGAGGGCGGTGCTTCGCAGCTGCCCTGCCCAGGAGAGGGACGCGGGCACCCGCTGCTCTTCACCACATCCGGGTTTTCTGTTTCCAATGCAGTGCTTGTTCTGCAGTGCAGGGGACTGAACCCAGGGTCTCTGCACTGAGATACATTCCTGGAGCCTGCTTTATTTTTATTCTGAGACAGGGTCTCCCTAGGTTGCTCAGGCTGGGTTCAAACTTGTGACCCTCCTGCCTCAGTCTGCCAGAGTGCTAGGGTCACAGGCACACTCCACCACCCCTGGGTCCAAAACAGTTTTGATGAGGAGGTTCTTTTTTTGGTTTTTTGGAGACAGGGTCTCACTGTGTAGTTCAGGCTGGCCTTGAACTCGCAGTGATTCTCCTGCCTCAGCCTCCCGAGTGCTGAGATCACAGGTGTGCGCACCATGGCCAGCAGAGGTTCTGTGTAGGGACATGGGAGAGTCTCCAGATACAGTGGGTGGGAAAGGCAGGGGGCACAGCAGTGCTCAGGGAAGAGAACATGATCAGGAGCCCAGGCCCACGGTGTTCCAGCACAGCTGTCGGAACCGTGACGGCTGCTCTCGCCAGGGGCACCCAAGGCCCGTGCGGCACTGAAAGCACTCGGCAGGGGTCACCAGGCAGGTGCTGGACGCGAAGCCTGTGCTGTGGGTGGGTCCTGTGGGGGGCGGGAGCACAGGGGGCGGCCCCACCTCCGCAGATGGGGCATCCTGGGAAGGCGGCTGCCCTGGAAATGGGACCACAGGTTCCTCACTGGGGAGCAGGTGGCCTGGGCCACGTTGAGACCCGGGTGGCACGGAGTCCACCGGGCGCCCGCGCTGATGTGGCCCTGGCCTGGCTGTGAAGTGAGCAGGGCCTGGCTTTCCTCCAGCTGCCTGGTGCCGCTGTTCTACCTTCACCCTGAACCCAGAGCTGGATCCGAGGTAGAGCTGGTGCAAGCCCAGGGACCAGGCTCTGGGGCCCGCCTAGGGATGGGCACAGGGTGGGCCTGATAGAGGCTGCACCCTGCCGTGCCCTGCCCATTGCTGCCTGGGTCCTGGCACAGGCTGTGCCCAGGCCTGGGCTCTGCCCCACATCTTCATAGGGGGCCTCATGGACGTGTCTTCCCCATCCCTGACTCTCCTGATGCCGACGGCCCCTGCAGGAGGCAGGACGTGGCCTGCTCGGCCTGGGCACATAGAGCAGGGACGTGGCGCCCGCCCACCTCGGAAGAAGACGATCTTGTGGTCACTGGTGCGCTCGTACACGGCGTCCACGCCGTCCAGGTGCCGTGGCAACCCCCGCCAGAAGCGGTGCATTTGCGCCGGCTGCAGTGACACCAGGTGCCGATCCCGCGTCAGCCGCCAGAAGTACCTGCCTGGGGAGAGAGGGGCTGGGCGGCCGGGCCAGCGGCCAGGCTTCCCCTCCCCCGTGTCCCCGCGGCTGACCTTTGAAGAAGAAGGCTTCACCTCGGATCTGGGCCACCGCATCGAAGTGGGCGCTGCATCTGTGGGGCACGTCCCTCTGGGGCCTGCAGGACACAGTGCAGGGCGGCGGTGCCCGACTCGGGAGCAGGGCTGGGCCCCAGCCTGGGATTCGGCAGCGCCGTGTCCCTGGGGGAAGTCGGCTGGCTATGCCAGGCTCTGCCCCCGGCCGCTGGTAGCACAAGTAGGAAACCCAGTGCTGGTCCCGGACCTGCTAGCCAGAGCAGCGCCAGGGTGGGCGCCGGCCCCACATGTTGGGGCCTGGGTTCCAGCCCCGCCTAAATTCAGAAAAGTCTGGGATGACAACAAAGGCCCACTGGCAGGGACCTAAAGAGGCAGCATGGCCTGCCAGACGCGGGCGCAGGTCTGGGGAAGAGGTGCCGGGGCCGAGGGGCAAGGCTTACGCGGTGCTGGAGCGATTGTCAGGGGGCTCGGGCAGCGGGGGAGGCTCCTCGGGCTCGGGGGTGTCCGGCTGTGCCGTGGGGGACACGGAGTCCCGCACACCTGGGAAACGGGGAGGCTGCGCTGATGTGGCCCTGTGCATCCAGGCTGTGGGCAGCGGGGGTCTGTCCAGACCTTGGGGCCGGCCAGGGCCTCGGGGTCCTGAACAGCAGGGCGGGGCCCCAGACTCAAGAGCTCGGCCTGGACAGACAAGGCCCAAGGGCAGGCGGTGCAGATGGGCACCACACTCACCGCCCCAGGCACAGGCGCAGAGCAGGCAGTCGGTAGCCCCCAGGCACGGGGATGGTGTGTGTGTGTGTATGCCTGGAACACGCGCAGGCCATGCTGGGCTCGGGCTGCACAGGCTGCAGCAGGCACTGGGATGGCCGTGACCCAGGTTCTGGCCGGACAGGAGCTGTCTGTGCAGCTGGTGACCGTGCTGGCCACCAGGGCCTGGACACGGTGTGTGCTGAGGTAGATTTGACCATCAAAGCAGCAAGCAGATGTCGGGAGACACAGAGGAGCCCAGGCAGGCTGGGGTGGGCAGCCTGGCACACTGAGGCCAGGGAAGGCGGGACCGTTGGCCTCAGTCCTGGGTGTCCCAGCAGGGAGGGTCCTGGAATCTTGGCTTTTTTCGGTTTTTGAGGCAGGATCTCACTATAGACCAGGCTGGCCTTGGGCTCCCAGCAATCCTGCCTCAGCCTCCCGAGGGCTAGGGTTACAGGTATGTGCCAACACGGCTGGCAGGAATCACGGCTTTGTATTCTCCTAAGCTCCAGGTGCTCTGTCCTCCCCTGAATGTGGGGAGCCTTGTTCCCACAGGCCTGGCCACTTCGCCGCTGCTCCCAGGACCTGTGAGGATGAGGGCCCGCGGGGCTTCCCCAGCCGAGGACCAGGGAGCTGTGTGCCCACCCAGGCGGCTCTGCTGCTCCCCCTGGTGGCCGTGTCGGCTGGGGACACTCACCGTACAGCTGCCACACACGCACTCGGTCCTCGTAGGGGAGTCCGTAGCGCAGCGGGTCACCCACGGGGCCCTGGTAGTAGGGCTGCATGATGGAGCCGGTGGCAGCCACGTGGCCTAACCCGATGGCGTGGCCAAACTCATGGACGGCCACTGCGAACAGGTCCATCCCGTGTGCATCTGGGGACAGGGACACGTGAGCCACAGGGCCATGCCCCTTGCCAGCGCAGGGCTGGGCCTGACAGGACCCTGTGGGCTGCTGGGTCTTGCCCAGGGCCACCAGGGTGAGTCACGGGCTCCTGCAGCTGCATGGTGGGGGCACCTTCTTGGGTCTTGTGGGCGGTTTTGGTACTGGGACTGAGCCAGGGGCCTTGCACTGAGCTACATCTCTAGCCCTTTGGAACTGAGTCTTGCTAAGTCGCAATGCTCAGACTTGTGACTCTCCTGCCTGTTTCCCGGAGTGCTGGCATCAGATGTAGAGCCTGGCCTCCACGCCAGGCTGCCTTTTCCGCACAAGACCACCAGGTGGCGCTTCGAGTTTTGCAGCCCCCCCCCCCATCCCCCACATGCAAAGCTCCGGGTGTCCGGCCTGGCGCCAACGGTTGAGGCCCGCAGGGGGCCTGGGTGAGGTCGGCCAGCTGGACCAGGTCCCTGGGGCTCAGCACACCCCGGCGGGCCCTGCCCAGCGAAGGCGACTCAGGTCCCAGCCCCCGCTGCGTCTCGGCCTCCCGGCGGGACGTCAGCCGAGGCGCCCCCCAACTCCGTGCCCCCCACACGTACCCGCGGAGCGGAAGGTCCAGGCCTCATCATCGTCAAAGTGGGCATCCCCCGCGGCGTGGCGGTCGCCAGGGAAGAAGGCGTGGGCTACGGTGCCGCCAGGGCCGTCGAAGGGGTAGCGGTCGTTGTGCTCAGCCCGGGAGAAATCGATCTGGAGGTCGGCCGTGCTGCCCGCCACCTCGTGGAAGTTGAGGGGCGCGATGTCGCTCCACACCTTGAGCGCGTAGTACATGAGCGCCCGCACCGTGTCCCGGCCCAGGGGCGAGTCCCGGGGGAACGTGCGCACCCTGGGGAGGTTCGGGCTCAGTGGGGTGCTGGGCACCGGGCTTGGCCACCCGGCCTGGTCACACCCTGGGGACAGGAGGGGCCTGTCCTGTCACCTGCAGCCAGGACGGGAGCGAGTGGGGACCCCGGACCAGCCCTGGCCACACGCAGGCCTGGACTCCAGGCCCCAGGACAATGCGGGTTGAGCAGGGACCCAGCTCCGCTCACCCACCTCCAGGACAGGTTCCGCTTGCTCCACTTGGTCGGGGCCTGGGCCTGGCGCCTCCTGCGTGACCGGGCCACGGGGGGCAGGTCCGGGAGAGAGCAGCGTGGCGTCCGCATGAGGGCCAGGGTAGCCGGGTCTGCAGGGGATGGCAGGCGGCTGGCTTGGCTCCGGCCCTGAGCTTGGTCCCCCCTGGGCTGGGTGAGGCTCACACTGGTGGCCCCGAGCCATTGGGGTGGGGGCATGTGACTCACCCAGGACACCCGTGGCCTCCAGGCCACCAAACTGCTGCATGGCGGAGATGGCTTTGGACAGCTCCTCCTGCGTCTGCAGCTGCCCAGTGGCAGGGTCGGCAGCAGGCAGGTAGCCGAACCTGCTCAGCCACTCCTGGGGCAGAGAGGGGGCCAGGGTGTAGCCCCTGGGGGAGGAGCCCACACCCTGCCCTGGCCCCAGCAGGCCCCTTCCTAAGCCCCCTCACAGGCCTTTAATCTGCCAGGCACCGAGCAGGCGGGGGTGGGCTTGTGCAGTGCACAATCTGAACAACTGCTCAGAGCAGCACTGCCCCACCTCGGTCCTCCTGGGGCAGTAGACCGCCCAGGGAACATTTAAGAAGTGAATCTGCCTAATGTGGTGGAGCACCCATGGAGTGCCAGCAGTCCGGGAGGCCGGGGCAAAAGGATTGCAAGTTCAAGCCCAGCCTGGGCAATTTAGCAGGTCAGTGAGACCCTATCTTAAAGAAGAAAAAAAACCCTTTTGTTTATACGGGAATCGAACTCAGGTCCTTGTGCTTTCGAAGCAGGCGCTGGAACCACCGAGCTAAATCCCTGGCCCAAACAACAACCTTTTAAATTTTTTTTTAATTTTTTTAGTACTGGGGACTGAACCCAGGGCCTATTTTATTTTCATTTTGGGGGTGTTTTTGAGACAGACTCTCACTATGTAGCTCAGATTGGCCTTGAACTCACTGTGTAGCCCAGGCTGGCCTCAAACTCATGGTGATCCTCCTGCCTCAGCCTTTTGAATGCTGAGATTATAGGTGTGCACCACCACACCAGCTGGGCCTTTTTAACTGTTTATTTGAAACCGACAGGGTCTCACTTGATTGCTCAGGTTGAGCTTGGAACTTGGAACGCTCAGTGAACAGACCCTGAGCTGCCAGACGGTTGGCATCTGCCCCAGCGTTGGCCTTGCACCACCAGAGGGCGCTGCAGGCCCTTGTGAAATCCCAGGCTGTGGCTCCTTGCTGGCGGGGCTGGGGACCCCCAGGCAGCGGTGGGTGGGTTCAGCGGTTTGGGGTGCTGAGCGCCCTCCCTCGTCCCCTCTGGACCGGCAGGACCCTGGTGTGTGGCCCAGCTTACCCCCGGCACTGTGGCTGATGGCAAGGGGCCACAGCGTGGGCGTGGGGCAGCCACGGGCAGAAGCCACGTGACACGAGGGTGTGGGGCTCCGCGCACTTTCCTACAGTGTCACCGCCGTGCTAAAGTCTGAGCCTGCAGTTTCCTTCCAGACATGAAGTGGCAGGCACGCTCATCTCCACAGCCCGCAGGCCAGGCCTCAGCAGAACCGCGACTCCAGGTGAGGGGCGCAGAGGGACAGGTCTGCGTCAGGCCCAAGGGCTCCCGCTCAGCCTGACCCTGGGAGCTGTGGTGGCCCTGAAGCCTGGCCGTCCCGCGCCCACAGCGCGCCCTCATGGGTGGCCCTGTCCTCCAGGACTGACTGCGGACCAGCCCGGGGCCGGGAGCACCGGCAGCCGCCAGTGTGAGTGGATGCGCAGATGGGGCCCGTCTCCGTCCCCTCCCCAGCGCAGGCCACACAGGCCAGGCAGGGACCAGACGGAGCCCGAAAGGGCCCCGAGAGCTGCCCGCTGCCTGGCCAGCCCAGCACCTGGAGTCCAGGAAGGCTGTCCCGCCCGCTCGCTGGCCGCTAGTCCTCCCTGCTGTCGCCACGGAGACAGACCGCTGTCTCCAGGGCAACAGAGGCTGCAGGAGGCGGGCTGTGCGCGGTGCGAGGTGAACCTCCCAGAAAGCCCGGGAGTGTGTGGAGCCACCCTGCGGTGGCGGTGCTGCCTGCGTGCCCGTGGCCTGCAGCAGGCCACACGGCAGGGCCACAGGGTCACCGGGCCCAAGGCAGGGGATCCCCGCTTGCTGGCACAGGCGAATGTCTTCATGCCACAGCCCCCAGGCTCCGGGCTCAAGGGCCCGTCTGTCACCCTGACACAGCTCTATCGCAGTGAGATGCGGTCTCAGCTCCTTCTGCGATTTCAGCAAATTTACAGCGAGCGCGGCCTGAGCCGCAGCTGTGCCGACTTGTCCCGTGGCCTCCTGGTCCCGGCCCCTGCCCCGCTGAGCTGATGCCTGCCCTGCTGTGAGGGGCAGGAGGATCGCCCCCACTGCAGACGAGGAAACTGAGCCCAGAGGCCACCGCAGGCCAGGATGGGTGGCCCTGCACCCCACACCCGGCACGGACACTTACACAGCCCTGACGCATGGCCAGCCGCCACCGCCCTGCTCACGGAGCTACTCCCCAGGGAGAGGACGCCCACTCTGCCTTGTTGGGTGACTCCTTTCCCAGCATCCCCAGAGTGCCCCCTGCCTGTTCTTGTGTGCCCATGTGCCCGCCAGGCAGGGTGCTGGGGCCACCAGGCCGACCCTGTCCTGCTGTCTGTCTGGGGCGACAGCCCCCAGCCCTTCCCACTTGGAATCTGCTACCACTGCCCCAGCCTTGGGACACAGGGGTGCTGGGGTCCCTGCTGAGCTGGGCACACAGTAGGCGCTCCATATAGGGCTGTGGGTGCTGCTGCTACCCCATCTCCAGAGGAGGAAACCGAGGCACAGGGAGGCCAGGGTACAGCCACACAGCCAGTGAGGAGCACAGCTGGCTCCTCTGCTCGACTGTGCAGCTGCGGGGAGGTGGGGCGGGGGTCCGAGTCAGGGCACCCAGGGACACACTGGGCTCTGAGTGAGCTGTTTGCCTGCTGCACTGGCCCATCCTACCTGGGCCAGGCTCGAGCGTCAGCATCACCGAGCAGAGCCACCAGCATCTCCGCACCCATGGGAGCCCAGGACACCTGCCTGCACCTGCCCAGCCCTGTGAGGGCCGCCCACCCAGTGCACAATGGCAGCCAGTTCTCCGGGGCCACCACACAGAGGCCAAGGCCGGGCCTGGCACGGGTGGTGTGGTGCTCAGGGCTGTGGGCCCGTCCACTTCGCAAGCCACATGGGTGGCCAGGCAGGGGCCGGCACAAGGACACAGAGAGCCACTCCTCCCCACAGTGCCTGCCACTGTCCCCAGTTCTCAGGAGTTGTGCCCAGGACGTGTGGCCGAGTCCTCGGGGCAGGGCTGTGTGTGGGGGGGCGGTCGAGGACAGACGCCGGGGGTGCAGGGGGCAGGAGGGGACGCGCCAGCTCCCACGACCCCAGTCTGTTCCCCTCGCCAGCCTTGCCTCAGCGCAGGCTCCGCAGGCGTCCAGGTGGAGACAGCCATGTGGGGACCCGGGCTTGGTCGCTGGGGTCGCCTCGAGGCTCCCCACCGCCCTGCACGCTTCCCAGCGTATTCCTGTGTGGAACAACTCCTTCCTGCTAGGACCTCCGGTCTGCTATCTAAGTGAGCCGGAGGTTGGGGTGTTTGGGGATGGATAACCGAGGACGCTGCCGCTGGGCTGGCGGTGAAGAGAAGGCTGGCAGACCACAGGCTCTGGGTCCGAGTGGCCACGCGGGGCTGCACTCCGGAGGGGCGGCCTGCGCAGAGCCCCTCAGGGTGGGACAGGTCCCAGGGGGCGCCATCCTGGAGCAGGCAGGGCCAGATGGCCGGGTGCGCTCCAAGGCCGACCGCGCCTCACAAGAGCAGGGTGCGGGCGGCAGAGCCGAGGAACCCGGCCGACCCCACACTGTCCCGGGCTCAGGGCTCCGGCGGGGACACCAGGAGGCTCGCGCGTGCGCCCCGTGTCCCGGGCCTCAATCCCCGCTCTGTGTTGGGAGAGGACCCCGGGCGGAGGCCCCTCCCGGGTGCCAGGAGGCTCAGGCACAAAGGCTCCCTTTTCTTCCCGGCGCTCAGACCTCGGCCCCGGCGGCCCGCGGGAGTCTGGAGGCCCGGGAGCCCCCAGGTCCCGCCCACCGCTCCGGCCCCTCGTTCCCCGAGGGCCGCCAGAGGGCGCCCCTACCGCGCTGGGAGCAGCAGGCGGCGGATCTGCGCGGGGTCCCGGGCTGGCTGTGCGCCCGCTGGGGCTGCTACGGGATCCTGGTCCTCGCCCGGCCCCCCCCCCCCCCCCAGGGCCGCAGACCGGGCGGAGGGGCGCTGGCCCAGGCTGCGGCCGGCGGGAGCAACTTCCCCCGGCGCTGACCCATCGCGCCGCAGCCGGGGTGCCCTCCGCCCGTGCGGCCCGACGCCGAGGGTGGGGCGCAGTTGCGGGCCCTGGGCGGCACGGTGCCCGCGCTCCGCTGGTGGCCCGGGTGGCGGATCGGCCCTCCGACCCGGGACGGTCCTGAAGCCGGGGCCACGGTGCCGCCGGCTCTCGCGTCCCGAGCTCGACACCGCGGGGCGCTCGCCAGGAGGCCCGGGCTCCGCTCCGAGCGATGCCCGCGCGCCCTCCGGACCAGCTAGGAGACTGCGCGTCCGCCGGGCCCCTCGGGTCCCCGAGCCGCCCCACCACCGCCCGTCCGCCCGGCCTGCGCGCCCGCGCTAGGAGTCGCACCCGGCCTCGCACGGGCCCCACGACGCCCGGCCTCAGTTTCCCCCAGCGCACTCACCATCCCCAAGCTGAGCTCTTCGGCGCGGGGCGCGGGCGCAGCGTAGGTCCCGTGGGCGGGCAGCGCGAACAGCAGCAGCAGCAGCGGCAGCGGCGGGCACGGGGCCGGGCAGCGGGGCGGCGGGCCGGGGCCCCAAGCTGCTCCGCGTACCATCCCGCCGGCTGCGGCCGCAGGACCAGCTCCGCAGGACCAGCTCCGCAGCGCCCGCCCGACTGAGCCGCGCGGCGCCCACCCGCCGGGGCGGGGCCATGCAAACGAATGCTAATGACCGCCCGCCCCGCCCGTCGCTTTAAAGGGCCCGCACGCCTGCGGCCTGCTCCCTCTCGGCGCTCCGCATGGCCGGACCTGCCGCACGGCCCCCGCCTACCGGGGGCGGGATCATGCTAATATTTGCAAAATACCCGCTGGTCCGCTGGGCGCCTTAAAGGGCCCGCGTCCCGCCCACCAGTTCGAGCAGGTCCAGGTCTGTGGCGCGGAAGGTGGGTGCGCACCGTGGGGTCCCGGAGAGCCCAGGCAAACGTGCGGGGGTCGGGGGCCCAGGGGCTTCGGCCGCCCTCGGGGAGCAGACCCTGGACCCCTGAACCCCCACTCCACTCCGGCCCCCGAGGTCCCGTTCAGAGCCGCGTGGAGGGGGTGGGCGAGCGTGGGAGGGGCCGAGCACGTGGCCCCGTGCGTCCCGGCGACCGGAAAGGGACGCGCAGCCCACGCGTGTCGCGGGCTCGCGCGTACCTGGTGCGTGCTCGGCGCCTTCCACGGTTTCCTTCCTGTCCCACAGCCTCATGACGTGGAAACCGCAAATCCCAATTGCAAAAAAAGAAACAGGCCCAGAGCGATGTCGCCCCGTGCGGTCACAGCCGCAGGTGCCCGGACTGGGTCAGACCCTCGTGACCTCGGGACAGATTGGGGGGTCCCCGCCGGGGTCCAGCGGTTCAGGGTCTGCAGAGTCGCCTCCTGCCTGGGCCCCAAGGCGGCAGGAGCGGCAGGCGCAGCAGGTTGGGGAGGGGGACGGGCTTGGGAGCTGAGCGGGCCGCAGGGCCGCGGAGCCTTCGCTGTGACGAGGGCATCGCCTGCAGTGGCCTGGCCCAGCTGGCGGGGAAGGGCCACGCAGGAAAGCATCGCTGTCCAGGGGTGGCTGGGCCCAGCTTCTCAGCTGGCGCCGGGGACTGTGGCTGCATGGGGGACGTGGGGCCCTCGACCGCAAACTCGGAGATGCGGCCTCGCGCGGAGAGGGCATGGGTGTGGGCACCTACTTTAGGGCCTGCGGTGGGTCCCCTGAAAGGCCCGGAGGCAGCTGCTAAAATTCAGCAAGTAACACCAGGCATGGGGCACACCTGTAATCCCAGGACTCTGGGAGGCTGAGGCAGGAGTATCGAAAATTAAGGCAAACGAAATTTAGTGACTTAGACAAAATAAAAAATTAAGATGTGATGTGTCCATGTACCGGCTCCCCATGATGAATGTAATTATCACCCACTGCACACATTTACTAACATTAAACATCTGAAAACCAGAAAATCCTAGTGTTTTGTAAAATTAATTGGCATTAATAAAAATATGTATTTAAAAATAGGCAACAAAGAAAAAAATAAAATATAAAAGGGGCGGGGGATGTAGCTCAGTGTGAAGGCCCAATCCTAGTATCACAAAAAAAGAAGAAGAAACCAGAAATGGCCCAGGCGCCACCCAGAGCTGCCTGGATGAGCGGAGCTGGGGCTGTGCGTGCGTGCGTGTGGCGTACGGCGGGCTGGCCGTGGTCCCGGGCCTGGGTGGCCTGGACTGCGTCACTAGCCATGTCCTGTAGGGGGAGACTCGGGGCCGGCTGTGGCTGTGACACTGCCTGTGGGGCTGTGGCCTGCAGGGCGCTGGGACCTCCAACTGTCCCGAGGCGCTGCCAGATGACTCCCAGGGAGGGCTCTGCCGGGGACAGCTCCAGGGCAGGTGGCCGAGGGCCACAGGGGCTCGGCCCATGGCAGCCTGCTTTGGAGCCTGCCCCAGACCCCATGCTGCTCGGCCCTGGTCCGCTGCCCCGAGCTCAGTGTCCCGAGTCGTCCTTCCACACCCTCAACCCATGGACACCAGCGTGGGTCCCCACCACGAAGCCACCCGGTCCCAGCCACGCTCTGTGCAGCTGTCACCGCTGCCCACCTGCAGGATACTCATCCTCCCAAACCGCATCTCGGCCGGTGGACAGACACTGCCCTGTGACCAGCCAGCCCTCCCAGGAGAGCCAGGCCCACCGTCAGGACTTTCCTTTCCCAACACTCCCTGCCTTGGCACCAGATCCGCAGCTCCCCTGGGCTCCTAGGCTTCCTCGGCTTCACACCAGGCCGGCCAGGCCGGCCGCACTCCGCTGCTGTTCAGGGCCTTTTCTCCTACCTCCAGCAGCTTGAAGCCCCAGGGGCAAACACTGGCCTCAGCCCCACTCAGCCCTGAACCCTAGAAGCCCAAGCAGGGGTGTGGGCGGCATTCTTTGGTGTCTTCCAGAGCAGCTTCAGGTGTCCTTACCCCAGAAGCACACAATAATGAGAAAAGGAGATAAATCTCAACATCTTGATTTTATTAAAGTAAACAAGCATCACCTTTGCAAACTTTGAATTCCCGTTTCAGCTATGCATTGCCGAGGAAATAAAATAACAGCATCAATCCCCGTATGACATTGAGGAGATCAGCTGAGTGCCATCATGGCGCCCGCCCCGTCGAGTGGCAGCAGGGCCACCATGCCGCCTCAGTGCCCACGAGCCCCACAGGCCGATGGGGGTGTGCAGGGGGTGGCCACCCGAGCACAGGCCCTCGCAGCTGGAAAGGCCCCGTCTGGCTGGGTTTGCTTTACAGGAAGCCTCTAGCTTACACGGAAGAACCAGGGCAGCCGAGGCTCCCCCCCCCCCACCTCAGGGGCCTGAGTCCCCAGCAGGCGTCACCTGTTGTTGCCCTCTCCTCAGCTCCCTCGGCTCCTGCTTCCCAGACTTCCTGTGCCAGTGACCTTGGTAGCAGTCCAGTGACCTTGGGGTGCTGAGGACAGCTGGGCTTTGTCTGGAGGTCTGCCCAGGTGGCCACGCTCCTGTCTGTCACATAGGGGCCGCGGCTGGTGCCCACCGGAGCCTGGCAGAAGCCCACGTGGGTGGTGGGGAGTCACCATGTGGCCACCTCCCTGGCACGCGGTCGGGCATCCCCGAGGGCTTCTCCTCCCCATGTGCCTTTACACCATCGAGGGCTCCAGGATGCTGACCTGACTACAAACCCAGCACTGCCCTGACTTCTGCAGCCAAGCCCTCTGATGTGGCCTTGTCTTCCCTCGGGAACAGGAGGCCTCAGGCTCCACCGGTGCATGTCCCGCCCACCTGGGACAGCTGGATCTCCTGGCCCCACTGCACTCCGGGCTGGGTGTGCTGCAGGGCGTGGCTGGCCCTGTGCACTGCCCTCTACGTGCTGCCACCCTCACACCTGTGTTGGCCCAGGACTCCCCCTTGGGTCTCCTCCCCAGCCCAGGGCAGCCCTCTGCCCTCTGCTTCTGAAGCACACATAGCCCTGAGGCTGCACCCACTGATGCCTCTCAGTCCCCCGAGGTTGCTGGGTGCAGGGCTGGCGGGCAGCAGAGCCCCTGGGCAGTCTCGCTTGCTCAGCTGGGAGCGGGATGCAGGAAGAAGCTGAGCGCACTGGCCTTTGAGCTGCTGGGCTGGTCCTGCCTGCTGCATGCCCATCCAGGGCAGCCTTGGCCTCTGCCGTGGGCTGCTGCTGGCCAGCAAGGAACCTCCCGGGGGCCTCTAACTCCTCCGCTCTGTCACCTGCCCCCTGCCCAAGCTGCCCCACTGCATAGGTAATGAGCTTGTAATGAAAGCAACTTCTCATGCTGCCGAGGGAGCTCTGTGGCACCTACAGGGGACAGCGCTTCGTCCTCATGGGGACCTGGTGCATCTCAGCGTGTGACCAAGGTCTCAGTGGACGCCCTGGGGTCTCCCGGCCTGACCTGCAAACCGCCCAGCACCAAGGTTCTGGGGGCGGGGGGGGGGGCTGACCTGTCACTGGGCTGGAGACAGGATGCAGGTGGCCTTCGGCCTGCTCTCCAGATGGGAGGTGGGTTATTCACCCTGCAGGGAGCCGGTCTGGAACCCAGGCCACTGAGGCCACTTCTGGCCAGGTGAGGGCAACAAGCCCCATGCCTGCAGGGCCATAAAGGGCAGCGGAGGCGGTGGCACAGGGAGCATGGGGCCCAGGATGCCCACTTGGAGGTCTGGTCCAGAGGGTTGCCGCCAGGCAGCGGGACTGTGGGGCCATTTTCTGCTGCCATGTTGGCTACCAGGACCCCGAATACTCCATGGCACCCTGTGACCCTGGCTATGGCCCCTAAGCCTCAGTCCTTCCAGTGGGAAACAGGCAGGAGAGCTGGGACGGACGGCACATGAGGCACAGAAGCAGACAGGGGGATGGCAACGGCTGCTGCTGTGCATGGATCCCCGCGCTCCGAGACACCACGCCCGGAAGCTGTCAGAAAAGCAGCCGCCTACATGACAAAGCAAACCCTTCCACAGGAAGGCCAGGAGTGGCGGCGCACACCTGTGATCACAGAACTAACTCGGGAGGTTGAGGCAGGAGTACTGTAAGTTTCGGAGCAGCCTGGGGAACTCAGCAAGACTCTGCCTCAAAATTTAAAAAAGGGCTGGGGACAGAGCTCAGTGACGAGCACCTGGGGTTCACTCCTCAGTGCTGGGGAGGGGAAAGACGCCATGAGGAAAGTGCAGAGAGAAGCTCGCTCAGACAAAGGTGGCAGTGAGACCTAAAGGCAGAAAGGCCGCCTCCCTCCTCCCCTGGAGTGGGTACAGCTCAGACAGAGGCTGCAGGGGAAGCTGCCAGGCAGGCACAGCCAGGGCGTCCTGAAGGCTAGGCGAATGGGGCGCCCTATCTTCCCCAGGGACGCCACTGAGGACAGCACAGGCGGCCTGCACGGCGGCCCAGAGCCCTTTCCGGAAAGCCCCATGAGGTCTGGGCTGAGCACGGCAGGTGGCACCACCTTCAGCAGGGTTGGTGGGCACGGATGACTGACAGAGGTGTGGGCCCAGGTGGAGCTGCCCCAGGCCGCTCCTGGAGAAACGGCATCATCTGGTCTCTGCACACGCAGGAGACTCACGTGAGTGAGGGCTGGGTCCACGGGAAGGCGTCACTCTGGACCTCACACTGCACAGGCGGCCTGGTTGCTGGGGAGCGCTGGGGACAGGAAGCCTCCTGGCCAGAACGCCAAGGGACAGTGGCTGTGCCCACGGTGGGGTTGGAGCAGGTGAGGCATCTGGGAGCACACAGCCCACTGTCCTGCAGGGCACACGGCCGCCAGGAGGCTGCAGCCACCAGGCGGGGGCCATGGGACAGAGGGCTGGCGGCACGGAGGCCATGCACAGGGCGGTGCCCCACTGGCAAGCCCAGCTGTCCCCGTGTCTTGACACACCTGGGCCAAGCGACAGGTGGCGGGTGGTGAGAAAGAGACCACATGCCAAGAAGGAAGAAGCCGCCGAAGGCTGCTGGCTAGAAAAGGTTTCTTCCCATTTTATTTGATAATACATTTTCACAGAAACATGATAGTATTTACAAATATACAGGTAAGAGACTGCTGGTCAAAAATCTGGAACTGAAAATATCATCAAAAATTAATTTACAAAAGCCACCCCGCCCAGGGTGTCTGCTGGAGCGCGCGTGCGCAAAGCAGCTGCTGGGCCCGGCCTGGTCTCAGGAGGCGCTGGTCTGCAGGTTTTTGGAAGCTGCGAGCATTGCTCTGACTTTGGCCATGAGGTCCTGTGTGGGCAGACAGGGTCCTGTGTGGGTGCCTGGGGATGAGGCGCCCAGGCACTTGTGAAGGCCCCTCCTGTGCTCCTGCTCTTCGGGGCCGGGCTGCCCGGAAATGGAGATCCACAGCCCACCCAGGCGGCTTAGGGTGCAGGAAGGCAGCAGGAGGGGAAAATGGGGAGACCACGCCCATCTTACCTGAGTTATTTTGCTCTGCACAGAAGAAACGATGGCCGAAGAGATCTGACCTTCTTTTTCCTGAGAAACTCCCCTGGTGCAGAGAGGATGAGAGGGATATACACGCACACCTGAGCCTGGCCCTCCAGAGCGAACCCGAGGGAGCAAGCACACTGCAAAGCTCTACGGCGTGGACCACACACAACACAGACACCCGTGTGTTATGTGCGTGATGCCTGCTTTTTCTGGTGCTGAGGATGGAAGCAGAGTCTCACACACGCTAAGCGCCTGCTCTACCACTGAGCTACACCCCAGGCCTCTGATTTTATTTGGGGACAGGGTCGGGGCTGGGTTCAAGCTCTCTCTCCCCATCGAGCCTCGGCCTCCCAGAGTGCTGGGATCACAGCGTCACCACCATGGCCAGCTCTCAGAATCGAGTCTGGCACCAAGGTCGCCTAATGCTTAATGCAGGTGAAAAAGGAAGGGTGACTAGGGAGGAAGCATTAGCCAGGAGCAGCAGGGCGTCACCACCTGGCACAAGGGAGGCTGCCCCTGACGGGCCCCACCCGGACAATGACAGCCAGGCCTCCACCTCTGCTGGGCCCTCGTGCAGTCCTGAGGGCTGGCAGCTGAGGGTGGGTGGACGTCCTGCCCCACGAGCCCCCGCCCCCAGGAGCTTGGGCAGCATGGGTGCCGCTGGGCTGCAAAGCTAGTTGTCCCTGGCCTTCGGGATGGCTCCACCCCTCAGGGGCTCTTGTGCCCACAGAGGGCCTGCACCCCTAGGTGGCTCTCAGCTCCCATTCTGGTCTCTCAGGGCTTCCTCCACCCGGGCGCCCTGCTGCTGCTCCCCCGGAAAGGGGCAGCCAGAGGCCTATACCTGGAGCGCTCCTGGCTGGAGCCCCGGCTGTCCGCAGGAGAGATGCTGGCCGAGTGGGCCGAGGGCGCCGCCGGCCGCTGTGCTGCCCGCTTGCTTGGGGACGCCGACTGAGACCGAGCCTTGGCCTTAGTCCGAGACTGCGACCGCCTCTTCTTCTTCTTCTCGTGAGGACTTCTGGAAGGGACGTGTTCTTGAGAGAGGCGCACACCCGGCGGAAGGCACAGGCCCCGGAGCGCGGGGTGAGGGTCTGTGCCCGTTCCACGTTGGCGGGGCCTGCTCGACCTCTCACGACTCAGACCCGAGGCCCGGCAGACGCTCAGGGCTGGCAGGCTTGGAAGCGGCCTCCTGCAATGCCTGGCACCAGGAGCACAGCCAACGTTCTGCGCACCATTAAAATCCCTCCGCCAAGCAGCTGCGGGTTGTGCAGCCCTCACTGTGCTGACTAAACCCGAGCAGACCAGGTGGGGGGACGGAGGACGCTGGGCTCTGCACACAGCAAGGCCCGGCAGGCACACTCGGCGTCAGCCCAGCTGACGGTGCCCCACCTGCACAGAGGAGCCCCAACCGAGGCTCCCATCAGAAACACTTCCAGACCCCAGCCCACACCTCTTCTGCACTGCCAAGCTCCACACCCACCCTGCTATGACCCATTCAATCTGGCCTCAAATGTGTGCCGATCCTCCTGCCTCGGCCTCCCAAGTGCTGGGATGACAGCCATGCTCCACCACACCCAGCTCCAAGGGGCTTTTTTTTTGAGGCAGGTTCTTGCTGTGCAGCCTCAGCCCCCCGAGCTCAGGGATCACAGGCATGCCCACATGCCTGGTGACAGCCGTGTGCTGTGCAGGCAGCCCCAGCCCTTCTGCAGAGCCCCTCCAGGCCCCACGACGCCCCCGTCTTGACTTAGAAACCCACTGCCAACATCGGTGGCTGCCGCTGGCAGCTGCCCCCTGGCCCTGCTCTCGGAGTGCTTGCCCAGGTGAGTCCCTCCTCTGGGTTGCAGGGGCTGCCTTCGGGCAGCCCACACCTCTGCGGCCAGCCGCAGGGGTGCATGCCCCTCATCCTGTCTCTCCAGGGCTGCACCTGGTTTCCCCGGGGCTGGGAGTGGCAAGAGAGCCCTGACCATCCTGTGTCCTCCAGGACACTTCTGGGGCCCACAAACTGGCTCACCACGCCCCTGGGCTGAGCCACCTTTGTCCCTTACAAGGGGGCCGGCTGACCTCTGATGAGCCGGGCCCTCGCCAGGTCTGAACTGTGCTGCTGATGGCCAGGCCGGCTTGCAGTGTGCTGGCTCCAGAGGCCCAGCCCAGCCCCAGCCCAGGTCCCAGAGCTGACGGCAAGCTGTGGGGGAAGAGGACCATATACACCAGCACGCTGGGCCACAGGAGGAACCGGCTGGGGTGGTACGGAGTGGTCTGAGTCCAGCTGCTGGGAGAGGTGTCCCTGCCGTCCACCGAGGCTGTGCATCAGTGACCTGGTGCTGCAATCGGGATGTGGGTGGTGTGGATACTGCTCTCCGAAGCTGTGTGAGGGCAGCGGCTGCGCTGCACACGGTTCTGCGCCTTTTCTTCTCTTCAATGCTGGGGTGAACTCAGGATCTTTGCACTGAGCTACACCCCCAGCACTTTTCTATTTTGGGACAGGGTCTTACTACGTCGCCCCAGTTGGGCTGGAACTTGTGGTTCTCCTGCCTCAGTCTCCTAGAGTGCTGGGATTACAGGTGTACTCTGACACACCTGGCTGTTTCTGGGTAATTTCTAATCCACTAATTACCTCTAATTAGTGAATTAAGATTCTAATCCACTGATATTTCAAAGGAAGCAGCAAACAGAACAGAAAAATATTTGGTAGCACGTGATCTTTGACCAGAATAGCCCAGCCAAAGTCTGGCTGCATCTCCGTGGCTACTCGAGGGACAGGAGGTAGTGGCTTTTGCTGCCCAGGGGTCCGTGTGTGCCCAGCGTGGTGTGGGCTGTGCGTGTGGCTCAGGGGGCCTCCCTGTAAGCCTGGCTCAGACCAACTGCAGTCCGACCTCAGGCGGCTGTCCAGGCCTCTGCTGCAGGAGTGCAGGGGCAAGGAGTCCGCCCCAAACGGCCGAGGCACACTGTGTGGCCACAGCATGCAGGTGGGTGAGCCCCGCACTGTCAGGAGCAGGGCCTGCTCTGGAACATTCCCTCGACGCAGCCTCCAGCCTGTGCCTCTCCCCGCTGTTGGAGGCGACCTTGGTGCTGACCTCCGCAGACCAGACCTCGAAACGCCCACCCAGGAGGCACCCATGTTGCCTAGTTCTGGCAGTCCAGGCCGAGCTGGCTCCATGGCCCAAGACTCACTTCAGAGCCTGCACTGGGATGGAGCAGCAAGCAGCAGAGCTGCTCCTGCAGTGGCTGCACTGCCCGGCACCTTCCTGCACCCCTAGGCCCTCCACCAGGCGACCATGCAGCCGCGCCTCCTGGAGGCCTCTGCCCCTGCGGCCCTGTCCTGCTCAGAGCTGCCCTTCTGCACCGGCCACTGCAGGCCTCACCCCCTCTCACGGCCACGAGACCTGAGGGATTCACTCAGGTGGGGCTTGGCCTGTGTTTCCCTGACTCCACAGATGCCAACACATCGGACGGCCCCCTCTGTAGGGATTGCAGCCCCCAGGGATCCCGGCGCACACTGTTCCCTGGTCTCAGGCCGAGTGACCGGTGTGCAGTCATGTTCCCAGTCTGGGACTTGGGCTTGGCTAGAAAGGCCTTCCTGCCCTCGCTGAGTCTCCTGGGAGCCCTGGTGAGCACCCATGTGGCCATGCAGTGGGCCTTCCTGGACTCTCCCCTATCGTGCGTGCCCTCAGGCTGACACCGTGGTCCCAGCTGCTGTGGCTTTCTAGTCAGTCTTGAGATTGTGACACTGAAGTCCCCCATGTCTGTTCTCAAGGCCGCTGGGGCTGTTCTAGGTCCTTTTCAATTGCATACAAGCTTTAGGCTCAGCCTGCTGGCTTCCACAAACAGACTGTGGGTGTGTACTGGGACTGGACCGGATCTACCAACAGCTCTGGGCAGCAGAGGGGTGCGCGGGACCCAAGTGTGCAGTGTTCTGGTGAGGAGCTCATTTCTGGTGGTGCCGGGATAGAAGCTGGGCAGGAGGGGAGGTAAGCGCTCTACCCTGAGCCACACTCAGCCACACACATCTCTGTTCTTCAGAGTCCTGGTGTGCGGGTGCACACGTGTGCACGTACTCATCTGCTCCAAGGACCAGCTGTGATGGCCTCAGAGACCTTTTTTTCCTTGCAGTCCGGGGAATCGAACCCAGGGCCTCAGGTGTGCTAGATAAACTCCACCACTGAGCCTCTCGCCTGCCTTAGGGCTCTGTGTCCCTTCCCCCGTATCTGCCAGAGCCCGGTGGAAGGGTTAAATTACACATTCCACTTCCTCAGCAGATGCGCAGCTATCAGATGACCCACGGTCTTCCAGGCTCAGTTTGATGATGTTTCTTCTGAGAAACTTGCCCACTTCATCTACACTGCTGAATTAACCAAAATAAGATGTTTCCTTACTATTATCTTTAATGTGCAGTCTTTCATCTTTGATCACTCCAACTGCAGAGCTGTCAATTCTCTGATCATTTCCAAGGGACCATCTTTTGCTGTTGCTGTTTTCCTGTTTGGTTGGTTTTCTTCCTTGTTGTTTCCAGTCTTTTATTATTTCCTTGCTTCCATCTGAGTTTAGTTTTTCTTTTTTCCAGCTCCTTACAATAGGTCAGATCATTGTTTCTGTTTTACTTGCCTGTTGTATAAACACTGAGACCACCAATGCCTTCTAAGCATGGCTGCCCTATTCAGATCTGAAGAGACCATATTATTCTCACTGTCACTCACTCCAGAACATCATCCAACTCCTCCCGGAATTGCTTTGGCCCAGGATAGTTGAAAAGTGTGATGTTCGGCTTTGAGCACTTGGAGTTTTCCAGCTCTTCATGGTTTGGGGCAATGCCCTGTGGGGTGGGAATAACCCGTGCTGTTTACATCCCCCCGTCAGGGCAATGCCCAGGCTCTGCGCGGACCCCTGCATCCTTGCTGTGGGCTCACACCCTGCTGTCATGTCCTCCCGCGGAGCGACTCTGGCACCCCTGGGAGACACGGCTTCCAGCCCTGTGCCTCTCACTCTAGCCACACTGCCGCCCCTGCCCAGCATACTGCGCTGGGCTTTCCTGCCTTTAAATTCTAACCAATTTCTGTGTTCATATTCCAAGGGTCGCTTATAAAATGATCCAACCTACGATTTCTGCCCAATCACTGGATTTCGGGCTTCCAATGCTTAAACTGTACAAACAGGTCTTCAGTGTTTCGCCTCTGTGGGCTGGGGGCTGAGCAGAGCTGTGTGCATGGAGGGATGTGCTCTCCCACTGGAAACCCAGCTAAACAGCGGTTATTCTGAGACAGTGTCTCCTCTGTGTCCCAGGCTGGCCTCGAACCCTGATCCTCCTGTCTCAGCCTTGAGTGCCAGGATTACAGGCCTGCACCACCACGCCCGGCTGAGCAGCTTTAATTCTATCCTTGTTTATCTGTCCCATTTGTTCCTGGCAGTCCTTTTCTTCTTTCCTTTGAATTTAGTACAGCATTTTTAATTGTTTTACACCCCCTATCAGCTTTCCAGCCCCTTTGAATTGGTCACTGTGGGGCCAGCCCCATGAGTCCCTCAGGCCCACTTGCTTGGATGCAGAACACTGGTGCATAACCAAGAGCCTCTGGTGATGGCACCCTGGCCCCTCCACGGACGACGATCCTTGTACCTGGCATGGCGCTTGCACACAACCTTTCCTCATGGTTCGTCAGTCACTGTGAGAAAGCCAATAGGACATCCTGGCAGAGGGGGCTACAATACCTGACCAACATTCTGTGAAATGTACTTGTGATGCACTCAAATGTTTTGTATAAATGTTGTTTTCTATGTTTTCACATTGTACCAAATTTTCAATAGCACAGATCTGGATTTCCAAGTATGCACCGGTCCTGGGGCAGGGGCAGGGGCCAACAGGAGTGTGGCACCTTGCTGCAAAGGGCTCCATGGGCCTGATCTGAGACAATGTTACTGTCATAAAATAATAAGCAGTGCATTGCTGTACCACCTAGAAGCAAAACCCAAAGCCCTCCAAGTCCAGAAAGAAAGGAGAGAAGACTGCTGGCCAGTAAGTGCAGGAGAAAGGGCGGAGCAGAACGTCGCTGTGCTGACGCGACCAGGACAAGACCAGGGTAGGGCACTGCAGGGATTCCGGTGGCTTCCCAGGGCCCCGCTCACCCGTCACAGCCTCACCAACAAGGAGCACAGTGATGTGTCTGTCTTCCAAGCATCGAGGGACGCACACTCTCCAGAATGCTCAGTGTGCCTGGCCAGGGAGGCCCAGACTGGCGTCCTGGTGTGGGTCCCTGCAGCACAGCCCACCCGGGGACAGCGCAGGAGGAGGGTTGGGGCGGGACGCCGCCGTCTGAGCTCCAGAAACCTCTGCACACTGGGAGCCACGGAGAAGGACAGATGCATGAGCGCCAGCAGAGAGACAGCCTGACCAGTCTGCCTGTGGACCTGAGCTGCACACGGCCTCAGGGCTTAGGATGAGGACAATGGACAGGCCAGCAACTGCACACACACTCGAAGCTACCAAGCGCTAGTGAAGGTGCCAGTTCCCAGCACCACAGTGGTGCATCTGCGTGGCAGGGAAGCCCGTGTGCACCTCACTTTCCATCTGGGACTGTCACGGGGTTCCTGCAGGCCCACCAGAGATCTTCAAGTCCTCATAGTGGAGCTGGCTGATTTATCTTTTGTTTTGGGAGGCAGGGTCTCGAGATGTAACCCATGCTGGGCTCCAATCCTCCTGCTGCAGCCCCCCTGGTGCTGGATTACAGGGATGCACCAACACGCCCAGCTGAGCTGGCTGATTTCTAATGTCTCTCCTCCTCCTCCTCCCCCCAAGATCTCTCTTTTATCGCAAAGGTTAATTTGAGGGCAAAGAAAGAACTCTTCTGTTAAGAAAAATCAATTAATTTTAGATCATGCCCTTTACATCTACCTCGAGTGATGATGGATGGCAAATGTTAAATTACTTGCCTGAGGAATGAATTCATGTACTGCAATAGCTGCACATACTTAGTGTAGGATTATCAGGCACAGAATCTCATTTACAGAGTGGCTGGCACGAGGAACTGTACTGACACCAACCAGCTAGCTGTCCAGTCCCCTGCAGAGCTTCCGCTTTACGAAAAAGGACTCTTCTTGACCGCCTCACAGAACCATCCTCCACCAGCCTGACCACGTGATGCTCCCGGCGCCCTCGTTTAGGCAGTGCTGGGCAGGGGTGCACTTCTGCGGCTGCTGCTCAGAAGGGGGTGAGCGAGGCAGCTACTGGGGTGCCCCATGTCAGTATACATGTGGGCCAACACCCCTCCTGCCCTCTGGGTGCTAAAGGGTACCATGCGCTCCCGACAGCTGAAGCCGCGGCCTTGGCCAGCACACACATCACCGGCCCCAACAGCGAATGCCCCGGAGCAGGGAGGATGTGAAGCGAGGGGCTTGCCATCCCTGTCGACAGCCAAAGGCAGAGCTGGGAGCCCAGCGAGGACGGTGCCAGGCGGGACCTGGGGCCTCATGCCACTGCCCACGGCCTCAGTTATGGACAGCAACTTCCGACCATTTCCCAGGGAACCCTGGGGACCAGCGCCTGGACAGCAGGTGGCCTACCTGGAACGGGCTCGTTTCCTGCTGGCCCCGGGGCTACTGCTCATCCGGTAGGCAGTGGGGACACTTCTTTCCTCCCGCCGTCTCTCAGGGGAGTGGGCTCTCCTCCGAGGGGACCGGGAGCGGGACCTGGATGGAAGACGACAGGCAGCAGTTTAGCCCCGCAGCCTAGGCACCCCGTGCGTGGCAGACCAGACCCCGTGGGGCCTGTAGGTGTGGCAGCACGGCACTCGCCTTTGCAGCCCTGCCCTCCTGTCCCGGAGTTCCAGCCCTCGGGGGCAGAGCTGCCTCCTGTCCACCATGCGTTGCACCAAGGCCAGCCTGGGTCCGGGTTGTTTCCCCTCCTCTCACCTGTGCCTACAGATTTCAGCTCACTAATGGGCAGCAACAGCTGCCATGGGACGGTGCTGAGGCCGAGGGCCCGGGCCCTGTGTCAACACTGGCCTGGGAGAGCCCGAAGGCTCCAGAAGTGGAGGGCTGTGCCCAGAGCTCTCGGCCACATGAACCCGAGGCTGCTGTGGGCACACCGGCATGAGCCCACGCCTCGGCCCACTCCAGTGGGCGCCATCTCACGGTGGCGTGGGCCTGACTGCTGCAAAACCACCCCTCAGTCTGCCCGCTTCCTCCCCTGGGCTGTGGGACCCATCTACCCAGCCCACGTGGGCACGCAAGGCCCACGAGACCCTTGGCCACCAGAAGAGTCAGGTCCTCAATGTGGGCTCCCTGGATGGTGCTGGGACTTTCATTTTAGTTCTTTCTTCATTCAATGAAATTACTGTTTGAAGAAAACCTGCAATAAGCAGAAGTCTGGGGGAAAAAACATCTTTTCTCCCCACTGTTTCCATGACAACCCATTCAAAAACAATGTTTAAGAACAGAGGCTTAATTTTTGTCATTTAAAAAAGTTCTCCAGTGAATCATTTTACTACATTAAAGGCCCCAACACAATACTCACGGGTGTTCCAGGATCAGCTTAACCCACCCCCAGTCCTGAGCACCCAGCCCCACCCTGAACGGCTGCTGCAGAGCTACACCGCTGAGGGCCACGTCCCCAGACCTGCCCCAAGCTTTTGCGACAGACTACAAAGTTGGGGCAGTTAGACCCCTTGACATTTTACCAGGCTTCCCCTCAAAAGAGCTCCAGGAGCCAAATCTGTCCGAGGCAGAGGGCGTCTGACAACTGTCTCCCCGGGCTGCTGCTGCCACTGCTGTGTGGCTCTGGCAAGGCTCTGTGGCCGGGGCCCCTGTGGTCGGAGGCACACACTTCACACTCAGAATGGGCTGTGCCGGGCGGAGCGCTAGCAGAACTGGGAAAGAGCTACAGCACCTACGGACGCTTATCACAGGAGTCTGCGGTAAGCTGAGGAGGCAGGACAGATACATGGGTCCTTAACACCCACAGACCCTGGCTCTACGTACAATACCTTGTGGCTCGGCTACCGCTGTTGGACTTTGTCAGAGTGGAGTGTTTGACTCCTGTCAGCGGGGAAGGAAGCCCCCTCCAGAGCCGGGGCAGTAACAACAGTAGGTAATTCTTCATGTGAGACAAGTGTCACTGCTCTTTATTCTGCCGGCCAGGCTCTTAAGACGGCTACCGTGTCTCAGGGCAAGAAAGGGGATTCCACCTTCCATGCTGCTTGTCTACACCACGGCACCAGAGGCTTCTTACAGACAAAGTCGCCTCGGCTAACACGTGAGCACACTGAATCTCAGATGCTTCTCTCCGTTATGTACAAAATTATAAAGGTTTGCTCTCAAAGGCATAGGAGACCTTTTTCAGTGATACAATTTCAGAAATTTTATCTGAGTGACAGCGAGCATGTTAACGTGATCCAGCTCACTGTCCACACTGGACCCCGGGCTCTGCCTGGTGGTGGATCATCCTCTTCCCAACCTACAGAAACTGCCCACACCAGCACGGCGACCATCACCACATGAGGCCCTTCTAGCACCCATTTCTTCACTTAAGAAATAGGATTAAAGGATAAAATTACCTTTTACTGGTTTGCTGTGCAGTTTATCACCAGGAAAAAGGACAGTGAAAAATCATAAGTTTCAAATTAAAATGTGATCTGCTTTGCCTGAGTTATCATTTTTGCCTGAATGTAATTTTCTAATGTTAAATTGTTTAAAACAATAACCATACTCATCCCTGGAGGCTCCCCAGGGAGCTCAGACCTCCAGAGAAGCCAGGCGTCTCAAAGGGCCTCTGTAGGACGGCCTTGGAGACCACTCAGGACCCCAGCCGGGTGGTGGGGGGCGGCCAGACACAGGGACAAGCACTGAGCCGTCTTCACCAAGGTCTAAACAGGCGCAGTTCCAGGCTTCAGTCTTGAAGTGTGGTTTAGCAATCCTTGCACCTTACCTTACTTAGGGCTGACTTTTAGTTTTAGGTGTGAGTAAATGGCACGAATGTTTCTTCATGGGGAAGAAGGAGACCCTGACTGTTAGCAAACAGACAAGAGCAGGCACAATGCAGAGCCGTACACTGCCACGGTGCTGAGTATGAGACGCCAGAACCAGTGCGCCGAGGTCTTGGTGAGATGAGAGACTTCCGCTATGACTAGCTCGCCGGGGACCCAACCCTTTCCTCTGGGTTCTGAGGTAGTGAGGTTTCAACCATGCGAGCGGCCCCATCCCAAACAGACTCATGACGGCAAAAGCGCCTTCTAATCTTACTGTCCTGGACCGTCTTCGGGACCGCAGTGACTCAGTGCACAAAAGAAAAGGCATCTCATTTCAGTGCGAGCCACCAGCGAGAAGTGTCAACAACGGTGGCCTCTTACTGTGAGGTGGGAGTAGCCCTGACAAAGACCAATCAGGTGCGTCTATAATGGGCTGTGCTAGCTGAAGAGACAGTTATGCAAAAAATAACAGCAGTACCATTAGCACTGTCAGTATTTCGGTTGAAATGTAGTTGTTTTCACATGTCAGTAATTCACACTAAGGAGGAAAACGCCATCCGCTTGTTTTATTTGCAGCCACGGCATTTGAAGTCCACTTGCACCCCCAGAATGGTGACTGCCAGCTGCCAGGGGGGCTAGGACTCAGCAGGTCACCCGCCTCCAGCTTAGAGGACCACGCCAGCTAGCAAACAGCTGCCCAGGGAGGCAGAAGACCACACAAGGGCTGGTCGGGTGGGGCCACCCAGGGTGAGCCCAGGACCTCAGGCACCAGCTCCCAGGGCAGAACCTGCAACACATTTCCACAGCTGGAAGGTTTGTTTCATCGTATTATCAGTCCTTACTGAGGACTGAGCCCAGGGCTGTCACACTGAGCTGCATCTCCAGCCCTTTTTTATTATTATTATTTTCTTATTTTGAGACATTAAGGGTCTCATTAGGTTGTGCAGGCTGGGCTTGACCTTGTGATCCTTCTGCCTCCCAGAGGCTGGGTATCAGTCTTTTATAATAAAGTTGTACTTTGCCTTGAAATTTTATCTGTATTGCAAAAAGAAACACCAGAAATCTGACTTACTCAGTAAATTTAAGTCTGTTATTTCACTGTAACCAACTACAAGTAATGTAAATACCACCTCAGCCACCGAGAGAGACTAAAAAGTTTTGAGAGTTACAGGAAAACTCAGCTCTGCTGACACTGAAACATTTCACTGTGGATCAAATTAAGATGAAACTGGCGGCCTAACATCATGGCAGAAACCATAATCAGAACGTTCTTGACTTAATTTTCTTTGTACCTGAAAGTTACAAACTAGGGAGTAGGATTTGCATCCTGGACTTGTCAGTGACGAATATATAATAATAATGATACATCTATCTGTATGCAAGGCTATTTTAAAATCAAAACTATTTTAAAAGAAAAAGTAACATATAAAACAAGTTACTCCATTACAAAGGACAGCCTGACACAACAGGTGTTAAGAGTACCCAGCTATCTGCACCTCAACTGGGGGACAGCCTGGGGCCACCCCTGCTCCGGGCCAGCAGGAGGCGCTGGCTGTGTAGCACAGGCAGGGCCCAGGCCTGGGGACCACGGAGGGCCCAGCCTCCCCTCTGAACACTGGGGTCACAGCACACCGGAAGATCTCACTGGGTGTGGTGTGCCTGGGGTCTGGCTCAGGCCTGGGGCATTTCCTTTCAGCTCTATCATGGCATAAGAAACTTTCTCAAGTGAGAATTTTCTACAAAGTTTTGATCTATAATACAAATTCCTGGGAAAATTAAAAAACTAAAAGTATGTCAGCAAAGCTATTCATTCAATTAAATTAAGCTTCTTTTTGTGTGTGTGCTAAGTAGGAGAGGCGCAGAGCCTTAGATAAGCCCCTACCCAGAAGGCCCACCTGGCTTCGCTGTGCCTGCAGGCGGGGCACAGGGCAGATGATGGGGCCGAGAGGTACCTGTTCACAGCAGACGTCAGTCAAAGGAAGGGCACAGGGCCTCTGCACTTCTCCTAGGAAGAGTGGACTTCAATTCCAGAAGCACCAGGTGCCCACAGTCGGAGCCTGTGTGAGGGAGGCGCTGGGTCTGGTGGAGTCGGGGCCCACGGGGCAGGCCTTGCTGAACCTCACACAAGCTGGTGGGCTCTGCTCTTTTTGGTAGGGAACCCAGGGCCTTGCACACGAACAAGGCCTTTCTACAACTAAGGAGCACTCTGGCCCTGCCCTCTTCTAAATTTTCTTCTGAGAGAGAGTCTGGCTAAGCTGCCCAAGCTGGCCTCGAACTTGAGATTCTCCTTCCCTATCCTCCTGAGGAGCTTGGATTACAGGGGTGCCTGGTGTTTTGTGTTTAAACTGTGTTGCTAAGCAGTAAGTTCCCATTTACCACTGCTGCCGCCAGAAACGTTAAAGCACTTTCTCCCGGACGGGCTCCTGGGAGGGCTCTGTGCAGCAGCGGGCACCGGGGAGAAGGACGACGAGGGGCAGACTGGTCCTGCCGCTACCTCATCACACGCCTGTGGGTGCCGTGGACCCGAGCACAGACTACGCAGTAAAGATTTCTTCTGTTCTGGAACTTGCACAAAAGAAACCAGCGCAGAGAGATCACTCACACAAACAAAAAAGGACCCACACCCCATCCTGTGCATTTTTCACACGCTGAAACAGCTGCTGGGCGGGATCCTGTGACCAGTACCATTTAAGTAAACCCTGCTTATTTCCTTAAAGCCAGCAGGAGCTAAAGAGCTCGCAAGAGGTGGCTACCAAGAAGAGGAACAGGGAAGCAGGCACACCCACATGCACTTCAAATGCCGCCCAGCTCCAGGGACGGACATCAGGCCATGCAGCTCGTGTGCACGGGGACAGGACCCACAGGGTGCCAACCCACAACACCCACCTGGACCGCCGCACCGTGCGGTAGGCACTGGGGAGCGAGTGCTTTGCTTTCGTGTGGGACCTGGACCTGGACTTTGACGACGAGTGATACTTGGGAGAGCGGGATCTAGTCCGAGACCGCTTTTTGTGCTTTTTCTTCTTCTTCTCTTTTTCTTCCTCCCTCGGTGGGTCTCTGTTTTTGCTTGAAGGCCTTTCTGGTGGCTTCACTTCTAAAGTGGGCAGGGGTCTGCTTCCGCTCAGTAGTGGACAGGGCGTGGCACCAGCTTCCTGAGAACAGAAACAAACTCGTGGCATCAGCAGGGAGACAGGACTGAGGAGCACAGGTGACAACACTTCAACTCTGGGCCCTCCCTCGGCAGCACCCGCAGTTTCAGCAGGCACCACCCCTCTCTGGCTGTGTAGCAGCTCAGCTTCCTTTTCGAGGAAGGCGACACTCAGACGAGCGAGCCCACCCCTCCTCACCGGCAGCTTGCGCTGAAATGGAAAAGACAGCAGAGACCAACAGTCTCAAAGCTTGGCAGAGACTAGGGTCTCGAGGCTGCCGGTCTAAGGGCTGCCCCGGAGATAAACTGCTGAGACACAGCTGCCCACCTCCCTGTGTCTTAGAGCTAAGCTGTAAAAGCAACGTTTACCTCCACACCTCCCGACCCTGTGCTAAGTTCTGCTTCTGCAAAATTCTGCTTGCTCCCCCGCCCTGGGTGAAGAACAGATAGAAATGGGGCCCAGCCTCTGGAAGGGGACTTCCGGTGGGGCCCTAGTGATAATAAACCTGCTTTCCCTTCCGTCCTCTGAGTGCCACGCTCTTCTTGGTGTGCCCACTCTCCGAGGGCCACTTCAGCGCTAGTCTGCTGGGCTGAGGACGGCTGGGGGCAAGGGCAGAGCACCAAGGCCAGTGACAGGGGAAGTCTGCATCTGCTCCTTGGTAACCTTCCTCAAAGCAGATACCCAGCTTCCACTGTTAGGCCTCTCCCAAGTCTGAGAAGGCCAAGGCTTTGGGAGGCGGCTCGGAGCTGGGTGAGGGGTGTGGGGGCTCCCAAAGGTCAGGCTGGAAAGCGGGTACCACGCAGGCTCAGGAGGCCCCGGGACACCAGATGTGTGTGGGCTGGGCTTCTCCACAGGAGCACCGGCACTGCCCGGACATGTGTGCCCACCAGGGCACTCCTCAGCTCACTGCATGTGAATTTTAACCACAGACACCATGCACCTCCACCTCATGCACCCCGAGGGTCCAGCTCCAAGGATTACAGAAAACCTCAAGGCCTTCATGGGCTGGACCAGGGTGGGTGGAGCTGGGTGTCCGGCCCTGGGGCTACGCCACCAGCCAGTGGACGAGCACTGCACACAGGGCTGCTCCACCCCTCTCGCTGCAGCTCCATCTGGCGACCACGCAGGTGGCTGCCCGGCACTGATGCCTCAGCCCATTGCTCCCGACCCATGCACTCTCTGAACATGGCCTCCAGCCCAAGGCTGGGCCCCACAGACCCAGCTCCTGCCCATGAGGCGCGGGTAGCAGAGCCAGGGACAGGGAGGGGCCTGTGGCAGCTCAGGAGGTCCCACACAGTGCGCAACTCCATCCCCTCTTCTACATTTAAGCTGCCAAGTTCTTTTTTTCCTACCCTAGGGATTGAACCCAAGGCCTTGCTCGTACCAGGAAAGTGCTCTACCACTGGACCACATCTCAACTCTTAAAACAAAACAAGGTCTCCGGCGTAGTTCAGGCTGACTTGAACTCACAATGTAGCCCAAGCCGGCCTCAAACTTGAGGTGATCCTCCTGCCTTAGCCTCCTGAGTGTTAGGATTACAGGCATGTGCCACCACGCCTGGCTTTTTAAAAATATTTTCAGACAGGGTCTAAGTTGCCCAGGTTGGCCTTGAACTTGCTGGCCTCCTGCCTCCAACTCCTGAGCAGCTGAGATTACACAGGCGCATGTCACAGGGCTCGGCTCAGCAGGTTCACTCTTGAGGCTCTGCCTGAAAGACCTCCAGGAACCCACCTCACTTCTTACTGGAAAGGTCTTCCTAGGCCACTGCTGGGAGCCCTTCCTCATGAGGGCAGAGAGCCCAATCTGGTGCAGTGCTGGGGTGGAAGCAGGGCTGCTTAGAGGGTAAAGCTGGGCTCCGGCGAGACCTTTAGTGTCGAGTATGTTTGACAATAAACTGCAAAGATGCTGTAATCAAAGGACTGGTGTAAGGTGTCCTAGATGAACACCAGCCAGGGGGCGCCTGCTCCCTGTAGGCCCAGAAGTGTGGACGTGAAAGGGCTTTGGAAAAACCAGCTTTCTGCATGGGAAAGACCCCAACAGCCCTGGGCTCCCCCGAGGAGAATTGAGGCCAGACTAGGGTGGGTGACAAGAGCTTGAGCCCACACTTGCCAGCCCCAGAATGCTGCGTCCACGTGGAGCCTTTCAGAAACCAGGCCCGAGACTTCCCAGGGAAGGGGGTGGCCAGGTCTCGCCGCACACTCTCAGCATCATCAGAGCCACGTGCTGCAGCCCCAGGGACACACACAGAAACCCCATCCCCACAACCAGGTTCCAAATAGGCTCAGAGGCAGGCACGGTCCAGGCAGGGGAGGGCGTCCCTAGGGGATGCCAACCCAACATGTGTGCCTGTCTGTCCCGCTGCTACGCTTCCCACGACACTTCACTTACTCGCTTGCTGTGAAGGCTGAGAGCCCTGCTGACCGGGGGACACTCAGAACTAATGCTTTCCAGTACAACTCACACTCAGCCATGAGACCTACGTAACCCAATAAGGCAATTGGCCTTTCCAGGTGTGGTGGCACATGCCTGTCATCTCAGCTACTCAGGAAGCAGAGGCAGGAGGATTTCAAATTTGAGGTCAGTTTGGGCGACTCAGTGAAACCTCGTCTCAAAAATAAAAGAATAAGAAGGGCTGGGCAGGTAGGTGAGTGTTGGAGAGCTTGCTTATCACGTGCAAGGCACTGGGCACCATCCCCAGGACCACAGAGCAACCAACGAAAATTCCTCCATCAGTAAGACAAAAGCTGCTCCCCATGGCGACCTTTGCAGGCTGAATCAAGATGATGCACTGTGTTGAGCTCTTCATTTTTTAAATTAAAAATACTGAGAGGATATTTAAAAATCCAGTATGCAGACTTGAGAACGAAAGAATAAAGGATACCAAATACCATGTGGCACATACAGCTGGCAGAGGCAGGGGAGGTGCCCACGGCGCATCCTTCATGCTGGGGACCTAGCGCTACGCCTGTCAACCAGGGCTCTGTGCAGGAGGATGGTGAGGTGCAGAGGGGCTGGGAAGGTGCCACAGGCTGGCCGTGGCCCTGCGGCTCCTGCCCAGGCAGGCGCCAGCCTCCCTGACACGGACCAGAGGCCGCGCCCCACCCTCCCAAGGGTGCCTTCCTGTGCAGTTGGCCGGAGAGCACGCTGTTTGGGAGGGGGAGGGAGTGTGTGCTGCTCCTCCAGGGTTCACAGCGAGGCAGGCCTGCAGGCAGAGGAGACACAGTACGGCCATGGTCGCACTTGCTCTGCATGGTTGAACCCAAACCCTCTCAACGAATGGACTCGGGATGACGCTCACAGCACGTGTCACAGGGGACATGGGCCAGATGCCTCACCCTCCCTGACTACAGTGTCCTGCTGAGGGACAAGACGGCCTCAGTCAGGCGACCACGGCCGGAGGGATCTGTCCCACTGCCTGAGCGGGGATGGGGTGCCCTCCATGAGCCCGGCCCCCGTGTGTGGGGCTCCACAGATGCCACGTGTACCCCAGGTGCCAGCGTGCAATCAAAGCCCTGGCTGGCACTGCAATCAAGGCTTCACAGCCATCGGACCCCCCACCCCGCCTCACTATGCTGCCCAGGCCAGCCTCAAGCTCTTGGGCGAGTGATCCTTCTGCCTCAGGCTCCTCAGGGGCGAGGACTATAGGCACGTACCACCCTGCCTGGGCTCAAAACCATGAGAAAAGTGTAAAGCCAAGACCTGGCTGTGGCTCCCTCTAGGCCTTGCTGGAGGGACAGGCTGTCCGCCACCACAGCTAGCTCAGGCAGTGCTGCATACGGGCCACAGGCTCCACAAGGGGATGGTGACAAATGAGCAGATCCTGAACTCCTTGCTTTTTTTTGGTACTGGGGATTGAACTCAGGACTTTGCGCTTGCGAGGCAGGCAGAGGAACCACTGAGCTAAATCCCTGGCCCTCCTGAGCTCTTTGCTTTTAATTAACTTAAGCAGCTAGTGTGGCTGGTGGCCTGAACACTGCAGAGTGCGCATTACAAAGTATTCTCAACACAAACGCCCGCTTCTCTGGCTTAACCGGAAGACTCCCAGGTGTGCTAACGTGAACCGCTCCTGTATGAACAGCCTGGAGGGCAACTGAGTGGCCACCTCCTGAGTGCACCTTCCCAGTCAGCAACGCAGTGTCAGGATTCCGGGGCCTCTGCTGACACCCCTTGCACACCACGGCCAAGCCATCAGCTGTGCACCATGACCCAGGGAACCACAGCCGCCCTTCCAAGATGAGTTGAACGTTCCGGCAGACAGAAAGCAAACCATGGCTGGGTGTAGGGCTGGGGTTAAGCAGTGTTTGGGAGAAACCACAGAGGAGCTCCAGAAAAGCAGTGATTCATGAGGGTGTCAGGATACCTACTGCCAGCACTTTAGCAGCATGGCAAGTTAAATCAGTCAGTTCCTTTATTACAAGGAAGTGTGTACTTGACAACAAACTCGCACCTGAACTACCAACCATCATCTCCTGTGTGGCTTAGCATGGCTCAAGGACATGGTGCCGCCCCAACAGGGGGTGGGGCACGCCGCAGAGGGCAGGGAGGGATCATGCGGGTGTCCTCTTGGCTGCTCCGGGCATCTCAGCCTGGGCTTCCTCTCTTTACACAAGCCGCGCTTGCTCTGAGTGCAGGATGCTCCAAAACCTGCCTTCCCTGCCATCTGTGGGAGGCCAGGCCCTCGGGACCAGCAGCAGCCCGCTTAGGGGCTGTGGTGTGAAGTCGCCCCTATGACGCTAACTGCACACTACGGTCCCCCGCAACAGGCAGCTTCTCATGTCCTCAACCGCCTCAGCACCTGAGACCTGCAGGGACTCGGCCGATACTAGCTTTTATTCCTATTTTCTTTTCCAACTCTTATATGATTCACAAACTCAGCAGGACCCAAACCTTGAAAAGAATGACTGGAATCTACAAAAGGCCCTGAAGGGCTATTAGTAGCAAATGACTGCATAATAACTCAGAAGAGGGCCAGAGCTGGGCGTGGTACACCCTTATAATCCCAGGACATGGGAGGCTGAGGCAGGAGGATTTTGAGTTCAAGGCTGACCTAGACTACATAATGAGACCCTGTCTCACCATTCTCTCAAAAAAAGAAGGGGCAAAGCTTCTGATTTCTCGTTTTGAATTAAGCACACAGGTGCTCACCAAAGGTGAGGATGGTACAGAGGCAGGCACGTGCACACTCTTTGCGCATGTGCTGGCCCCCACCTGAAATCTCTCCACGCCAGGGCATCATTTAAAATCTCGCCTCAGTATCAGTCTGTGACCACCTCTTCCAAAGACCAATGGAGTGGAGCAGGGCGAGGTGCAGAAACAGATCAGGTACCAATGGGGCTGGCACACGCACACGGGGACGGGGCCAGTGCTTGTCTCTGTGTGCCCCAACTTGAGACCAGCAAATGCAGTGCAGAGGAGGCGAGCAGAAGATGGGCGGCAGGCACGAGGCAGAGACACAAACGCTGAGAACCTGTGGCGGATTCCTCATCACCACTTAGTCATGCTGTGTGGGTCAGAGCAGATCCCACTGTTCCTCAGCAGACTGGCAAGAAGGTGGGTGAGGGCCGCCATGGACAGTGTCCACCCCGGGGAAGCAGAGCTAAGATCCTTCTGCAGACCCATCTGGCAGTGCCTCAAATTAAAAAGCAATTCCACAACCAGGGCTCTGCCTGGGGATCCCCGTGGAAGCCAGACACAAGACAAAACCCAGGGCAGATGAGCACTGCTCAGAGGGGAACCCGAACCGCGCTGCTCCCAACAGCAGGGGACAGTGCGCCACAGCAGCTCCGTCCCACAGACCCTTCAGAAAGCCTGCAGCAGGCCAAGCACTGCCTTAACCCTCCAAACCACATTCGCTCTCTCTCCTGTGTGGAACAGGCTCCCCCCTCCAGAGCACAGCACCACCCAACTGTGGTCCATGCAGACAGCAAGGCGTATGCAACCTTGCAAAGGAAGGAGATTCCGACAGAAACCACAAAAGAGGGAATGTGGGGGTTATGCTGAGAGAGACAGGTCAGATCCAAAAGGACAGCCCCGTTCAGGACAGAAAGCAGGGGGTGCGGGGAGCTGGAGCTTACCGGGGACAGATGGTGCACACGTGCGGATGTGCTCAATGCACTGACTGTGCGCTGCAGAAAATGTGGACACGGCAAACTCTGCGATGAGTATCTTACCGTAATAAGAACAAAACAAAACGCTACTGTTTCCACTGAAGAGCACGCAAGAAGACCTTTCCTCTTCACTGCACCTTTCTCTGGTATCTGAACCTTTCACGTCACACACATGCGCTCGTTGCCCTTACGAAAGCAGATGAAGGCAGGACAGTGCCTGTCCTCAAGGCCTCTGCCTGCATGGTGGCTGTCACAGGACTCTGAGACAGGAGCAGACCGAGGCCTGCAGGTCCTGCACAGGCCTCCTGCCGCCTGGGGCACTTGCTCACTCAGCTCTGGGGCTCTCCCAGGCCCGAGGCAGCGCCCGCCCTGTCTTGCACCCTCTGGAATGAGAATTTGATGTCTGTGCAGTTGGGCCAAATGTGCCAGCACCGATGAGACAGTGCCCATCAGAACGGCAAGGCTATCCGGGCAGCCCGTCCCCAGGAGCTTCTTGGGGTAACAGTACTTTGAAGTCTGACACTCACCTATGACAATTCCAATTTAGCTACAGTAGTTCTGTCTCAGAGCAATTAAAGACATGCGTCACCATCTGCTACCATCACATTTTTGTTGAGAGCAGCTTTAATCTGTATGTATGCACACACACGTCCGAGGAGAACATCCCAAAGATTTAAACGCTTATTTCCAGGGGGTACAGACAAACCCAGGCTGGGAAGCAGGCAGAGAAGGTGTTGGCTGGCCCTATGCTTGTGGGAAAGAGCCTGGCAGCTGTGAGTCCCGCAGGCTGGGACACTGTGGGCTGAGCACGCAGACACAGTCGTGTGTGACTGGTTACGGCGTCCCTGCCTGCAGAACTTCCCAGCGAAATCTTTCACTCTGTGCACAGATGACAGGGAAACACAAAGGGCATTAAAATACCCGCACAGCCCTGCTGCTGCAACAGATCCTTGCTTTCCCAAAGCTTCTCCCCTCCTGACTATATGCATTAGTTTTACAGCTACAACCAGAAGGCAGAGGTATTTTATGTTTTTGGAATTTTTTTTTTTTTGGTACCAGGGATTGAACTCAGGACCTTGCGCTTGTGAGGCAGGCAGCAGAACCACTGAGCTAAAGCCCCGGCCCAGGCAGAGGTATTTTAGCTGGGTGTGGCAGAGCTCGTCTGTAATCCTCCAGGAGGCTGAGCCAGGAGGACCACAAGTTCCTGCCCAGCCTGGGCAACTTAGCCACTTAGCAAGAACCTGTTTCAAAATAAAAAATGAAAAGGGCTGGGGATGTGCCTCAGTGTGGGGCCCAGGGCTCAATCCCAGTAGTGCAAAAACCAAAAGCAAAACCAAAGCAAAGCAGTAATGTTTCACATTCTGCTTCTCCCTTCACTGTGTCAAAAGCATTTCTGGGTTGGGCATTTAGCTCAGTGGTTCCGCTGCCTGCCTCGCAAGCCAAGGACCCGAGTTCGATCCCGGGTACCAAAAAAAAAAAAAAAAAAGCATTTCTGGTGCAGTTGCAACTTCTGCACATTTTGCTCCAGAAACCTCAGCGCCAAGGTGGAGCACAGCCCTTCCTGCGTCCATCAGAGCTGCCAGGGCAAGGGCAGCACCAGGACTGGGAGGGCATTGCGATGCAGGACGCGCAGAGCGGACAGCAAGTGGCATCTGGCCTTCCCCGCTCCATGGGATTTCAGACAGACTCCTGGCCCAAGAAAGGGACTCAGCCTCCTGCAGAAGGCTCAACCTTGAACTCAGAATGCCGTACTGCCTTCCACAGGAAAATAAGAAGTAGCCAAGTGACTGCACACAGAATTCTCTTGGAACAATGAGCTTAGAGATGGCAATGCAATCCAAGGGCAAAGAAGGTACAGGCCTGTTCTGGGCTATGGGGAAAAACCAGCCACAAGACACTGGGGACACCTGGAAGCGTGGCCGTGGGCTGAGGGATGCTCTATGGTGCAGGCACAGCATTCCCCAGAGATAGCTCTCCACTGGGGGACACAGGCAGTGATTAGGACAGCTGTCACTGTGTCTGCAGTGACCTGTGGACGGTTCAGAGAAGGCCAGCGAGTGTGTGAGCAGTGCTCACATAGGGTAGGCGCTGCTGGCCAGGGACACTCAGGTCACCACTGCCCTTTCAAAAGGGTGAGACTTTTTGAAAAGTAAAATTCCTAGAGTCTCTACTTTTTTTTTTTGTACCAGGGATTGAACTTCAGGACCTTGTGCTTTCAAGGCAGGCGCAGTGCCACCAAGCTAAATCCCCGGCCCCTACCTTTCTTAAGTGAGAGATGCTGGGTTGGGAAAGGTTTTTGGTGAGCATTTCTGATGCTCCCGAGAAACATCCCAGCATAGCTCCTGGCTGCTGCTTGTGGCCCTGCAGTGGGCATGCCACAGGCACGGTCAGAGGTGCCGTTCTGCATGCTGCAGTCCTCACTCGAGAAATATGATGGCTCCAAGACATCCCTGCACTCCCCACACAGTCCCCATGTAGTCCTGATGTGTGCTTGACCCACAAACAGAATCAAGAAAGGGCTGCTATGAAGAACCGAAAAGAAAATCTCAAGAGATTCAGGGCTGGGGTGTGGTGCAGTACAAGAGGCCATGCTTCTAGCGTGTGGAAGGCCCCAGGTAAACCTTCAGTACAAAAAACCCCTAATGCCCCAAAGCCACAGAAGCATTTAAAAATGTGACCTACCGCAGGTGCACTGAGACTCCATGTCCCAGGTGCTCTGGGTCCTTTGCTGAGACCAGGCATGCAGCCTTGTCAGGCACCAAGTGACAATGCCCACTTGAGGCAAGCCCGGCCACACTCCCTAGTGCTCCTCTCGGCCTCTGTCTCTGCAGAGCTGTGGGTGAGCCCAGGGCCGCCGTACGCATGCTAGGCGGCTGATCCAGCGCTCAGCCCCAGCTCCACGGGGTCCAAGTCTTCCTTCTCCTTTGAATTCAGTGCCATCCTGGCCCAGGCACCTTCACCTTGGGACCTTCACCTGAGCTCAGCACTATGCCTGCCCCTGCTGAGCTGTGCCATAGCCACGCCCTCCTGACCACTTCCTGGCTGACCCCTGCAGCCAGTACCTGTGTATCTGTGCGCTGGGGGCCCACAGGGGCCACCAGCAGACTCACGGCAATGCCTGTGTCCCAGGCAGGAGAGGAGCTGGGCTGCCAAGCCTTGTCAGCCCAGAGGGTCTTTGTGGGGGAGTCCAGCTCACATGTTTCTGGCCACTGTACCCCCAGTGACGATGATGACATGGCCGTCCTTCAACGTACCTCTACACTGAAAGGGCTCTCCTCAAGTTTTCCAACTTCGGTTTCGGGCAGAGGATTTTTCAAGGTTTGTAAAAATAAAGCCGCTTTTCTTTTACGTTCTGCCTGGAGCTGTTTTTCCTTTGATTCCTTGGACGCCTGGGCAAGCTTCTCCCGGGCAGCAGCTGCGAGGCGGTCCTCCAGCTTCTGCTTTGCTAAGGGAGCAATGAGAAAGAAGTGGAGCAAGGAGCAAATGTGTTCATTCTTCCATCTCACTTTCCTAGCATCAACTGGCCACCACACACGCAGTTATTCAGAGAGGAACACGACACAAAGAGCAAGCTGGGCAGACAAACACTTCCTGAGAGGAAGAGCTTATGAGGGTGCCTTTCAGGCGGGGCAGGGTGCTGGCTTTCAAAGTGAGCAGGCTGCCAGGGCCCCACACGAGTGGAGGCTGGGAGAAGGGCTCACCTGGGAGCACCCCAATGAACCACCCCCCGAACACTCATGGCGGGCAACGGCTCTACTAGAAGCGTCTCATCCCAAGGACTGGAAGGCTTGGAGCAGACACTCAGGGAGTGCAGGTTTGGGCACGGGCCAGGTCACGGGCACGGGCACTGTCGGTGCTAGACAGGAAGCACGGGGGCTGGAGTTCCCTCTCCTAAGTGTTGCTTGATCTGTCTGTGTGTACACAGAAAAAGCAATGCAAGAAACCAGGATAGATAAACCCCGCAAATACAGCTGTGATTAACTCCTTGAATGCAGGATATCATTTATCTGGGAGCAGCACCACGCTGCAACCCAGGAAGACGAGGCAAGCTGAGAACTTCCCCACACATATTGTCAAGGGCTGATGGTTCTGCTGAGAGACAGTCTCCCCAGAAGGGCATGGAAGGGCATCTCCCAAGGTGGTGCGGACCGGAGCTGGGAGTGCAGGCTGAGCCTTGCCCTGGGGCCGTGTCAAAACTCGGAGGCCTCCATGAGAGCTGACGTCTACCAGACAGATTGGCAGGGGCACTGCGGCTGTGCTCACGAGGAGGACGGCTCACAGTTCAGACATGCACACAATGCCCACATGGCTAAGCGCAGGCTCAGAATTTCCGGTTTAGCAGCCAGATCTCATATTTACATCTTTTCTTTCTTTTGAGAACTTTAAAAGCTAGCGACAAACCTTGCTTTGCTTCTAGCTCCTCCTGGGTAAGTTGGGGCTTCTTTTCCTCGACAACTACACAGGGCGGGGCCGCAGCTGGGCTAGTGTTGGCAGCACTACTAGAACTTTCTTGGCCTTCTTTGCTTTCTTCATCATCATCACTGTCATCATCTAGCTTAACTCGGTTTTTTTCCAGGGGAAGTAGATCATTTTCTTTTGCCTTGATGGCAAAGCTTATTGGAGCAAATGAAGCTATTGAGAAAAGGTGAGAAGTGTGATACATTTTTAGGGAACCAGAGCACAGAGCAGAACTGTCACAGGCCCTACCCCTAGGGTGAGCGTGGCGGTGCAGGCGGCATCTGCAGAGGAGCCGCACCGTATATGGGGCTCTGTGGCAGGAGGGCACCTGCAGTGTCCCAAGGCCCTGCTGAGATGTCCTCTGCCTGCGGCCAGGCTGGGTGAGCCCTGGAGCACACTCAGCACAGGGCTCGCACTACAGCTGCGGTCGACCCTAGACAAGATGGCCCGTGTGGCCACAGTGTCACCATGGGCCGTAGCAGGGACACATGCTGAGCGCCAGAGGGGGTTACCTGCTACCTCAGACAGTCAATTCATGTCATTTTCCTTTTTTAAAAAGCTCATGGCTCACCATGTAACTGAATTTGCATAACAGGCATATGGTGCAACTCCGCTCTAAAAGGGTGTCTTTACAAAGTCCCGACTTAATGAAGCAGCCTATTTTTACACAGCACGAGTGACAGAGCCCTCTCCTCCACTGGTGACATTTTGCTAGGTGCCCACTTCACGACAGGTGTCACGTTAGACCAGGCCCCATGACTACAGGAAAACTAAGACTGGCATAAGAATTTGGGCGGCACAATTTATTTGCCATAGGATACTTGGAAAACCTAAGAGAATGATAAAGGGCCCAAAGGGGAACATCTTCCCAGCCCCACCCCCAGCAAGCCCTGAATCCGTTCTTTCAGACACTGCCAACGGCTCTAATAACAGCTAACTGGGTGCAGTCAGATGCTTTCTACTTAAAACACCACTGAGCTATGACATATGCAGGGTATTTAAGTAAGCCACGATCCGGAAATTTCCAGTGCACTGCAGCCAGTGGCTCTCGGAAGGGAGTGACTGTGGGAAGTAGAGGCACGGCCTGGGAGGGTGGAGAGTTGCTGGACAGCTCCACTGCAGGGCTCTCAGCCTCAGTGCAGGGGTCACCTGCTGCCTCCTGATCCACATATGGTATGAAATAAAGGCCAAGCCCAAGCCAGCCCAGATCTGTGACACACAGGCACCTGTCACAGACAAGCAATCAGGGCCAGCGGTTCCTGGAGAAGAGCGGGTGGCCATGCACTCTGCCCACGCAGTGCCATCCACGTTCCCAGGAACTGGAGCCCACGGGGCTGCACAGAGCCGAGTGAGCTCTGTGAGGACGCCTGCTGCACAGAGCCCTATGTAGGGAAGCAGTTACTGCATTACACACTGTTTTCGTACATGTACGATGTTTTCCATGCTAAGCAAAGTTTAACAAAATGAACCCATCGCTGCCATTGCAACACAGTCTTTTTAATAAACGAAGGGTCAAGGAACATTTTAAAAGGACAGAAAACTTCACATAAAACATTAATGAAATCACTCAATGTGCTAGACTAAGATATATGCAGAATGTTTTAAAAACACACAGCATCTCTTCCCTCACAATAGAGAAGACAGCAATCAACAAGTACAATGTTGGGCCAGGGATTTAGCTCAGTGGCACCACACCTGTTTTGCAAGCGCAAGGTCCTGAGTTTGATCCCTCGTACCACAAGTATAATGTTGAAATGAACACCCCGGAGTGCATCCTGCCAGTATGGGGCACACAGGGCCTTACCCCACATTGCACAGGCCTAGCACGTGGCTGAGGGACTCACTCCATGGTGGAGTGAGCTGAGGCAGGATATGGCTGACCGCAGCCTCGTCCTGGCTCCCTTGCTCACCGATGACAGGACAGACTCCCATGCGACAGATGCTCTCTGCAGATCATATGGGGGGCCCTTCGGACAGCCATTGCCAAAGGGTTTTCCACTGAATTACAGATGGACCCAAGTGTCCTTCCTCCTGAAGAGACCAAGGTCCCATCACCTGCACTCCTTCTGCCGAGAGCTCTGCTTTTCTGGCTGGCTCCAGTGCCCCTCCGGCGGCTGCCCACCCTCTCCCAAGCCCCTGGCCTGGGGCAGGCTAACATGAGTTGCTGTGAGCCCCAAGCAAATCCTCCACCTTCCACATAAAATAGGCTTCTACTTCTGAGGCAATGCCTACTGTTAATCCCTAACTTCAAAAGCAACACACTCCAGGGCTGGGGATTTAGCTCAGTGGTTCTGCCGCCTGCCTCAAAAGTGCAAGGTCCCAAGTTCGATTCCCGGTACAAAAAAAAAAAAAAAAAAAGCAACACACTCTCAAGGGGAGGCTACGGAAATATGAACGAACAAAGCAGAACTTCAACTTCAAGTCCGGAAACAAAATCACCTGAACACCCTCAGTGGGTGTTCTCTAGCTGTGCAAGTGTGCATGTGCATATGCACAACTGGACCATGCCTTGGTGTCACAACCGCTGTAACACTTTGTAGCAACATCTTTCCTTGTGAACAGGGTAGAAATGCTACCATGTGAAAAAGCGACACTTCTTAGCATGGATGCTGCAGCTGTGGCTCGGTCTCTGCATGCTGAGCACTGTCTGAGCCGGGCTCTGGCTGTGCTGCCCGGGCCACCTTGACTTCCGGGCTGGAACACATGTGCCACCACCCCTGCCTGAGTACTTGTTTTCAAAAGGATACATTAAAAGAGGTATTTACTGGGTATTTTTCTTCTTTTCTGAACCATCTTTTTCTGTCCTCTGTCTACTTTTCTCCTGTGGCGATCAACATCCCTTACTGATTTATAAGAGCCCCTGCTACAGCGAGGGCATTAACCTTTCTCTTCTAGAATGTCAGCAATTCTTCCCAAGAGACATCTGCCACTTAACTTTATTTAGGCCCTGCTTCTAACAGATTTATCTCTCCTTATGACTGACTTCAATTCTTAGGGAGTCCTTTTCAATTCCCAGATTATAAAAAAAATTACCTTTATTTCCTTCTATTTTTATGGTTCTTTTTTTAACATTAAAATACTGAATTCATTTGGAGTTGTGTGATGTCTTATTTCATTTTTGATCAAAGGGCAAAGCCTGTTTTTCCAGCTTCATTACTATTCTGAAGAAATTTCTTCACGGAGATTTCCAGAGACGAGGATGCTCAGTGGTCTCCATCTGCTAACGTGGTAACTGTGACAGCAGATGGGTGTGGAACCAGGCCGGGGCTCCTGGGACGAGGGCCGTAACTACTCTCCCAGGTAACAGCTCAGCATCGCTGCTGCACGTGGCCATGGTCTGCAGCCTGCCAGGCTGAGCCCCAAGCCCGTCCCTCCTGCTCCACGTGGCAGTATTGAGGGCGCTCTGTCTTGAGGCAAATTAGCCAACCCTCACCTGGCCGGTCTCTGCTCTGCTCTGCTCTAGGCCCACAGATCACCGTGCTTCTTATCTCTTCTTGGGCCAATCTCAGCATTCACATTTTCTGTGTTTCCCACTGGTCTTCAAAGGCAGTCAGATTTACGAGTGTGTGTGTGTATATATATATATATATATAAAATCTCCGTGTACTTTTAAAAAAACATGTAGTTTTTCTCGCTCATTTGTATCTCTGGACTTGCTTTTTACTGAACATGCCTGGTGACTGGGCATTTCCTGGTCTTATTATTTCCTCATGAATTTCTGCTTAGATTTTTTACTGGTTCCCCCCCATTTCCCGCACCTCAGTTTCCTCCTGGGCTCTCTCTCTCCTTTCCCTCCTGTTTGGTGCTGGGATCGCGAAGGGCCTTGGGGATGATGAACACACTCTCTACCACTGAGCTACCTCACCCAGCCCCTCCCTGGGTTCCGGAGTTCGGTGCATGCCTTTGAGTAAAGTCTCCCCCAGCCCTTTGTCGAGTTGCCCAAGTGATCCTCTTGTCTCAACCTCTTACCGTGTGGCTGGGTTACAGGCATGCAGCACCATGCCAGGAGCATTTACTAATCTCTGATACGCAGGCCTTCCTTGTCCGTGGCTCTGTGGCCATGGTTTCAGAGTGCTGGCACGCCTAAGCTCCCTGCTCCAGCACTGGCAACACTCACTCCACACTCCAGAGAGGTCTTCATCACAAAGCTTCCCCCCAACAACCCCTGCGACAGCGAGTGGACGCGCTGGCCGTCTTCCTGCCCCTGGGAGGACAGCCTGCCACTATTCTGCCTGGATGTCTCTTCTTCCACACCTGTCCTTTTCTTGTGAAATTTCTGGGAAACTGAGGCTGTCTCTCATCCAATCTGATTTCAGTGTTTTCCTTGTGTTTTAAGCTTGCAGTTTACTTCTAAGCAGTCTTCTGCAGAGGAGTCATCAATTGGGCTAGTTTCACAACACTTTTAATTACGAGAACAGAGATTACTGATGAGAACAACCTTCCCGTCCCTCCAGATGCGCTTCAGAGATTCCTCGTGTGTCGATCAAACCTTGGGCTCAGGACGCACAGGGACCCGGAGTGCACTTCCCCTGCTGGGTCACAGGACGAGCTGGCAGGGGTGCTGTGTGCATGGCCTTCCTGGGGGCTGCCTCTGGGGTGGTCCCCAGCATGTCCTGCCTGACACCCTCTGCACTGACAGTGGCTCCCTGTGGTCAAGGCCTCTGAATCCCAAGCTGTCTTTCCCTTTCTGTGAACCAAGCCCCAGGCCAACTGTTCCGACCAAACAGTGGCCTGGCCCTGATTTCTGCAGTGGTGCTTGCTGCCGCCCCCTACTCAGTCTGTGCCTTTGTTTGCATCACTGAGAGCCAGGAAGGGCAGGAGATGAATGCGTGTGCTCAGGAAGCATTGTGGATAGTGACTGCCAGTGACAGCTTGGTTCCCCCCACAAAGGCCCCTCTGAAGGCAGGCGCTGTCGCCCGTTCACTTCTCTCCTGCTACAGCTCCCTCCCAGGTCCTTGTGCCACCAACACCCTCTGACAGGCCCCCTATGTGCCGTGTACACACACTTTCGCACACTGTGCCCAGGTCACTAAGCACCCAAGCCCTGTGTCAGCTCCCTGTAGGTCTCGACACCTTTCTGCACAGCCCCATTCCCTCCTAGTAGACAACCGTCTGGTCCCCTGCCTTTCCTGCAGCAGCCCCCAACACAGACACCCCTGGGACAGAGCAGGGTGGCTAAGCGAGGGCGACAGCGAGGGTGAGCACTGGCTGCTGGAGGTGCTCAAGGGATCCCCTGACTAGGAAGAACGTGAACTTCCCCGTGCCACTGTCTGCACGTAAACACAGCCGCACAAGTCTGCAAGGGATGGAACCGTACGTGAAGATTTATAAACATTTCCACAGAACTGCTCAGAACAGGCTGCTGAATAAACACAGCCAGGACCAGCTTTACCAACTGGGCTGTAGCCCGGCCTGCCCCATGCAAGGGTGCATCGCCTCACCTTTCACCAGCTTCCCGTCCACCACACCCTTACTGGACGCTGCATCCTTCTTCCCACTGGGGCCACCTCTGCCCCCTGCCTCAGCGGCATCCTCAGGCACAGTGTCCTCCCCAGCATCACTTGGCTTCTCCGGAGCAGCGTCTGAGGGGGCCTCTTCTGGTGCAGACACAGGCTGTAGGATCAGACATCAAACATACATGTTACCACACAGGAGCACGTCTGCCTTTCACTGGACACAGAGACGGGAGGAGGGGAACAGCCGAAGCTGCCGCTCCTGCCCCTGACCCAGGCCGCAACGCCTTTCCTTGGAAGCCTGAGTAGTGAGGGCACTTTCAGAATCCTAAATCATGCCCAGCGCCTGCTGATGGGTCAATTTTCTTCAGTTTAAGCAACTAGAGATAAAGGTTTCAGAAACCTACTGATAAGCAGGGCCTCCATGTCTCTGAGATGAGCTCACAGTGAATGTCAGGGTATCTGCGCCGTGAGGAGAGCGAAGGCAGAGGGTGGGCTACTGTGTGGACATGGAAAGGCACTGCTGACAGGGTTGGGCAGGTGGTGGTGTCCAGGCACAGGCTCGAGGCTGGCGGCTGGCAGCCCTGGCACTTATAGCACATAGTGGAAGTGACCGCTGCAGGCACTTGTTCAGTGAACACAAGGGCAGTCCTTGAATCTGCTCCACGGGAGCTGCACGGAACCAGCGGCCAAGATGACCAGTGCATGAAGAAACGGAGTTTTAATGTTTGGAACATCTGAGACAAGCAGTTCCCAACACACTATGACCCTGTGGGGGCGTTTTGGCAGAGCCAGCCCAGGTCTCTCTCTGGGAGGAGGGGACAGTACAGGCCAGGAACGGGGCAGACACTGCTGGCCAGATGACACCTTCAGCCGCTGACAGCCCAGGGTCTCTGCCACCTCTGCAGGTGGCCTCTGTCCCAAGGCTGGACACGCGTACCTGTGTGCTGTCGCCCCCTTCCTTCTGGAGGAAGAACTGCTTTTTAAACTCATAGTAGGTGTTGTATTGGTGCCATGGCTGCAGGAACTCAAACCTGTGGATGGAAAGCAGATAGCACCAGGTCCCAGGGAGCCTCCAGAGCCGTGCATTGAGGACGCTCCACAGTAACCTGCAGCGGGGGGCACAGCCGCACCCTACACCCCAGGGAGACTGAGGCATGGGTCACGATGCGGAGCAGCTGCACGTTCACACTTTACTACTTACTACAAGAGGCACAGACCATGATTCAGCTTTTAAAGCAAGTTTTGTGCCTAGATTTCCAGGTGGACCCTTACGAAGCAGGAAGAGCAGCTTTTCATCTCTGGCAGCCCCACACTCATTTAGCAGCTAAACACCCTCCAACTCTTTAGTAATTTAACAAGGCACAGATACGTTTATCTAAAGATATTCACACCAAGAAAACGGTAAAACAAAGAAAGAAATTACATGGCTAGATTTTTTTATTTGGTAATGAGGATTGACTCTTTTTTAGACAGGGTCTCATTACGTAGATCAGGCTGTCTTTGAACTCACTAGGTAGCCCAGGATGGTCTCAAAGTCAAGGCAATTCTCCTGCCTCAGCCTCCCAGAGTTCTGGGATTATAAGTGCGTCCAGCTACTTGTTCAGATTTTTTAAAAAACTAAGCAAAACCCCCAAATCACATTTACCAACATGCTTAAAAACTCTTTTCTTTCGTTGTCGGTGCTGGGAATAGAACCCAAGGGCTTGGGCATGCTACTCCAGTGCCCCACCACGGAGTCAGGCCCCTAGCCCAGCGCTTCAAACTCTGCCTCTCACCTCTGGTCGTTCTTGGCGCGAACACTGGTCTCAAATTTAAGGCCATTCCGAGCGACGTACTCTGCCAGCTTGTCAATCACAGGCTGAATGTCGGGGGGTGGGGGGATGATGGCGGCCACAGGAGCAAGAGCACTGTGGGGAAGAGCGTGGTGAGCCACCTCCCGTCCCCAGCGGGAACATGAGAGTCACAGACGACACCTGTGGGAGACTCTGAAGACGACAGGTCCCCAACACTAACAGGGCCAATGCATTGCTGCCAACAGTAACGATACGGACTTCTATGGAAGAGCAAGCCTAGGAGGGGAGAGCCACGGGCAGGCGCAGTCTCAGCCCAGTGAACACCCCCACCTTGCGCTACCTCTGAGAACCACCCAACGTGGGCCACCTGCGAATGTTTTGTCACATTAGAAGGCAGCACAACTCCAGACCCTTCCTGCCTGGCTTTCTCAGCACAAGTGGCAAAGCCATTCCTGCCAGGTATCTGGGGGCTTTGCTGGCTTTCCCAAGAGCCTCTGCTGAACGAGAGACAGAGCACCTTGGAACCCGCCTGTGGGCGCTGAGCACTCTTGGGTTGTCACCGGCTCACCCTGTCCCCACATGGCTCGTGAGCTAAGGGGGGGCCAGCCGTAGGAACCCTGCACTCTGCTGACTGCCTCAGGCTCAATCCTGGAGCTGGATGAGGACAGCCTTGGGGCACAGGAGCAGGGCGGGAGTGCGCTGAGACTTATGCTTCCAAGTGGCCAGACTTCACTGCTGAGAGCATTTCCTCTCTCTTTTAAGATAAGGTCTTGCTGACTAGCCTTGACTGGGCTCAAACTTTCAACACTCCCACCTTGGCCTGCCACATAGCTGGATCGCAGGCACGCGCTGACATGCCCAGTTTCTTGGGAACTCTCATGTTTGTCAATCTTGCCTTTGAGGTGTGGGCATGTACAATGACTGCTCTGCTGACGGAGGTGGTGCACAGTCCTGGGGCCCGGCCCAAGCACGCACCTTGTGGTGGTGGTGGTAGGGGTCACCCCACTGCTTGTCTCGGCGGTGGTTGGTGGTGGCGGTGGCGTGGTCCCAGGGGGTGGTGGTGCGGTGGTCGTCACTCCAGGGGAACTGGACACGGTCACCCCGGCAGGCAGCGTGCTGTAGTAGGTGGCCACGTTGATCCCTGGGGGCGGTGGTGCCAGGCAGTAGGTGCCGTCGGGCAGCATGTAGTAGCTGTAGTACATGGCTGCCACAGGTGCTGTGGGGACAGCAGGGTGGTTGAGCAAGGGCGGGGTGGATCCCGGCGCCCACAGCCACACAGGACACAGTACAGCACCGCCAGCAGTGCCCTGACAGCCAGGGCTGAGCAGGAGGGAACGGGCACAGGGATGCCCCAAGCGCCACAATGGCCCTCCTGAGACCACACTCCCCAACTTGGAACGTGCTGGGGAAGGCTCTCTGGGAGCCACTGGTTGCCCTGCTCCTGCACAGCTGGCCAGGTGACGTGGGTATGTGTGGGCATGGGAGGGCCCCGCCTCGGCCCATATTCTCTGGAACCTCCCCTTCCCACAGGACCCAGTTCCTGCCACACCGATGCTCTGGGTCAGTGCTGCCCTGCATGATGACCTGCACGTGCGGTTCCCACGGGCACCTGGCGTCCTGTCGTCAGTGGCAGTGCACACAGCTTCTATGCTCTTTGTGCGTAAATGCAAGGGTTGGAGGATCCCTGTGCACTGGCTAATACTCAGCAGTTCCGAAAGCTTCACATTTCCTTTCTGGAAAATGTTCAAAGCCAGTGTCAAGCACAGGCTGAAAGATGTAACAAGGATTTCTATTTGTAATCCTGTTGCAGGTAAGCAGGGGTTCTGGCTGCACAGAGTCCAATTTCCCCTTCATTCAGGGACAGCAAAAGGATTTTTCCAATGAATGAACCGTATTTTGATTTTCACCTGGTTCACTGGAAAAGTTAACACTGAAACAAACAGGCAAACCCTGCATGCAAGGCAGGGAAACGCAACAGGCGCATTAACACCACTGCTTTTGTCAAGAACACACGGCTGGCCCCTCCGCCGTCACTCTGCAGCTCAGTGTCAGTATCTCAGGGACCAGGGAGACCCAGAAGAGCACCACCCTGACACTTCAGAGCAGGATCTGGCCCCGGGGCAGTCTCCACACCCACCTCACACAGCAGGCAGCACCCAGGCACCAGGCCCCAGGACATCACAAGGCCACGGCCCAGCCACCGTGGGCGGAAGGTACTGAGGGCGTGGGCAGCACAGCTCCGCGCTCGCCTCGCCTCTCTAACCCCTCGCCTCGCCTCTCTAACCCCGCACCCGCACAGTGTGTCAGACCAAGGACACGACGCCACAGGACAGGATGGGAGGGCTCAAGTGCAGGCTTTTCCTGGGAAATCAGGCCCAACACCCTCCCTTGGGTACAGTGTCCTCCGCAGGACTGAGTTCCTCCTCCACCCACTGCCCTGCTAACAGTCAAGTGGCCACAAAGCCTCCTCAGAAGAGGAAGCCAAGTCCCCGAAGGGCTGTGCCCCCACCCCATCCTCGAAGGGTGCTGGTGTCTCTCTCTGGAGATGAGGACCCACTCCGGGTGCACCCCAGAAGGGAAGCTAAGCCCAACCTGTCCTGGCCTAGGAACCCCAGGATATCCAAACTGTAGCGGAAACAAGGCATTCCAGTCCTAGGAACAAAGAGAGCACCTTGTAATGAAGCACCAACTAACTACATGGTGCAGCCCCCAACACTTTCTGCACGGAGCGCAAGCGAACGCGATGCTTTCCCTCCAGTGCCGCTGTGCAGGGCGGACCCTGCCCCAGAGCCCCCCATGTCTCAAAATGTTCCATGCAGCGGAAGGTACAATGTTAAAAGCACAGCGGAGCTTGCGGTGAGAAACAGACTGTCTCCAGGTATGAAAAGAGACAAAAGCCCAGACCTGAAAATGCCTCCTGGATGAGCCCTAGGCAGGCAATGCTCTCGGGACAGCCATGGGTCCGCAGAGCGGCACAGAGCAGCCAAAGCTGAACACCGGGCCGTGTCTGCCGGTGGACAACCTGCTGCACTTGCATTTCAGTAAGCTCCTACCCTTTCCCTATGATGCTGTAATCACATGCTGCAGAGGTGAACTGGAACACCCTGGCATAGTGCCGCACGCCTGTGATCCCCGCACTGGGGAGGCTGAGGCAGGAGGATCATGGGGGAGTTCGAGGCCAGCCTGGGCTACCTAGTGAGATCAAGACCAGCCTGAACTATATAGCGAGACCTTGTCAAACAAAGCTCCCCCAAAGAAACAGATCTGAACAGAACTGTACCTACTAAAGAGGAAAGTGAATCACAGTTAAAAAGAAACACATACCCGCGGTATTTTTAAGAGGACTCATATAAAAGAAACCATGCAATATTGGAGCTTGTGTCTGATTTAATTCACTCAGGGGGTCTTATGTCGCCTAGGAGGGGCCAGGAACTCTCGGCCTCATGCCCAGCTCTCATGTAGCTGGGACAACAAGCATGTGGGACTGTGCCTGGCCAGCACTGGGTTTAAATGGGTTGAATGTGATGCTCTCTAATGAACACACTGAGGGCACTGCACCAGCTCAGGGGGACATCAGCAGTGCCTGCTGTCTTCTGAGAAGCAGCCGGCTCTGGAAAGGGAAGCTGCTGGCCGCACCCAGAGCACCGGGCCGCACCTCCTCACCAGCAAGGAGGCACTGATGATCGTCTCCCCAAGCCCTCTATCTCACCAGCTTCCTGCTAAAGGTCTGAGAAGTTCTGCTTTTTGAAGTTCTATGGCGGGAAACAAGTGCACTTTTTTATTTTTGGACAGTACAGAGGGTTGAACCCAGGGACCCTGCACTGAGCTGCAACCCCAGTGCTTTTCATCTTTTACTCTGAGACAGGGTCTTGCTAAGTTGCCCAGGCTGGGCTTGAACTGGCAACCCTCCTGTCTCAGCCTCCCAGAGTGCTGGGATGACCAGCTCGCATCACACCTTCCTAAGGCACGCCTCTGACATTAGTGAAAGGACATCCTCACACGTTTGCTGCTGAGTGTCTGAGAGGCAGCGGTGAATCAGCTCCTCACCTGCACACAGCCATGCACGGCCGCTCTGAGCCGCCCCAGGCCAGGTCCCCGTCTGCACCAGGCCTCTCAGCCTCCCTTCCCGGATCTCTAAATTGTCTGGCTGACATGCATCTCAGAGCCTGTCTGAGTGCCACGACTCTAAATCCCTCTACTCTTTTTTTTTTGTACCGGGGATCGAACTCGGGTCCTTGCGCTTGTGTAGCAGGCATTGAAACCACTGAGCTAAATCCCCAGCCCAAAATCCCTCTACTCTTGATGCCTGCAGAACTGGTCCCAGCCAAGCCACACCTGCGCCTGCGATTAGTGCCCACTCCGAACCCCATCTGGACAGCTCTGTGTACTTCACAGCAATGGTGTCCAGCAATCTTGGGATTTTCTCCACACCTCTTCATGACACCCCTCTGTGCAGACCCTGTACAGGCCTCTGCTCAGCCCTGGTGCCCCTGCACACTGTGGCCAAGGCCCTGCCCGCTTCCTGGCCTGGAAGGCCACAGTCCCCTGCCTGTGCTCCACTCAGGGCCTCCATCCAGCACAGCAGCCTCCCTAGCCCCAGGGCATCAGCGGCACTGATGTCCCTGGGCCTCACCCCCTTGTCCCCACTACCGCCTGCCCTGTGCCTGGTCCACAGCTGCCCCTCATCTGCAGACCACCTGCCCAGACCCCCAGTGTTCCGACGCTGTGCAGAGTGCTGAACCTAGGAGGAACCACGTCCTTGTAGACAGACGCACCCAGGACAGCAACCAGGACAGAAACCAGGAGCAGCAGGAGGCCAACACCAGAACCAAGAACAGCACGATGATGACTGAGCAGGGGTGGACAGCCTCTCTGCCCCTCTGCCCGTCTCTCCTGCACTGGGCTCACCTTTTCAGGTGACAGTGCCTTGTGACAGGACAGGTGGGGATGCCCAGGTGAGGGCTGTCTGCAGAGCGCATGGTGACCTCTGAGGCAGTGCACAGGAACTCCCAGGCCGGAGGTGTGCCCCGTGCTGACCCACTGGATGAACGGGCAGTGAATTCATGTCCTGGGCGGGAAGCAGTGGAACATGCATGGCTGAGATCTTAGGGTCAGGATGGCGCTCACAGTTTAAAAATCTAAGAACCGTTTATTTCTGGAACTTTCCAGTGAGTTTTCAGACTGTGAGGGCCTGCTGTGTGCTTGCTGTGCAGTGCTGCCTCTGAGAGGGGCTCTCGGACATGGAAGGGGCTGCGTGTGTCCTGGAACGTGCATTTCTGGGGTCACGCAAACACGGGAGGAAATGAGACCAGGAAGAGCAGAGGCTTCTCACAGAGGACAGCACTCCAGGGAGACGGTGGGCAGGACACCCCAGCTCCCCATCAGTGCTTCAGAGGTCCAAGGGATCACACACACGTCCTCCTGTGCACCCTTCCCTGGCGAGTTACGGGAGGACGTGCTCCGGCAGAACTCAGGACAACAGGACTCCACGCAGAGAGCATGGGCGGACGCTCAGACACACAGCTGCATGCACAGCACTGGTCAGGATGTGGGGGACAGGCGGCACCGTCACAGTCACGTTACTGCCCCTCTCCAGACAGCTCAGCAAGGAAGGACGAGCAGGTTCCCGTGGCCACGCAGGGCACCTCAGATGGGCCCTTCTGACACAGGTGTGGGCGATGCGATCGCACAGTTGCAGAGTGAGGCTGCAGAGGATGCTAACCCTGGGTGTGAGCGAGCGTAAGCATCTCTCCACAGAGGACAGCAGGGGAGATGCTGGAGCGGGGCTGGAGCAGGCACTCAGCGTCAGAGGTGCGTGCTTGGGGTCCCAGAGTAGCAGTGTGAGCCATGGCCAGACACACTCTCCATAAACACCATTTACTACTTGATTTTCAAAGGCAGATAAATATTACTGGCTAAAACACAGACTTAGCGTTTGCTAATTATGATCAGAGAGTGCCGAGCATTCTGCCCACTGCCCACGCTCCTATACGTGGGGCTGAGTTACAGAACACCCTCCCCTGAGCTCCTCTTCAGTGCACGACTCTGCTGCCAGCATGTACTCAGCAGGGACTTGGGTCAGAGCCAGTCTGGTGCCAGGAACTCAGCAGTCACATGTCCAGCAGGTCAGACAAGTGCTGAGGACAACGCGATGGGAGGATGGGGAGGTGCTGCAGGCAGGTGAGGGTGGAGCAAGGTCCTGCCGCCAGGACCCTCAGCACACTGTGAGCCAGAGCGAGGCGGGAAGCAGGAGGGGTCACACTCAGCAGGGACGCAGCTGAGGAAGGGCCTGGGGTGTGGGGCACTCCCGAAGAGCTCTGAGCGGCGGTGTGGCAGGCTGGACTAGCTGTTCAGATCATGCTTGGACACAGGGGCACTGGGGCCGAGGAGGCCACCACCGGGAGGCTGGGAAGCGGGCCAGGTGTGGAAGCCACGCGAGGGGGCCTGGCAGCGGAGCCTGGACATGGGGTTGGAGGACATCAGCCATGCCTGTGCCCGTGGCTGTGGTGGGAGACCACGCTGGGTGCCCTCCCTCTAGGACTTCCTTGCCACACACTGGGGGGCGGGCGGAGGCAGGAAGGCGAGCAGGATGGGGACACACACGAGCCCTGGACCGAGCAGAGCTGACCCTTGCCATGGCCTTAGTCCGCGAGGCTACAGGCCCGAAAGGAGCTAACATACTCCTGGCGGCCTGAACCACTGTGGTAAAAGAGGCACAGCCATGCTTGGGATGCTCATGCAGGTACAACTGGTGGTTCAAGCCACCCAGCAGTGAGACATACGAATTCCAGCCTCACTGTGAAAGTTTTGAAAGAGAAATGACAAGCACTATGGGAGTCTGAGGCAGGAGGATTCTAATTTCAATCCCAGCCCAGCCAACTTCAAAATAAAAAATATCAGGGGCTGGGGAAGCTGTGAGGGCCCTGGGCTCAGTCCCCAGATACAAACTGCCTAACGCTATTTGGATCAATGAAGGGGCCATGCATACCTTGGTGGTCCCATAAGATAGTATTCCCTGGCCAGGGGTGGTGGTGCGCGCCTACAATCCTAGCACTCAGGAGGCTCAGGTAGGAGGATCGCTGCAAGTTCTGACAACACAGTCAGCTCAAGGCCAGCTTGAATTACACAGCGAGACTCTGCCTCAAAAAACCAAAGAAAGGCCCGGGGATTTAGCTCAGTGGTTCCACCACCTGCCTCGAAAGCACAAGGTCCTGAGTTCAATCCCTGGTACCAAAAACAACCCCCCCCCCCCCGCCAAAACCCCAAAGAAAACCTTATCCCCGGGTGACAGCATAGCCATGTAGGTCCAGTGTGAGCACAGCCTCGATGCTGGCACCCTCCACGTACCCTGGTTGCTAAGTGCATGTGGCTAGTCAGATTCAGAGAAGTTACTTATTAATTTTGGGACAGAAGAGGGGTTTTCAAATTTCTACCATGAAGATGCAGATATCAGATGTTTTTCTTTGTGTACCAAAAGGGAGGACACCTTGTAGATACACATAAAATGAGAAAAAAAGTCCATCTCTGGATAAAATCAGAAATGCAATAAGCCTTGGTTCCAGGGTTTTGGTGACAGAGGCGCACTAATGAGAACGCGCTCTTCTTAGGAGTTGCGATACTGCACCCACTGGGGGTTCCAAGGCGTGCAGGCCACTCTGAGCCCTAGGATTTTCTGCCAAAGCCAAAGCCAGAACATCTTTCTGGTGTTTTAAGGGCCACCTTTCTGTAAGATGTGAGTAAAAATGCCTATCTTTGAGTGTTTGAAAATTTCAAAACTAATTCCACAAGTGTGAAAGGCACAAAGTAAAGATCTGTCCTTGATCCCAGATACCATGACCATACGCACACAGACTCCTCAAGACGCAGTGGGCACAAGGACGCCTGCACATCCCCAACCCGCTCTGCAAGGCCGTGCACAGGAGGCAGAGGCTCCCGAGCCCCTGCTGACGCCCACTCACTCACTTCTGACTGAGCAGAAGTCACGCAGCACTTGCGGGCGCCTGGAGAGGCACCTGTGGCAAGAGCTCAGCTTCCATGGGTGGGTTCAGGAGGCAGACCACGGTCAGCAGGAGCTACTGTGGGCAATCTCAACACCACACGGGAAGGCCCACAGTACCATGCTCCTGCGGCAGCAGACCGCCCACCCTGGGGCCTGAGACCCCTCCCTTGTCAGTAGGGTCCTGCTGTCTGCAGGGTGGCAGCTCGGAGTGGTGGCAGAGGGCCCAAGTTAAAACACGGACACCAATAGGGCAGTCCAGCAAGTCACCACCCCTCCTGAGCCCTCCGCTTCCAACGGTGAGGATGGCACCCAACAAACCCGGTAGGCTCAAGAGCCCTTCAGGGTCCTCCAGGAGCCAGACAAGAGAAAACAAAGCTGCAAGTTTCTCTTTCCACCTAGTCAGTCACCTGCCACCCCGAGACTTCTAGCTCACCTGGGCTCAGAGAACACAAGAATCCCTAAAAGATCCTCCTGGTCAAATGCAGTTATTTATTGGGTCTCTCATATAAAACCTTATGTTGCAGTGACAAAAACAAAATTAAACAGAATTCTTTAAAATGCCAAAAGCACAGTTTTCATTTTCTTTTGTTTCTTTTTGGTACCGGGCCTTGTGCATCTCCAGCCACTGTCTCACCTTTTTTCGATTGTTTGAGACGGAGTCTCGCTACGCAGCCCAGGCTAGCCTCGAACTCGTGGCGATCCTTCTTCTGAGGGCTTCCAACCTTTTTCATTTCTTTTATTTGGAGATAGGGTTGGCCTTGAACTTGTGATCCTCCTGCTTCAAGTAGCCGGGATTACTGGTGTGCCTCACCATACCCAGTATGTCCAGTTTTTATGCAGGAAAATGTCACTGCCCTTTCCGTCCCCAGTGCTTCAAGGCATGTATCGTGTGGCCCATCCTCATCCTACACCACGTCTCATATTTTGCACTGGAACTAGAGCGTGGAGATCACCCCATCACAACAAAGAACTATCCCCACTGGTCTGCTAATGGCTCCCACACGTCCCAGTGCCTCTGAGAAAATGAGTGCTAACACGCAGCCACATGACTTCATCTGCTTTGCTGTAACCTCAGACAACCGACTCCTCCTGAAAAAGTCCCTGAGTGAAAGGAGAATTGTCTTGACATCACCGGGCCGCAACAGGGAGGCTCGCTCTGCGGGGCGGGGGCTGCCGATGCACACTTCAGACACGGGGCCCCCACTGTGGAGTCACAGCCGCAGCTTGGTCTCTCCTTAGCAAATCAGCTTTTGTCTAGAAAAGCCAGCCTCTATTTTATTTTATTTTATTTTTTTTGTTACTGGGGATCGAACTCGGGTCCTTGCGCTTGCGCAGCAGGCAGCGAAACCACTGAGCTAAATCCCCGGCCCTAGCCTCTATTTTACCTTTCAATCTTTTATCAGTAACCTCAAGAAAAGAGTTCTGAGGTTCTGATGGCATGCTAAGGTCCTTAGACTTGTTATTCAAAAGGAGCTGCTAGGAGTTTCAGACAGAGAACAGGCAGCAGAAAGGTTGTGGATGTGCCGCGCCCGACAGGTGGTATGACCCTCAGGACAGTCTCAGGACCCCACACAAGGAGCAGCAGAGGGTCTTCTAGAGCAGGCAAGCAGGTCCAGAAGAATGGCTGAGGAGCTGCTACAGCGGCCTGGAAGAAACACAACCACCGACCCCAGAGCTCTCCGGGACACAGCTGAACTGAGTGGACAGGAGCCTGGTCAGCATCAGCAAGGCCAAGCCCAGAAGGGAGGGACAGTGACGAGCAGGGGCAGCAGTGGGCCTTTGCCTGTCTGTGGCCCACGAGGCCATAATGACTTTTACATTTTCAAACAGCTGGTGAACAGACCAAACAAAACACTCACGGTGCAGAAATGACGTGAAATTCAAATCTCAGGTTCACACACAAGCTTTACAGGCATCCAACCACTCTGGTTTTCGATGGTCTGAGGTTGCCTTCACATGGAGCCACCTGACTCTCCACCCTGATCTACACAGGAAGGATTGTGGGCCACCATAGGGCTGAGAAACAATGGAGGATCCAAGGACACAAGACCAGGGAAATCCAGACTGCAAGAGGTCACCCACACAGAACACAGAACCGAACACGCTGGTGCCAGAGGTGGAAACAAGTGGAACAGGAAACTCTGAGGGGAGAGCTGAATCAAGAGCAGGCTACAGCGGGTGCAGGAGCAGCATCAGAGGCCCGAAGGGCCTTCCACGGGGCGGGTGCAGAGTAAGACCGGAAGCACTGAAGGCAGAGGCCTAGGGGCCCGGGCCACTGCGAGGGTTGGACAGAGGGGCAGAGCTCTGCGGGAAGGCCCCTGTGGGAACACTTCTGACGTGCAGAAGGCAAGAGTGCCAACAGGCCCGAGGACGGCACAGCCATGGAGCTGCCCCAACCAGACGAAGGAAGCCCGCCCGGGTGGGCTTGGCTCAGATGCATGAGGGATGGAAGCTGGCATTGTTCACCAGCCCCTGAGCCAGAGCCCTCTGCATGCCAACAGTCCACACAGAAGACAAAGGAGGGGGGCACTCAGCCTCAGAAGCGAGGAGGGCAGCAGCTAGCCACAGTGGGACACACCTCAGTCAGGAGCTCCCGTGAACTGAGAGCTGGGGAGGAACTGGGGAGGCATTTTATGGGGACCAGGTTCCTCTAGTTTCACCGTAAACAGTGTCAAGGGTTAAAACTTGGAAAACAAATCTTCAATCATGACCTCTGAGTCTTTTTCTTGACTATAAAGGGCTCTTCTAGAATTGAATTTTTTGGGGAAACGGGTCTCCCTATGTAGCCTAGGCTGCCCTCAAACCTCAATTCTCCTGCCTCAGCCTCCTGAGCACCGGGAGAATTTAATTCTTGAGTTATAATGAAAGGAACTTTTATCTGCAGTTCAGCAACTACTTCACCATGGTTCTTCTGCTGAGCTCAGGTAAAATGGAGCTAAGCTCCCTTGAACACACACATCCCAGCGACATGCTCGTCAAGATGCTAGTCCTGTGCAGGCCAGTGTCTCCCTCTCCTTCCTTGGGCGAGGACTCCAGTCCCTTGGCCCTGCACCTTGTGCCCATGGACCTGAATGCTGAGGGCTGCCAATGTGCTTTCTTTCTTCTACTTCTCCTGACTTACAAGAAAATGCCACAACAATAGCAGAAACATGTTTAAAACATTGGGAAAGAAGCAAGAAATACCATGTCCAGCCCCATGAGATGGTTTGATTTCACTTAGAGTAAAGCATTACAACATCAGAACAACACAGTTGGCTGTACAGCAGAGAGTATTCCAGTATTACTGCCTCCTACATAATTATTTTATCTTATTACAGTACAGAACAACTCAGTAATAACCAAAAATAAAGAGCATAAAAAACAGTTCACAGACTCAAATAAAAAACTTACTTTTACGTATCTGTATTTAAAATAGCTTCTACAAAAATTCTTTTAAAATAAAAAACTAGATCTCTTCTTTCCAGGTTGCCAAAATCTAGAAAAACTTGTATCAGCAGAAAGTAAACACCCAGGAGCGCCTGTGTATGCCAAGGAGCTGGTTAGACACCAAGGATGTGGCAGGCCGGTTGGGCACACCCTGCCCAACAGAAGCACGGGCTGCCGAGCCACTCTTGGAGCTGCACGCTGAAACTGCAAGTTGTGAAGAATGATCTCAGGATGACAGTTTATTCTCCAAAAGCCCCACACAGAAAGATCCAGGTCTGGATGGCTTCTGAAAAGCGGGTACGCCACACTGAGGGAAGTCCGGCCGGCACGCATAGCCAGCCCGTGTCGGTGGACAGCACAGGCTGAGCTGGTGCCTGTGCGCCCGCTCACACGGCCCCTCGCCTGCCATCCAGGGCACCTCTTCTGCCACTGCTGAAGCCTTGCAGACAGGGGCCGTCCTTGCAGCTGTGCCCACCCGCACACCGCTTCAGTGACGGCACCTGTGGTCTCCACTTGACACCCGAACCTGTGCCTGCGGAATCACATCCCCACGGCTTAGCGCTTGCCTCCACCCTCAGTCTCACTGCAAGTGTGCTTCTGGGCCCCATTTCCATGGGCCGCCGCCACTCTCCCCTCTGAATTATCCACAATGCTGCCCGCTTCTCACTGTCAAAGCTGACGGCACAGTAAGGACTGTCTCGTCTCCCCTGACTGCTCAACAGTTTCATTTTCCCATTAGTTGATATGATGCAGTGCTGACTCGTTGCTTAAAACCTACAGGTCATGGTGGTAGCTGGGAGGCTGAGCCAGGAAGGTCACAATATGAGGCCAGCCTGCACTACAGAGCAAGTCTCTGCCTCAAAACAAAAACAAAAACCAACATAAAAACAACAAAACATCTTCCTGCTGAAGCGTCCTTCCCTTTGTACCTGGTGCTCCCACCCAGAAGGGACTGCACGGTCACTACTCGGGAAGCTCTGCGGGGTGGAGCAGCTGGGCTCTGCTCTCCCGAGACCTGTGCTCCTGCAGCGCTGCCCCAGGTGCCTGCCTGCTCTTCCCTCCCCTCCCGGGTGGGGGCCACCTTGCTGGTAGAGGCAGCGGTGCCAGGGCCAGCGCCAAGGAGAGCAGCCCCTCTTTTGAAGATCGGGACTTCCGCTTTCAGCAGTAAAGCTCTTCTGTCCCATTATTTTTTCCAGCTAAACTTACTAGGCTTATGCATTTAATTAAACCGTGCGCAAACATTTAATTTGAGTGAGAAAAAGAATTACTGTTTCTGTGACTATGAGGCTGAATGCATTGGAAGATTGGGATAAAAAGTTCACTGCTTCAAAAAAGCTGTTGTGGGCCCGGGATTTAGCTCAGTGGTTCTGCTGCCTGCCTCACAAGCACAGGGTCCCAAGTTCAATCCCCAGTACCAAAAAAAAATAAAAATAAGCCGTCGTGCAGGTAGAGAAGGGAGAGACAGCCATCAAGGCCTTGAGACGATGTGCTTTCAAGCCAGCGACCTGGCAGCAGGGTGTGCTGGGCTCAGCTCTGGACAGACCCCGAGGCAGGCTGTGCGGCCGGTGCGCGTGCGGACCACGTGAGGGGCGCAGACCCCTTCCCAGGTCACCACATGAGTGTCTCAGGCCCGCACCAGCAGCCAGGCCTGTACTGACCACGCGCCTGGTGCCTGACGGGTTAGAAGACTTCCACATAACACCAGGTTCTATCATCTCTCAGGGCACTTGGCTCTCAGTTATGCTTCTTCATATTTTCATATTGTGCCTCCTGATATTTTTAGAATAAAACAGGCCCTCACAAACCCACCCAGGTTTCAATGGATCTTACCAACACAGAGCCTTTAAGCACCCTAGGAATGGGGCAGGAAATGGACTGTCAACGTTTCTGCTCAGGATACGATACACGAACCCTGACTGCAGTGTGGAAGACAGGCCCATGGAAGTGAGGCGACTTCATAGGCAACCGAGGCCGCTCTGCCTGTCACTGCACAGGAGCTCATAGGCCCTTCTCCTCTAAGCTTCTCTACAGTCTCCCCAGCACCCAAATCCCTCTCACTGCTCTCAGCCAGGGAAGCCCGTGTTGTTCCTGCACTCCCCAAGTCCCAGGCCCAGGGCTTGCCCTGCCTCTGCTTGTGGCCAGTGGGGACAGCTGGCTGGGGGCTGCAGCAGGAGTGTGGTCTCCCCAGACAGCATGTTTAGCACACCCCTTCCATGTGCTTGCTGTGGCGCAGGCCTCGCTGCCTGGCTGTCCTTGTGCCAGTGACAGTACACACGCCTGCTCGCTGGGGTGTGTGATTAATGAGTGTATGTGCGTAGAGACACACCTCACACATCCACAGCCCCCATGAAACCCTAAAAACTCCATGTCCCATGGAAGGTGAGGGCACCCTGTCCAACAGGGAAGATGCGGCCTTTCCCCTTGTGATGCTCACTGTCCCTGGGGTGCACAGTGCCCACTGGACACACTGGGTACAGCCCTCTGTGGCACACACCTGTGCAGCGACACGCTGTGGGCCAGCCTGGTGAGGAGGGGAGGGACGTGTGGAGTGCCAGGTGGCCCCACAGACAGCTGTTCCCTGGTCACAGCAGCCTTCTCGTTCCCCTGAATATCTGCTTTAAAGTCCTCTGTGGCTGGGTCTTGGCCACCCAAACAAACGAGCCCATTCTTCTCTTCACGAGGACTGAAAGTCCATCATTCTGCTAAGTCACAGGGCCAGGGATGGTCCTGCAACAAGCCACACCCAGCCACTCGTGCCCAGTGCCAGTCTTGGTGCCTGGACCAGACCAGGGTCTGGATGCGGTGAGGGAGGCCGGTCCATTACCTGGACACCAAGCTCTTCCCAGGGCCACTGCATCCCAGGGTAGGGTCAGATCTCTGGGTGTTCGGCTGGGGTCATCTGGAGGACAGGCCTTAGGGCATGAGGTCTGCACAGCTCAGGGTCAGCCCTGCCTACCCAGCAGTCTGTCAAGACTGTGACCCCCTCTCCTGATATGCGCCCTGGCCTGTCGCAGGTGTTGTGGCAGGCTTCCCCTCCCACTCTGTCCTGGCCTAAGGCCACCTCACTGCAAGCCTCACCACAGACAACCCAAGCCAACCCTGCCTCCCATGGCAGGGCATCTCACACGGACTCTGTCTGAAGGTGAGGCCTCACGGCACGTACCACTCCCACACACCAGGACAGAAGACCCTGAGACCACCAATGTCCCTCCTTGCTACAGGTCAGAAGTGGGCACAAGACACATAGACGGACACCGAACACCTGTGACAGTCCCAGGGAGACCTCGCCCTGGCCACTCAAGCACAGCTCCCGTTTAACCTGGGCTGCAGGCTGTGATGCAGGCCGCGGCCTCTCCACCCACCACCCAGGTGTCCGCTCCTCCTGCCCTCAGTCCTGAGCCAGGTCCACTGTGTACAGCACCCCTGCTCTGGGAAAGTGACCAGGGCTGCAGAGGCCTCCCAGAGCCCGAGCCCATGGCTCTGCCTAGGTGAGTCTTCCAAAACGTGACCACTACCTTCAGGAGTTTTCAAAACAGCTAACTTTCTGGAGTATTTTCCTAGGTGAAAACTCACAAATCAAGCTCTCTTCAGAAAATTCCTTCATTGCCTGTATCACTCCTCTTCTGTACAAAGCCAGAGTTTTAGGAAACAAGAAGGCTGTGCTTGCCCAAGAATGCAGAACAACACACCGGAGAGCCATGCGTGAGATTCTATACAAGACTCCACAGTGACACTCTGCAACAATCAGAGGGAGAGGAGGACTCAGCTCAGCGTGCTGTGTCTCCCCACTCTCCAGAGTCCCCTTTCCTGCCAACAGAAGCAGGGTCCCAGGACAGTCCAGATGTGGGACCAAGTCCTGGCTGCCTGTGCCCAGCACCGAGCATCCCAAACACTAGAGCTAGAATTGGCCTATGGACCTTCAATGGTGTAACAGCAACGCACCCTTGTGAACATTCGCAAAATGAAAGAATTCATGAAGAAACCGACCATGCTGCCATTTCAGAGGTGACTCAACCCCATGATGTTCTGAGTGGTCTCCCTGCCTGCTGCTGTAAATGCAGGTGAGCTCTTACTGGCAACCGATCAGGTGAGCTTAGCACAGGGAACTAAGCCAAAGCCATGTCAGTCTTCCACGACTGGGGCTGCATTTCAACACATGCTCCATCAACACTGGTTGCAAAGCACTTGTGTTCCACAGTCAGTCTGTGATTACAGACACTTCCTGAGTGTGACAACCTGTGAGCAACTTGCTGCTGCCTGGCCGACAGCCTGCCAGAGAGGACCCTGGATTCCCTAGGTGTTTCATTGCAGACTCACCAGGGCAATGAGGTCATTGGGGCTGTGGCAGTGCACACAGCCATGAGCATCAGAACGACAGTCCAGGCAGCAGAGGAAGACGGTACACGGGGGAGGAGGGACCCAGAGAAGGCGGGTGTGCAGCAGCTGCATCCAGGGACAGTCTTCACACCAACTCGAGACCAAGCCCTCAGCCCACAAAAGGACAGATCTGAACCTCAGCACAAGTGTTTCCTGGTTTCTTCGAGGTTTTATTGGCACTTAGACCCCCAGGCTCAGCTCCAGCTCTCCTGGGAAACTGCAATCAGGCCCCTGTCTGACCTCAGCCCTCCCAGGACCCTGGAGAGGCAGCTGTGGTGGTGGCGCTCAGAAACTGCTCGAGAGGCTCCCAGGGTCCCTTGCGGCTGACACAAGAGCAGTGTCTGGAGCCTACACACCCCATGTCAGACCCACCTGTGCCCTGTTCTTCTGCACGTGCATCTCTCTCACTGTGTGTGCAAGCGGCAGGAGGAGGAGGAGGAGGAGCAGGACCTTTTGCCTCTGCTGGAGGCAGGACTGTGAGCCAGCATCAGAGCCCTGCCACACACTGTCTGGAATCTGCCCAGGCCTCAGACGTCCTGACCTGCCCCAGCTTGGCTCAGGCCCTGTGCCTGCCAGATCACAGGATGTTGTGTCAGAGTGGCCACTCCTGGCTGGGGCCACCATCCTACCTGGCCACACGCCGCACCATGACTGAGCTGTGCCTAACTGTGCCCCTCTCCTCTGGGGCAGCATCGTGGCTGCGGGGGCCTTGTGGACATGCAAGCATAGCGGTCTGACTTGAGCAAATCCAAGACACACTGGACAAGCACAACAGGGGAGTGGGACGGGTGACATGTCCCTCCGTCTGGGCTGGACTGAATATGGTCACACAGGGCTGCTAAAGAAGGGTTCTCACCCAAGGTGCACTCTGAAACCCACCCTGTGGGGCTGTGTGCCAGCAGCCATCTCCACAGCTCCAAGGTGAGGACAGAGGCCGGCGTGACGCTGCCATCAAGAGACTGGGGGGCGGGGATTCAGCTCAGTGGTTCCGCCGCCTGCCTCGCAAGTGCAAGGAGCCAAGTTCGATGCCCGGTACCAAGAAAAGGAAAAGAGACTGGGACCTGACAGAAAACGCAACCCTGCAACTCAAGATTTGTCTGACTGCAGTGCTCAGGAATGGGATTTGATCATTTATTTTCTTTTTACTTTTTCTTTTTTTTTGGTACCGGGGATCGAACTTGGGTCCTTGCACTTGCACAGCAGGCAGTGAAACCACTGAGCTAAATCCCTGGCCCTTATTTGATCATTTAAAGAAACTATCCAAGTTCCTCTGAGAGGTTTTCTGGGGACACATACAGAAAGTTCACTCAAGGAACTGACTTTCACAGTCTGGGAACATCAATATAGCACAGCCAAATGACACCAGAGTGTGCTGGTGCTAAGCACTAAGCGGGAGGCACTTAGTGGGGCTGGTCCAGGTAAGGGTCATTCGTGTCTGAGCATGGCAGCTGGCCACTCAGGGTTGGGCCAGCACACAGCCAGCTGACGACTGGCTCTGCTCCTGCTGAGGGAGCCGCCTCCCTCCTCCCTCATCAGCACTCAGCCCCCAACATAATTAGAAGAAGCCCCAAGCACATACTCAGATTCCAGGAACCATCTCAAGTAATTAAAGAGACAAAAGAACAGCAATCAGCAAGAACCAGAAGTGCAATTCAGTGGTGCACACCGCAGCCAGTTCTTCACATTCTCAGGTTGCCCCCGTGGGTACAACTGAGCTCAGATAAAAGCATTTGGGGAAAATTAAACTGATACTGTACAAACTTTCCTCCTTGTTATTCCCTAAATGATACAGTGTAACAACTATTTGAATACTGGAGAAGATTTTTAAAGTCTGCAGGAGGAAGAGATCTGAAGGTTTTGGTAACTGCCGGGGGTTCTGAAAACATGCCACACGTCTGTAAAGAAAGCAACTGTGACTTCTTGATCCAGTCTCCAGTTGATGGGCACTGGGGCTGTTTCCAAGCTTCAGCTGTTACAAACTGTGCCGCTATAAACATGGGTGCACATATATTGCTGTGGTATGATTCTTTTAATTCTTTGGGGAGGATACTCAGTAGGGGGAATAGCTGGGTCAAATGGGACCTCTAGTCCTAGTTTTTTGAGGAATCCCCACAATGATTTCCGCAAAAGGAAAAAAACAGAAACAAAGTCTTTATAAATAAGGAGGGGTGGAGGGATTGAAGGGAAGGCAGGGGAATGGGGAAATAATAGGAACCAAGATACGTCATGTAAAGGTACAAGTTCCCAATGATGAACGTCATCATGTTGTATACCTGAAATGTACCAACAAACTTAGTTAAAAAAAAAAAAAAGAAAAAAAGAAAGCCACTGCAGCCGACAGTGGACCCAGTGCCCATCCTTCCCATTCTCCTTAGCAGAGCTTTGTCTACCCAATCCTTCACATCAGCACCAGTGTGGTCTCACAATACTATCACAAAACTCTCCAGGCGATGCTAAGTATCTACCCAACACCCTTTCCCCCTGGTCTTAACACAGAACTTTGGTCTTGCTCAGGACAGTAATGTGTCCAGTTGCAGCATTCACTTCCCAGCCTGCACTGCAGAGAGGGAAGATCAGGTGACACCACTCCGGCCAATTAGAAGTAAAGGATGTCACAGGGTGGCTTCTGGGAAAGCCTTAAAGGGGCAGAACCAGCCAGTATCTGCTTTTGGCCCTGGTTCTTGCTCTTCTTCCTTGCTGAAAGGTAGAATCGATGCCAGGGATGGGTAGCCTAATGGCCAAAGGGATGCCCTTCCACAGGCACTTCCCCCCTGGACCTCCAACGTGTGAGGGAATGTTGCAGCCAGATGACGCAGGTCAGGTCAGGACGCACGCCGTGAGTACTCACAGTCTGCCGTGTACTCCACCTGGGAGGGCTGTGTGGGCGTGCCATCTGTGGTGTGTGGGGTGGGGGCAGAGCTGTCAGCTTGCGCTTTCCGCACCAGGGCTGCTAAGGGGTGGTCTGGGTCCACCACCTTCAAGGGCTAGGACAGAAAAGACGCAGGGCCTTAGCACCTTCTGTGTCTGAACACGTGAAACCATTCTGCTGCAGACTCGACTCAACTGTCCAGTGCAGTGTACACGTGCTAGGAAAACCTCAACCGAACAAGCACACGCATGCACACACACGCGCGCACACACACAGGCAGTGCTAAGGAGGAGTCAGCTACAGCAGAGCATGGAGGAAGGGATCACACGGACATGTGTCTCGGACAGAGTGGCCAGCCGGGCAACTTAGCAACCTAGACTGTGCTTCAAGAATAAGAAGTAAAAGGAGGGCTGGGGCGGAGACCCATGTAAACGCCCAGTAGAGGAATAATGAGCTCAGGGACTGGCCCAGAACTACAGCCTGCACACGGCACTATTCTGCAGGGATGCCTGCTCGGCAGCTGCCTGTTCAAGCCTGGACCGATGCCCACCCTTGCTGCTGACTCTGAAGCCAGGGACGAGGGTCCTGGAACCACTTTATTCTGCCTCTGAGACTCGGCCACCCTTTACGTCCTGGATGTGCCACCTTCGGTCAGTCACACATCCGGACTGTCATCCTCTCCTCATTCCTGGAATAAGCCTCTCCCACAGAGCCACTGCCTCTGTCACTCAGGATGGCAGCACATACGTGGAGTCCTGCCTCATGTGGGCAAGTGCTCCAGCTGGCCCAGAGGAGCCCAGGAAGCACACAGCCTCATCTCCATAACAACCGCTCAGCAAAGTAAGGAGGGAGCGTCTCGGTTAGACTGCTACCTGTCAAAATGTGAATGTCCCGGCTCACACAAAACTTGAAACTTGGTCCTTCCTTAGAGGAATTTCTGGGGTTTTTTTGGTACCAGGATTGAACTGGGGTCCTTGCGCTTGCACAGCAGGCGGCAAAACCACTGAGCTAAATCCCCGGCCCATGAATCTGTTTCTTAACACCACAAATGGCAGGCAGAGTACAGCACTTTTGCTATGAATAACACCGTGCAGCTCAATGAGAAGATAAATACCTTCATCAGCTCTTCAAGGCGGCTGCTCTTCTTGGAGGCAAAGAGAGATGGGTGCAGGTAACTCCCATCTTCCTCCTCATCTTCATCCTCATTGTCAGAGTTCGTCCCCGACTCTGAAATCAAAATCACATTTCAAGGTTTTGGCGTAACTGTACACACGAATCACCACCCTGTACTCCATACATATGTGCAATGAAAATAAGATGGAAAAACAAGTCCAAATATGCTGTGCAAAACCTTGCAGCAACCAAGGGCAGAGCTACTCATGGCCACTGTGGTGACCTGTGCACGCACTCCATGGACTACACTCCCGAGGTCACCTGGCTTGCTCAGCAGAGAGCCAGGCAGGAAGCAAGCTGGCCCTGGCCCCTCACTTCATGACTCCCTCAGCTCTGACAAGTCCAGGGTGTTGTAAGAGCTTTGACTTTCATTTATCGAAAGGCAACAATCTTACTGATTTATGGAAAGTCAAACAGCATCAATAGAAATTTAAAAAACCAAAACTACAACAAAGTTGGAGAAGATGCAGTCTGCAATGAGATGACACCACTGGGCTGGGGTGGAGCTGAGCTCAGCGGTAAGGGATTTATTTACATAACTGACTGAAACGGGGAGGACAAGAGCGCCTGGAAGACAGACAGAGGCTCATCCAGGGATGTCACTCAGAGGAGGCACTGGCCTCGACACGTAATCCAGCTGTATGACCACTTCCGTCCCTGAACACTACGGTATAAGCGCACCCACTGGCGATAACCCAACTAAGTGTGGAACTCACCATTCTCTCTATAAAATGTTAAGCAAGTCAAACCACAGAAAAGCTTTCCAACCTAGACAATTCTGTTTGGATGGGATCAAGAGTTAATTTTATTACATCTATCTCTCAAATAGATCAGCTAAGAATTTACTACAGGTGCTCCGGCCAGACTGATAGCCGAGGCTCACCGGCAGGACTTCCTGAATATCCTCAAGCCTAGATCCGCATATGCACCTCTGAGGATAGCATCTCTCCTGTCCTGGAGTGACCCTCACCCGCCACACCCCACACTGACAGGCCCCAAGCTGAACAGACAGAAGCAGGCTCACATACTTTTTTTCTCTTCGTTCTTGTTTTCTGCCAACACTGTGTATCGTCCCTCCTTCATAGCCTTCTGGATGAACTTGTAGTAGGGATTGAGGTAGTGATCGAAACGCAGGAAGTCAAACTGAGAGTTCCGGGCCTGCTTGGCTTTCAGCATTATTTCAAACTGCGCTCCCTGCTTGCACACGAAGTTGGCCGTGCGCTCGATGATGGCGTGCATCTTGGCAGTGGGTGGCTATGAGAAAACACACACCAGCGTTACTGACCTGTCCTCCTCTTACCTAACCTAAACATGGAAGCAGCCTTGGTTACACTGTCTTCCTGAGGTAAAAGAGCCAGGTCTGTGACAGGAGGACCACCTGTCTGCACCCGAATGGGGAAGAAGACATGCCCATGGGCTGGGTCACCCTCTCTGCACAGACCACAGGGGCGAGGCTTTTCTGCACCACACCAACATGCTTCTAAGGCACCTGGGTTCTGTGGTGGGCTTCAGGGCCCTGCCTTTTTGGACGATGCAGGCAAACCTTGCACATACACACGCACTTCTTCAGAGGGAGAGACAAATGTTTCAACACTCCCCCAGGATGGAAGACTCCCTCTCACCCCTTTCCTCCCTTGGCAGCCACGCAAGGTCTCCTGGTGTGCAGATCCCTCCTCCCATCCCGCCTCTGGGTGTCGGGGAAACCCCCAAGTGCATGCCAAGGCTCTTCCTCTTCTGCACCTCGCCACCCTTGCTTTCCTACCTGCCATGACATAGCTTATGGCCTGAGCTAAAACCAGAGTCCCAGATTGCAGGCAGCGGGGTGCCCTGCCCGGAGCAGGGCAGGGGTAGGGTACACGCAGGTGGCGGGCCTTCTCCTTGCCTTCCGTCCAGTAACCCAACAGCAGCCAGGCCCCGCCTTCACTTGCTGCTGAATCTCATCTACCATGTAGTGGGCTTGCCATTTCCTGCCTGAGGAGAGAACTTGCCAGACCAAAAGCCAGAAGCCACATCTCTCAAATACTTTCAGTATCAAAGAAGAGAATCACACTAGGAATCACATGCAAACAAGACTGGAATAATTCTCATTAAACATGCGCAGTTAAAATTTCAATATGTTCACTGTAGTTTCAGGGCCTCATCTTTCATAAAATACAAACAACTTATTTCAAAATTTAATTTCTGAATTAATAATGTCCTTCACATTGAAAAAGCATAAATGTCTACAATTAAAGTTATCTAGATTCCCAAATAAATTAGTATGTGCTAAAAGGCCACTGTGCACCGAAACAGGGATCTGATGCAGATTTTCATTGGCTTTAGATAAACAGGCTATTTGCCAGATCAACTTTGGGTCTAAAATATGTGAAAAGTAGGCTCACTAATGATATACTACCCTGACCACAGTGGCTGAATCTCAGTGGCCAAGGTAATTTTACAAACCAATACTGCTCTCGCACAAAAAAGCTTCTTATGAACATAGTTCAAGATCTGCTCTCAGATTAAGAGCATAGGAGATTAAGAATATCTGGCTTGAGAGGCCGGGGATGTAGCTCAGTGGCACTGTGCCTGTCTGGCAAGCACAAGATCCTGAGTTCATCCCCCATATCAAAAAAAAAAAAAAAAAATCTGGCTTGGAAAAAACCATTCTTTTTCATCTTTTTAATGCAGATTTTAGATAAATTCCTTTCTACTTGAGAACAGCAGGATCATTTCCACATACAATGGTATCTCAAGGATAGAGTCAGCAAGGGTTGGGAGGATGCACATTTGGTTCCAACAGCTGACATGTTCGACGTTTTCTTACGCACAAGCTGCAGAGCTTACTTGATAAAGGGAGCAGGCTTTCTCATTTGAACCCCACAGGGACGCCCTTGGCTAAGAAAGCCAGGGTGGATACCTGGGGGGAGGGGTCTCAAAACTGCATCCCTGTGGCTTTAATGCCGCCAAGTACTGGGGAGTGGGAGAGCAGAACCGAAGGCCAGGAAGCCCACAGAGACGGAAACTCTGGACTCAGATGGAGCAGGGGACCCATCCACTTTCACCTCAAGATGGCCAAGCACTGCAGCCAACCAGGGCAGAGCAGGTGCCCAGATGACTGGCTGGTATGTGGGGCCCCACTGGAAGGGACATCATGGGGGAGGGCACCCAGGAGTAGCTGGGCAGGCCTTCTGCAACAGAGGGGAGAAAAGTGAAGTGCCCAGGGCCGGCGGATTTAGCTCACTGGTGTCGCTGCCTGCCTTGCAAGCGCAAGGTCCTGAGTTCAATCCCTGGTACAAAAAAAAAAAGTGAAGTGCCCGATTTGCCTAACGTCAGGTCACAACCCAAATTCAAGAACAAAACCACAGAAGCAACAGCAGGAAAGCTTTCCAAAGCAAGCTTCAGAACACACTGGCATAGGACAGCAATGACACATAGGACCTGGCAGGTCACTGGGACCTGCACAGTTACAAGATGGGGCACCAGGAGAGTACGAGACAAGAGGAGCAGAGGTACAGGCATCAGCCTTGAGGGGCCCTTGCACCCCATGAGGAAAGGCAAAGCCCTCCTCAGGGGCCCCAGCTTCCTCCTCCTGGCACCCCCGTGCCATGCAGAGTGGCACCTATGCTGTGATGACAACTAGACTCACCAACTCGACATTCAGTAAGGCTGTGCCTCAGTGGCCCAAGCCCCGAGGTGGCTGCTCAGCTGGGCCCGGCCTGACCCTTTTGTGCCCGAGTCAGGGCAACTGCTCCCAACAGGTCCAAGCCTCACTGTGTCTCATCTGGAACATAGTTAATGACTGTGTCTACTTTGTCACTGTAAACACCAGGTGAGACGCCTGGGCCCAGAAGCTTTGCACAATGCCTGGCACACAGTACATGCTCAATAAACACACATTATGTTAAATCACTGAAGTGCTGCAACCAGCAGCAACTAAGCATGGGGCTGTTCCCAGGCAGTTTGCCTCAAAGTGCTAACAGGCTCACTGGGCAGCATGGCTTCTGGGCCCACAACTGACCAGTGGCTGAAGGGCTCTGGTTCCAGGCAAACAAGTTAAACCCATGCCAGAGAAAAGGCCGGAAGCATCAGGACGGGAGCAGTGCCCACGCGCAGCCTGCTCCAGACTGCCAGCAGCTCAGTGATGCCTGCACCAGCTGGCTGGGAGTGCATGGCCACCAAATAGTCTAAGAGGAACGAGACAGAGCAACAAGCCCGGGCTGCATCTCCATATTCATACTTGCACAGGCATTTAAAATGTCTTTCTCAGGCCGGGGATTTAGCTCAGTGGTGCCACCGCTGCCTGCTGTGCAAGCACAAGGTCCCAAGTTCGATGCCCAGTACCGAAAAAAACCAAAACAAGACAAAAAATAAAATGTCTTTTTCTTGAGAGTAAAGTTCCACAGAGTCAAGCTCACGTGAGGGTTTTAGCATCAAGTTCAGGAGATGGAGCGGAGGTGGTTTCAGTGGTGTCGAGTGCGCACTCAAGACCGGAACTGAGATCACAGCACACTCGGCATCAGTGCTGGGACGGGTGCTAATGGGCTCGGACAGCACATCTTCGGGCACATTCAGGCGAACAACAGCAGAACGATCAGCAGGTGATACAGGCACAGATATGAGCAGCAACACCCCAGGCCAGGCCCAAAGGACAGGCTCTGACACCACTTTGAGGAGCGTGGGCCGGGGCAGGAGTCAAAGTGCCTTGTTCTCTGCCTTTGCCACCTCACGAAAGCAGGAAAGAGGGCAAAAGCCATGAATTTACAGCAGACTGATTCTGGGGGCAGCAGTGGCCCTGGAGGAGTGCAGGAGGTGCCTGCTGTCTGCCCAGTGACTCTGCACGCCAGACATAAACCCAACCGCTCAAACCACAGCACTTCATCCAGTGAGGCAAATGTCCAAGAGAACACTTTTTGTTGAGTGTGAATACTTGGGAACCCTTCACAGGTACGCACCTACAATGGAAATATTCTAAACACCCCTAATAAGCACATAAAAACCTCATAAAAGCCTGCCATGGTGGTGCACACCTGTAATCCCAGCACTCAGGAGGCTGAGGCAGGAGGATCGCCTTACGTTGGAGGCCAGCCTGGAGTACAAAGTGAGTTCAAGGCCAGCCTAGATTGCATAGTGAGACCCTGTCTCAAACAACAAAAAATAAAACAAACACAAAACCCTGTAAAGCATAACAACAGGCAGGGTAGTTGAGACTCCAGGTCTGAGATCCTGCCTCTGGCCAATATTCTATAGTTTCAGTTTCCTCACCTGTGAAATGGGGAGAGCAATGGTACTTATCTTGTGGGGATGTTGGCATTACATGAGAAGATGCATAAATAGCATCTTACCCCAAGGCCTGGAATGTAGAAATCCCTCAATGAATGTTCAGGGGGAAAAAAAAAAACACCTCAGTTTGCTTGGCACCTGTTGTAAATGAACCTTAATTTACCAACTGAGACTGTGGGGTGAGATCACAGAGCCCCACCTCAGTGGTCCTCCTCCTGGGAAGGGCAGCTTGGACAGGGATGGGAACAAATCACAACAGGGGACGCTGCCCACAGAACTGCACCAAAAACTGCCACAACACAGCACTGAGCTGAGCCAGCACGGCATCCATGTCAGTCCACGGACCTGGGCACGGCCAGCTCTGACGCAGTCCATCCACTCCAGGTGGGGCTGGGGACTCATCCCGAGACGTTCCACACAGACCCAGCACGTCAGGTGCCTGCTCTAATTCCACCTTCCTTCCAAGGAACACAGTGGGGTGCAACCTTCTCCGCAGCAGCTCACAAACCCCCCACAGCCTGATCTACCGCAGCAGCAATGAGGATGCACAGTGCCCGAGAAGGCGCCACGTACCAGCTCCACATCTGGGGGGACGTTCAGTCCTAATGGAGCAATGAAAGGCTCTTCGTTTTCTTCCAAGTTTTCAGCCTCATTTTTTTCTGTAAAACAATTAAAAATTTCAGACTGATGACCAGGAAAGAAGGCATCGCAGATGGGCGACAACACGGGAAGCGCAGGGACAGCTCTCCCTGGCTCCTCACCTCCCATCACCACCTAGGAAAAGCACACCCCCACCCCGCTCAGTCCCACCTCAGCGGAGCAAACCCTCCCTGGTTCTCATGAGGCAGGAGGAGCGCGGTGCGGGTCAGGTCGGATATATGCTTGAGGTGCCAGGGCCACTTCCAGGGCCACAGAGGTCGGGAAGTGACGGGTGCAAGGCTCCCCAGGGCAGGATGCACCATGCCCGGCAGGGACACACCAGTGCCCTTGGCCTTCCGGCTCATGGAGTAGGGCTCAATGGGATCGTCACCCCCACACTGTTCTGAGCCTTCTCAGTGGCATGCGGTGTGACACAAGGTAACGGATTTCTACATACTGACTGTGATCATCAAAAGTAAAACATCTAGGGTCAGGGATTTAGCTCAGTGGTTTTGCCGCCTGCTGCACAAGCGCAAGGACCCGGGTTCAATCCCCAGTACCAAAAAAAAAAAAAAGTAAAACATCTAGTCAGCATCGTCAGGACTTCTCCCAAGCACCCAGCCTCTTTTTCAGAAAAAATCTGATTTACTTCGCCATTCCTATTTCTCCATTAATGAGTCATTCAATAAATATTTGTCTGCTATGTGCTAGACAAGGCACGAACTACACTTTACAACTTTGCAAATTTCAAAGTACCCAAATACATCTCAATAACCCACAATTACTAATTTAAAAGGATATAGTGAAACATACATAAAAAATCAGCACAGAACTTTAAAAAGCAACTTCTCTGGGGCACTAATATGGAACCCAGGGACTTCTCATTGAGCTACATCCCAGACCTTTTTAAAATTTTGAGACAGGGTCTCACTAAGTTGCTAAGCTGCCCAGGCTGGGCTTAAACTTGTGATCCCCTCCACCTCCTGCAGTGCTGGGATCACAGGTGTGCGCCACCATAGCTGGCAAAAAGCAACATTTTAAAGCATTTCATCATACGCTTAGGGTTTTATTCTGAAAAAGACAGCATTAAAGCAACAAACAATAAGTCTTCATTAAAATAAATGTTCCCACCATGTACAGCACACTTCTCGGGCACAGCAATGATCTCTAAGTGTCTTCTTCCAAACCTCACTCCTTGGTGAAACGACGGATGGATTCTGAGCAGGCTTCACTGTACATGAAAACTCTGACGAGACTCAAGCTGATTACAAAGCCCAGGTGAGAGGTAAACAGTATTCCTGCTTCTGCTTATGGGTCCCTTGCTTTCTGCTAAGAACCAGGGTGTGGGAGGGCAGTCAACGCAGGCTCAAGACTTCCTGTAATCAGCAGCCCTGCTGGTGAGCTCCAGTAACCAGACGACAGAGTGGAACTGCAGAGTATTACAAACACTAATGTGTAAGGGTCTGCTACTGGAAAAATGCCAACTAGCAACTCAGCTCTCTCAAATCCTTTTTGGGAAATAGGCTAGGGCATGACCTTCACTATATTTTTCCTAAAATAAAAAAAGTGATTAAAACCTGTGGTCTATTCAAATACCCTTTCTATAATGTGAAGCTGTTCACAACAAAGGCATTTCTAGTAGAAAGCGTGTGAAATAGATGGGTAGAGATTTGGTCCATTCTGCCATACGCCTCTGTTTACAGAGAAATAACTTCAGTACCATGAAATAAAAACCACTGCAACACAAACTCAGATCCACATAAATTCAAATAACCTTCTTTAAAAACGATGGATACATATGATGAAAGTACAGAGCACAGGGACCAGGCTGGAAAGATGCACTGCCGAGGGGATGGGAGCCAGAGCATGCAGACACTGAGGTCCAGCAAATGCTTTCGGCCAGGACCACGGGCCTGAAAATACTAATACTGCTAATAGAGCAATTTAAAAAAATCATGGTAACGCTGGGGACTTAGCTCAGTGGTTCTGTCGCCTGCCCCGCAAGCACAAGGACCTGAGTTTGATTCCCGGTACCAAAAAAAAAGATTAAAAAATCATGGTAATGGCTCAGGAAGACTAAAAAGTTATTTTATTTTTTATTTCAAAAGAATGTGACACTGACTTTGGCTGTCAGTGGCACTAAGTGTGTGGATGGTACTTTATGTGCACAAATTAAACATAAGTTAAGCTGTGTCACTCAAGCCCTATTTCCATTAAAAAAATTGATCAGCACATGCTGAGAACATGATTCTAGGAAGAAAAGAACCTTATAAAATACTAAAGATAATGCCCACCGACATCTACAGCGGTGGACAAGCTGAGCAATCCAGGCCGCCAGCACAGCTAGCCCTGGGCTGCAGTCTGTCTCAGCCACTCAGCTCTGGGCAGGAGCACAGCCCACAGCAGGGGGGATGAAGGGGCATGGCTCTGTGCTAGTTCTGTTTATAAAAACCTGGCAATGGGCCTGTGGTCACTGCTTGCTCACACCTAGTCTAGAATGTTAGGAATACGGACTTTTCTAAAGATTCTATGAGCTTGAAAAAGAGGTAGCCTTTACACATGTCAATTCTTCAGGTGTGACACAGTGATAATTCACATCTTTCTTCTGATAAAAGAAAAAAAACCTCTGGATTTTAAGAAAAATAACGTATGTGACCCAGAGACAAGATGACAAAATCTGAACTATTTGGAACCCTAACAAGGATCTTAGACCTGCAAGATTTCCAGCACCTCATAAGCTCAGAAGGACAGTTAGGTTCACAGGTCAATGCATAAAGTATTAACCAGCATTTAACTCCACATGCTTCAAACTACCCTCGGAAAGTCTCTCTGCAAGCTCAAAGAACAGCACTGTGCACGGGCTTCTTTTGCCCATGGGACCACAGTAGGCCTGGCAGGACAGAAAGGAAGGCCTGTGGATATCTGCTGTCCCGCTGTGATCACACCTCTTGGAGGATGGATGGGAGAGCCTTGTGCAGCTCCCTCGGACTTGTCACACAAGGAGAACAAACACCATTCCAGCTAACAGAGAAAGTCATCTCTGATGTGCAGTCTCAGTGGCTGTGATCTGGTTTGCAATGCCACACATCTGAGTGCATTTCCAAACTCAGAGTTCTCCTCCTCCTCCACACAGTGTCTGCATGTGAGTGAGGGTCCCCAATGTCTCAGCCTCACATCCTATCGCTGTCTGTAACTGACAACTGATCAGTATGTGGGGCTGGGATGATGGTGCTCCCAGGCCTTATTTATGGAGGTGGCCAAGGGCACTGCCTCCTATACTACATGAGCTTAGGTTTCCTTGGTGGCACTACTTTTTATATTCAAAGTTCCAGAGATGATCCAGGAAAGCACTCATTTAATATTTTTAATTTTATATTAAAACTTTTATGTAGCCGGGTGTGGTGGCACAGGCCTATAATCCCAGCGCACAGGGAGGCTGAGGCAGGAGGATCACAAATTCAAGCCCAGTTTGGGCAACTTGGTGACTCGGCAAGACCTTATCTCAAAAATAAAAACAGGTGGCTCATGTCTGTAATCCCGGCACCTGGGAGGCTAAGGCAGAAGGACTGCTGCAAATTCAAGGCTGGCCTGGGCTACATAATGAGTTCAAGTCCAGCTTGAATTACCAAGCAAAATCCTGTTTCAAAACAGCAAAAAACCAAACCAAACCAAATCAAAACCAAAACAAACAGTAACAAGCCCCCAAAACACAAAAACAGACAAAACAGCAGCAGTAGCAGCAGCAACAACAAAAAAAAGGCTAGAGGGCTGGGGATTTAGCTCAGTGGTTCCACCGCCTGCCTCCCAAGCACAAGGTCCCAAGTTCAATCCCCAGTACCAAAAAAACAAAAAACCAAAAAAAACCAAGGCTAGGGAATTCAGCTCAGCCTAAAGGCCCCACATTCGATCCCTAGTAGTGGGAAAAAAGAAGTCTTGTGCTTCTTTCTGCTCAGCATTAACCAACTCTCTGTGTGTCTTCCCAACACTTGCCATCCCTTCAGCTGTGGAGGGATATGCAGAAGCAAGTTGCATGTGGAAAGATAATGCTAACCTGCTCTAGTCAATGCCTGTCCTATCAATGCCCCAGAATGAACATTGGAGGATGCTGACAAGTATGTCATCACCCCAGGAACAAAGAATCCGGTGTGTACCTCACTGTCCCCTGCACCAAAGGAGGACACATGAAAAGGCACTGTGGGTCCAGTGCAGGTAACCAAAGATGGAGTTCACTTTCCACCTGTAACTGTATCTTCTGGAATCCAGAAGGGGCAAGGCCATTGCCACCTGCGCCCACCCATGAGCCAGGTGGTCTCGCCTCTCACCTCTCTGTTTCGAAGGTTCTTCCTCCTCCGTGGGCTCTGATGGGTCATAGTAGTCACTGCCATAAGTGAACCCTACAGCGCTGTAGTTCCCATCCTCCGCCAGGGCTTCACTCAATCGCTTGTACTCTTCCTCTTGAATAAAAATGAGAATTTTATTAACAAAAATGAAGTTTACTCAGAAAAATTTTACATCTCTAAAGTTGTAGCTATCAGTCAGTAAAGCATACAACACAGTCTTCAATCTCTTTTTGAGGTACAAATGTTTCTAAACACACACACTTTATAGTTATCAATATGCACTTTTGCCAGTACATGTTTACCACAGACAGCAGAATACACATCTTTTGTGGAAAATTTCTTCCTGCCAAGAAAACTTTGGGATTAAGAACTGTATTAAAGATTGTTAAGGCAAAGACAAGAACATCAATTTTAATTCATACGATACTGTTAAGGAAGAACAGTTAAAGAGTTTGGTTTTTGTTTTTTCAAATCCCAGTCTGCCCTCAAAAGCTGGGAAAATTCTTTGTGGCTCTATATATAAACTATCCTGAGGTCCTCTCAGAACGCAAAGACTCCTGTTTTTCCAATCCACTGGGTACTGTCAAGATAATATCAGAAAGAGTGAGTATAAAAAAATGAATGGGAGTAAATTTTTAAATACTTAAAATTGTAAAAAGTTGTGGCTAAAGTAAGTCTTTCTTGAGCAGTACCTTGCCTTGCCTCCTCCTCAAGCAAGTCCGTATGCAAGGCTAAATACCTCTCTTCATCACACAGCGCCTCTACTCGCGCCTCCTCTTCCGACAGCTGGTAGTCTCTGTTCCAAGTGGCATACTCGGCATCATACGCAGAGAGGTCATGCAGGTGACCGCGCCCATCGTATCTGTAATGCGAACACGCTGGTCAGCAGACAGAAGTCACCGACTCGGCTGGTTGCTTGTGACACTCTAGGTACATACTTACCAATTAAAATATCGAAATAAAAGTTGTTAAAACATGTCAAACTCTTCCCAGATTTATAGTTAACGTGGCTAGTCACATCTCACCTACTTTTAAACTCATGTTATCTTAACAAAGTCTGAACTCCGCTCTATAGCACATTAAGACTAATAACTAAGGCGGACAGTCCTCTCATCATAAATAGCATTTGCCTTACTAGCAGCTCTTACCGTGTACGGTTGGGTCAACCATTCAATGCCACTTGCAAAAAAAACAAAAAACAAAAAACAAACTTTTTTCTGAAAAGTTAAATATAATAGCTTACATTCACACAAACCAAATACATAAATACCTATCCGTAAGAACCAAACGGTCGAAATTTCCTCGCTTCTTTCTGCTAGTCCCGAACGCTCAGGAGAGATCTTCATCAAAGACACTTGCGTCCATTGGAGGTAAAATCTTGGCTAGGCTCGCCCCCTAGCCACTTGGCTGAGGAAAGAAGTGCTGGGTTATGTGGTAGAGAGACACACATACATAGGAACAGTGACATATACATGCAGTTTAAGGAGGTTCACTGGAAAAGGACAAAACCATTAGAGGATGCAGTACCAGTACTTCCTTCTAAACTTTATACCTCAGGAAACAAAATAAGGGAAGACAGATCCATGTTTTTCCTGCATGGGCCAGTAAGTACCAAATAGAAAATAACAACACTTTCTGCTATGTTTTTTTGTTTTGTTTTTAACCGGGGATCGAACTCAGGTCCTTGCGCTTGCGCAGCAGGCGGCGAAACCACTGAGCTAAATCCCCGGCTTCTGCTATGTTTTAACATGAGAGGGTCAAGGATGATGTTGTCAACATATAACTATCATATAATGAGTTAGTAAATTAAAAAAAAAAACTCAGATTTTGAGTTGCAAAAACAAATGTAAAGTGACAAAAGTCTGCTTAACTTATCAGTGCTGACTTTTGAAATAGGAACCAAATTAACAGAAAAAACAGGCATTCATAGAAAAAAAAAGGCCAAAGATTCCAAGGAACCCAAGTACTGAATTTTATTAAATTTAAAAATTAGTTTTACTTTGATGTAAACCTCCTTAACTTACAAATGTAGATTATTATTTAAAAATATTACACGTGTACATGTGTAGCGTTTGCTCCCCACCGGTTTTGGGAGACCTGACTCAAATCATGTACAGAATGATATGCAGACTGTATCAAGACCAGAGCTTTAATGATACATGTGACAAGACACACTTTGGAAAGCAAGCCTGTAACAGGCAACATCATTAGCAGTAAACCATGGAGGTTCAAGGCTCAGTGTTTGAGCAGAGCTGGAGCCATCGGGTCCAGAGCTGATCTGATCAGTTCCCCTCCCTCCAGGAGTCCTTGCTTCCTAGATCCACCTTCAGGTGGAAACATCAGGGATGGCAAAGGCCTATTTGGCCATTAATGTGTCCATTCTGGCCAGCTCAGAGGTCATCCCTACAGTCATGTTCCAGGGCTTTGCAGAATCCAGTTTTAATTGTCTCAAACGACGGGCTTCCTTCCCTTGGAAGACTATTCCACAGCTTAATGGCTGGTCACTGTTAGCCTTTCAGTCCGGGCCCCAGAAGTAGTGTTGCCCAACTGGCAAAAAGTGTCAAACCCCTTAGGATAGGAGAAGGAAGAAAGGGGACTGAAAAAGTGAGAGAGGCGGGAGCAAACAACCTACATCACGTAACGTCATCCTTTTCAAATCAAGCACCTTTAGGAATCCCCATCCCGGGCCCCTCCGCCCTAACCCAAGATCGCTGAATCCCCTGGAGAATCACCTAAAACGGGCGTGATTTGAGAAGTGACAACACGTCGGGAGCCCAGCTCCACCCTTCGGTTTTAGGAGACAGTGAAACCAGCCCTAAGATCGCGACCCCCGGAGTAGATCAGGATTCGCAGGGGGCAACCCGCTTCCAGCTGACTTCGCCCCGACCTTCCGCCAGCCAGAGATCGACCGCGCGAGGGGCGTAGGCGCCGGGGCAAGAAAGGTTCAGGCCGACTCCGGGTCCCAAAGAGGTTTCAGGAGCAAAGCGCCCTGGCTCCCGACCCGGTGAGTCGCTCCCGTAGAGCCTCAGGGCGGGCTTCACCGTCCCCTCCCCGAACGCGCCCCGCGGCTCCGCAAGACCTCGGTCCGGTCCCGGCCACCGAGTCAACATCAGGCGAAATCAAGCGGGCGAGGGAGGGGAGAGGCGGCGGGCGGGGGAGGAACCGACCTGTCGATGAGGATCTTGGGGTCCCCCATCCAAGGGATGAGATGCTGTCCCTGCTCCTGGGCCAGGGCCCGCTCGTCGTCCCGAAACAGTTTGCAGGCATAGCCGAAGACCAGCAGCTCCACTCGGCTGCCGCCACCCCCTGCGCCGCCGGACCCGGCCTCCTCCTTCGCGCCGCCTTTCCTCTCCGGCTTGGCGCGGCCACCTCCCGCGCCGTACATGACAGCGTCCACGGCGTCCGGGCCAGTCCTCTGCTGCGCCGCGTGACGTCCCCTTTGCCTCGCCTGGCCTACCCGCTTAGTCAAAGACGTCGCATCCCAGGCTCAACTTCAACATCTCCGCCATGGCGGACCACAAAATGGGGGAAGAGCAACTTCCGCTGGGAGGGAGGCACTTCCGGTGAGGGCAGCGGCAGATTCGCCAAGAATTTGAGCCGTTGGAGCGGATAGAAAATAAATGGGCCTTACTTTTCTCATTCAGACTCTCCACTACAATCTACAATAGAGTTGATGTTTGAAGGACATGGTAAATTTTTTATTTGCGTCTTCTCGGGAGGATTGTGACGAAAGCGCGGTGCTGGACCGCGCGCCGGCTCCTCGGTGGTGGGTGGGTCCTGGCGGTTCTTGCTGTGGCAGTGGGCCTCTGGCCAGAGCGTATTGGGTCGCTGGATGGTTGCTGGGCTCGGCTGCAGGCTGCCGGGGTGTTCTATTGTCAGGTTCAGCAAATCTGCTGTGTAAATAATCTCACGTTTCTTTATCTTTGACATCATAATTCCACCTCATTGTCCCTGCAGATAGATTATCAAACGTTGCTAAAAAATTAGGCAGGTGTTCCTTTTTTTTTTTTTTTTTGGTACCGGGGATCGAACTCGGGACCTTGCGCTAGCGAGGCAGGCGGCGGCACCATTGAGCTAAATACTCGGCCCCTTGTTGATGCTTTTTATGTAAAAACTGCACATTTTTAATGTGTCCAGTTTGATGGATTTGGATGTATGTATACAGCCTTGCATCACCATCAAGGTGATACGCATATCCATCATCTCCCAAGCCTCCTTGTAACCCTTTTTTATAATAAGGACACTTCCTGTGAGGGTGACCCTCTTAGCAAATTTTCAAGCACGCAGTACGGCGTGGTTAGCAGTAGGTGTGCTGAAGCGCTGATCCGTGAAATTTACCCGCTGGGAAAAACGTCTTCACAGTATTGTTACCAGTGTCTGAAACTACAGAGTCAGCTTTCAGTGGGCGATGGATTAGGTGAGTCATGGAGAGGCCTGACAAGAGAACCCTAAAGAGCACTTAGAACAACGGAGATCTCCGTGTGCCTCCCCGGACCGGGCTCCAGGACAGGAAGGTGTAGAGCACAAGGTACGGGCGAGGCATTGGCTGCTGCGTCTACTTGGCACAGAGCAGAGGGCACCGCTTTGGGTGACTGGGCAACCCTGAGGAGATGCACAGAATTTGGCCATAACTGTGCACCACGAGGAGACGCCCCAGTGAGGGGACCGGGCCCTTCTGCAGGGGCGTCTTCCCGCCCAGGGCCCCGCACTGCACAGAGCTCCCCCTGCCACTGCAGGGCCAGCCAGGGAGGGGACAGCGTCCCTCTGAGAGGCCAAGGCCGAGCCACACACGGCAGGGACACAGGGACACTGCTGCCGACGGGCATCTGGGTGCCCCACCGGCCCTGTGGTCAGTTTCCCCCCTGGGCACCCTGGAGTCCCCTGGTTCGTGGTTGCCTTTTTGGATCTCAATGTCACACATATCATCGGAGTAACTTGGCCTTTCTCTGGTCCTTGTCCCTGCAGCCACTCTCGGTGGCTCAGCCACTGGCACCGACCACAGCACAGTTGGGAAGGAGGGGGCCACAGTGCGGGCCAGCCAGGTGCTCAGCACACCAGGCAGGGGTGGCTGCCCAGGCAGCTGCCCTCCCCAGGCCGAGGAGCAGGTCGGATGAGGCAGTGACATGAGCTCACTGGGATAAAAACTCCCCTTCAGAGCACGGAGGGCACAGGGCACCGCGACCCGCTCTGCGTGTCCCCAGCCACGGCCCCACGGGGTGGCACCCTGGAGCCCTGACCTGCTGGGTGACCCTGAGCCTCCGCCAGTGCAGCCAGGCTGAGTCGCCAGCTGCGCCCAGGGGCCCTGCAGCCCCTTTCCCAGCCGCACAGACGCCCTCCTGGGAGCACCCCGGACCACTCACTATTGGTCTGGATTTATGTCTAAGGAGCCGGGGAGCTGTGCGGGCAGGGAAGTTGCTGAGAGCTCTGAAGGCCATCGCCCTCCACCCTGCCTGGGAGGCCTGATTACAGCTCCCAGGACCAGAGCGAATCAGACCCGGGCCACTGCTGGGGCTCAGGATCAGAGCCAGGTGAGAGGGAAGAGCCTGGGGTCACTGCCTGGGAAGGAGCCGCTCAGAGCCAGGGGCCACCTCGGCACACTGCCCTGGTCAGTGGCGGTTCTCAGTCCTGGAGGCCTGGCGAACCCCGAGGAGCTGGGAACGTGCTGGTCCCTGAATGCCACCCCTGGATCGCAGCGGGACGGACCCCCACAGGCTCCCAGGGAACAAGAGTGGGTGACACCGCGACAGGACTTCCCGTTGCCCTCCTGGAGGCAGCTGCGTCTCCTCCCTGTGCCCAGACACAGCCCTCCCCACGCTGGGCTGGCGAGCGACGCCCGCCCTCCAGGCTCGGGCTGGGGCGATCCTCCTGCAGATCCTGACCAGAGAGCTCGAGCGGCACCTTGGAGTCTAGAATGCATTTGCGGCCGGCCGTTCAGGGAGCAGAGACGGGCGGCTCCACCACAGCAGCTCAGCTGCCCGATCCATGGCTGTGTGCAGAGGCCACCTCCGCGGACCCTTGGGCCTGCCAGAGACCGCCTGAGGGTGCAGCCAGCCCATACCGTAAAGGGCAGATCACTGTCTTGGTCTCGTACGGAAGATAGTAGCGAAGGTAGGAGAGACTTTGTCGCCCTGGGGTGGGCGAAGCTGAAAGTTCTACCCAGAGGAGAACTTGATACATTTCATCCGCGTTAAAGTCTTTGGCTGTGCGAGATGCAGCATCCAGAGAATGATGATAGGAGCAGCCACTGCCCGGCAGAGGAAATCTGCAGCTCACACGTCGGGTACTGAACTCGCGTCCAGAACGAACACAGAGCCAGAGCTGTCAGTAGCAGCAACCTAGAGCTCAGTGCTCTGACGCTGACAAAAGGTTCACGCAGAATTTCACCAAAGAAAATGCGACAGTGCAGACTCACAGAATGAGTGCTCAGCACCAGGGATTGTTAGGAAGAGGCTGGGGAGCCACAGAGGTTACGACAGGCCGCTAAGTTACACAGGAATTGATACACAGTCAGAGAGGGACTGGGCTCTCAAGGACGTCAGTGAAAATAGAGACACAGCTGCAGGCAAAGCCTCAACATGCAGATGCAGAGGCCAGGCCTGCGGGCCTCCCCGGGGGAGAACAGTAACTGGGATGGCTCTGTGATCAGCACCGTCTGCCCCACGAGGTCCAGATGGTCATCTGTCGCCCAGGTGGGTGAACAGAGCAACCCGCCCATCCCTTCCCCAGAGTGCCACGTGCCCGCTTCCCTGTCGTGCTGGTCTCAGCCAGGCAGCTAAGGCTGATTGCGGTTTGCCCCACGTTGACCCACGTTGTCACTGCTCTGGAAGTCACCCTGACAGAGGAGGCCGCAGCCACTCCACTTGGGGACCCTGCTGTCTCTCAGCAGCTCTCACCCTTTGAACTTTCCTCCTCTGCTGTCCTCTGTGATTCATTCTTGGATTCCAGAGGACCTGCACTTGGCGCACCGCTCAGGAGGGAGGTTATTCATGTCCCCTGTCAAGACGGCAGCGCTCTCTGCAAGGACAGGGAATTCCTAGAGCAGTGTTTAAGACTGTTTAACGAGCGCCTCTTTATTGATTTAACAACCCGGGGGTTTTATCAGCCAAGAAAAAAAAGTGCCGAATGATCCCGGGTTAATTAGCTCCGGAGGCTTAACCAGGCTTCTCGAGACTTTCCTCTTATTTCGTACGTATTTTCATACATGCAAAGAGCACAGTGTGGCCGAATGCACCCCGCTGCCCTCCCTCACACCTCCCTCCGCCCCCTCCCTTTATTTCCTTCCTGTTGCCTGACTGTCATCTCCCTTCTGTTTCCAGGTCATCTTTCTGTTCTTCTTAGATTCCACACATGAGGAAAAACGTGGTGCTGGGCTTTCCAAACCTGGCTCATTGTTCATAACACGATGATCTCCAGTTCCACCGGTTTTGCTACAAATGACAGGGCTACTCTTCTTTAGGGCTGCATAATACTCCATTGTGCATGAATACCACATTTTCTTTATCCACTCATCCATTGACAGGTGTCTCGGCTGCTCCATGTCTCGGGTGCTGTGAGGTGGGATGCAGTAAGCACAGGGCTGCAGGCGTCCCCTTAACTCCCTCAGGAATGTGCAGAGCACTGGTGTAGCTGGACCAAACGGTGGCTGTTTTCAGTTTTGAGGAGCATGGCACTGATTTCCATAGGGGCTGCACTGACTTTCATTCCCATCAGCAGGTGGCAGGGCGCCTCCCGCATCCCCTCCTCTCTAGCATGTGTTCTTTTCTGTGTTCCTGGTGATGCCATTCTGACTGGGATGAGCTGGAATCTCACGTAGATGTGGTTGGCATGGAGACGTTGAGCCTTTTCCTATTCTTATTAGGGTTGTGTGCTTCTTAGGGGGTCTATTCCATCCATTTGCACATTTATCGACTAGGCTGCTTTTTGCTGTGAAGTCTGTTGACTTCTTCACACTGTAGATACCAATCCTCTGTCTGAGGAGTAGCTGGCAAGCATCCTCTGCCTGAAATACACACACGGGTCCCATGATGCACAGCCAGTGGAGCCTGAGGTCGTTTTCTGCGACTGGGCCGTCCCATCTGGGGGAGGAGAGACAGCGTCGCCCGAGGTGTGTGGTTTACATCCTGTCTACTCTGCAGTCTCCTTTTGGTTGCTGCCCCTGCAGAAGACCCTGGTTCACGAAGACTGGGTGTTGCACATGGAGGCTCTCGGTGCTGCTGGGCAATCTCAGGATTCTACGCCTTGACTTCGACCCAGAAGTGTGGAGAGGTCAAGTTCTCTCAAACACGCTTTTTAAGGTCAGTCATCTGCAGTCCAAGCAGTCGATCCTCTCCTGGCACCAACAAAGTCCATTCACCTGGCTCATTCACAAGTGGGTCCCAGATCCATTTCTTCCTAGCTCAGGGGTCTTTCTTTTGAGGCTGGGGAGTAAAACACTCAAACTCTTCTGAAAGCTGCGATAGATGATCCATGCACCAGCTGGAGAAAGAAGGCCCTGACTCAGTCTCTTTCACAATCTCGGCTCATGTCTTAGACATACCAACATTCCCAGTGCCCACGCATCACCCGCATCATCCAGTTTGGCTTTGAACGCAGCCACTTTATCTAACAACTTGAACATAGTTGTCATTCTCCCCTGAAGTGACAGACTGAGTTCGCTGAGCAAGTAGAATGTGGCACACAAGTAAGTTTTGCAAACCATTCCACGTCACTGAAATGTGCTGCCGGGGTGACCATTTTTCCAAAACAAATCTCTGAACTCAGGAACTCTGGCTAGTGGTCCACCTTCAGAAAGAACCTTGCCAGGCGTATGGTACAGGCCTGTGATCCCAGCAGTTGGGAGGCTGAGGCAGGAGGACTGCCTAGGCTACAGGAGTTCAAGGCTAGCCTGGGCCACACAGTGAGTTCACGTCTAAGAAAGACAAAGCAACCCCGTTTCTGTATGTAAGAGGAGACGCGTGTGCTCTGTGTCCATCTCTCACAGAGCTGTGCCAACTGACATGAATTAAGGGCTTGTAGTTTAATGTGGTCCATCATTTCCGTCATGTCCTGCAAGGCATTGGTCAATCCAGGTGAGGTTTTCCAGCAAGGCAGCATTTCTCTACGGAATACACAGTGTGCAGACTCACATTCAGAAGCAACCCCCGAGACGTGGCCCAGAAGCAGAACGGCATCCACTCACCAAGAGACCAGTCCCGCTCTCCAGCCGTGTGGGCCTCAAAGACTTGAATGGCTCTGAAGCGTGGTGTCGGCTGCCAAGAGAAGCACACGTGACACGACCTCGTGCACATCCTCCTGAACAATCTACCGCACCAAGACCAGCAGTGCTGCCTTGTTGGCCGCATGCAAGACGCATCAGCCTGGACCGGGGTGGGGGGCACAGCAACTTGCTAACCCTAACACCTGTGTCTTGATGTCCCATGCTGGTGCAGCAATCATCTAGCGATGGTGCTGCCGACAGGAATGCGAGTCGCCGTTCAACAGCAGCCCCTCCTCAGAGTTCCCAGCAAATGTCCTGGGCAGCAGGCAGGACCAGCTGCCGGCCCACAGCAAAGGCTTCCCGGCCTTCACAGTGTGGCAGCCACGGAGACCGACACCCTGGGTCAGACACATTTGATGGCGCCCGCGGGGCCTCAGGCCACTCTGTTCTTGCTGTTCATGTTTTTCTTCTGGAAAACTCCAAGGTCAAGTGCTTTGATGCAGGGTGCTTGGTCTCCCTGTGTAAGCAGTGCTGAAGCTTTCCCAGCTTCACTGGAGGTCTGAGCATTGCGTGCTGCACCAAGCAGGCTTGGAGAGTGGGAATCATTTGTTGCAACGAACCTGGAATTTTTTTGGTACCGGGGATCAAATTCAGGACCTTGGGCTTGCAAGGGAGGCACGGCGCCACTGAGCTAAATCCCCGGCCCCGAACCCAGAATTTAAGTGGGCTTCTTGGTACTATATTTTTTTTTTTTTTTGGTACCAGGGATCAAACTTTGGTCCTTGTGCTTTCAAGGAAAGCGGGGAAACCACTGAGCTGAATCCCCAGCTGTACTGTATTTTCTTTTAAGTGCAGCTTCTTTTCGTTGCACTCTTGGAGTCTTCTGCCATCTCATCACTGGGTCCTTCCCCTTCCTGAGAAGCTCTCTGGTGATGTTTGTTTTTTTCTCCTTTTGGCCAGGGTTAGCTGTGGGCTCCCAGAACTGTGACTGAGGCAAGCATGCAGTGTGAGGAGAGGCACAGGTGGGAACATTAAGTGAAACACAGGAAGGCCACACACAGACTAAAATAAGTGTCGGCTCCTGACTTAAAGCTGCCACGGACGCAGCTCTGCTGTCACTTGCCGTCTCCACGTGACCGACTTACCGTGGTCTCTGTGCTGCAGAGCCCTTTCCGCCTCCTGGCCAGGCTGACCCCAGGGACAGAGGAGGAGGGAGGTCAGACGGGGACAGGGGCGGTCGTGATGGGTGAGCCTGGCAAGGAGGGGGTGGACACCCTTCCCGGCCATGGGGAGCCATGGAGGGTTGCGGAGGGAGGTCATCCTGCCCCAGGGTCCCGGTGGGAGCCTCCTGGTCAGCACTGGGGCCTCAGCCTTGCTCCTCACAGCTGGGCCCCCGACCCTCCTGATGACTGTGACCCTGCCTGGCTGGGTCACAGCTGGGGCGATTGACGTCCCTCGCTGCAAACAACCCCTGCTCTGTCCCCAGCTGCTGCCTTGCAGAGGTGGAGCTGGAAATGAACTCGCAGTGACCCCAGCCCAACCCCGCAGTGCAGCCACTGGTCCCACACAAGGCCGCCTTGTGCGCTCTGTGAGGCTGCACAGCTGCCCTCCCAGGCTGCTGCGGCCCCTCACCTCTGACCCCGGCCCCCTCGGGTGGCCGGAAGTGGCCAGGACCGCAGGGACCCTGTCACCCGCCACCTGGCAGCCACTGTGCCTCCTACCAGGGAAGCCTCTGATCGAGGATGCCCAGGCTCAGGGACCACTGCTGTGTGCACATGTGGTGTGAGTGTGTGTGTCCGTGTGTGTGCACAGCGTGGACTACAGTCCTTTGTGAGCCAAGGAAATATACGGGCCCGTGAGTCCATGGGTGTGTCGTGTGTTCTCGTGTGCTCATGCGTGTGCACACCATGTCCACAGGCATGCTCAAGTGTGCATTGTGTTCTCAAGTGTGTGTTCTCATGTATATCCACTTTCATATGTGTTTATGTGTGTGTGCAGTGCGTTCACATGTGCGTGTGCACAGCTCAGAGCTGTGACTCGGCCTGTAGGTGTGACCCCGGGGCTGTGGAGAACCTGGAACTTTCTCCCTCTGACTAGACGGCTTAGTGGCATTCTTGGGATGGGGCCGGGCAGCCACCCTGCAGCTGCAGATCTCTGACCCCCTCTGGTAGCAGGCATGTGCATCTCCAGCACCGTTGCTACGGGCAGCTGCTGGTGGCCACTTCTCTCTGTTCTTGAGAGCCAGACTGGTGCTCAGGGGCAGGCGGGCACCGGTAGCGTGCTTGTTCATGGGGGTCCACTTCGGGGACTCGGCCGTCCCTCTGGGGGCCCTGACCTCTCCCTGTCTCCTGGAGGGCTGGCTGTCCTGCGCTAGTGGAAGGGTCTAGCCACAGCAGGGGATGGCACAGCTGCTCTTGTGTACTCCCCTGGACAAAGACTGCCCTGTGTCCACCTCCCAGGAGGACAGAGCCTGACTAGGTAGCCGCCAGGTCAGTTTTGGCTTCAGCCCTGGGCTGTATGGGAAAAGGGCCACTGGCTGTGGACATGCACACTGTCCGGAGGGGATGCCAGCTGTCCCTTCTAGGACTCTCCTGCGTGTCTCCATGTCACTTGGCTGAGCTGCCCCTGCTAGGCCACCTGATCCCAGGGAAGGTGTTAGGTTGGACCTCAGCTCCAAGGTGACAAGCCATACCCCCTAATCTGCATATTCTGTCTCCTAGCCCTGGATTGGCTCAAGATCAGTTCCTGTGACCCAAGTCTGTCCAGTCAGAATCTGTCCTAGGAGTTTTTCTGAAGCCCCTAGGGAAAGGTGGGGCTTTCTTGTTTGTTGGGGTCTCCATGCTGTTTCCAACCCATTTCCCCACCTGGACATAGGCACAGTGTGACAACTGCTGAGGCCTGCTGCAAAAATATTTTGTTTTGTTTGACACAGAGACTCACAATGTAGTTCAGGCTGGCTTTGAACTCGCCATGTAGTGCAGGCCGGCCTGGAACTCAGCAGTCCTCCTGCCGCAGCCTCCCAAGTGCTCCATCACAGCCAGCTGCAAACATATTTTAACTTCTGTTAAAATGAGAAGGTGAAATGAGTCTTTGGTACGTAATTCTGACCTATCCGTGCTCACACCAGTCATGAGACGTAATGCTGAATCTGGTTCTGTGGCGGAAAGAACTGTGAGATCCAGGTGCCTGGGACACATGAAGCTGAAGAAGGCTGGCCGGGCGGAGAGAGGGCAGACAGGATGGCAGGTCTCTCTGGCGAGGGGTACATGGTCCCCAGGCACAGCTATGTGTGCTGATGTCGGCAGCTGCGTGGGATCCTCACAGCACAGACGGGGAACTGGGGCCAGCAAGGTTAACCGCATGCCCAGAGCCACAGCCCGTGAGAACCAGCTTTGAACACTTGCGTCTGATTCAGCCTGAGCTTTGCAATGCTGAGCAGCTTCCTGCCCGAGGAGGGGCTGAGCCAGGACCCTGCCAGCTGCTGCTGGGCTCTTCCCACAGCCTCTCTCGGCCCTGGGCAGCACACCCCTTTTCTGTCATTTGCCACCAAAGCCCAGAGTGGCACACAAGGCCGAGATAGAGGGGAGCTGGACAGCCTGTCCCGCTAGCACCCCGGCCCCACCCCTCTGGGACGTCAGACTCCATGGAAGCGACCCCACTACCCGGCAACAGGAGGGCAGTTTCCTGGGGACTGAGCCCCACACCGCCCAGCCCTTGACGCAAGCTTCCTGTGGAGGAGCCAGAGCCGCCACGGCCACAGGGTCTGGACCGAGGTCTGCAGAGGGGCAGACAGGGAAACTGGGGATGGGAAGGCCTCTGCCAGGAGGCATCCGGGGCACAGGGGGCCTGCCCGGCACCTGGCCGCATGCATGTGTGTGTGTGCGTGTCCGTGTGTGCACGCTCCTGTGTCTGGGCTGAGCTGGCCCTGTGTCGTCCGCCCCCCCCAGGCCAGCAGAGAGCCCAGGGTGGATTCGGGGAGTGCTTTGCTCTTTCCCAGGCACCGTGCTTTGCCCAGCCCAGCGCCTCGCCCCTCAGCTCTCTGCTTCCACCCGGTCCTGCACCCCCTGTACCCCCCATGCATGCCCTGTGCCCCCTGCACCTGGAACCCCAGCTCCTCCCTGGGCCACGCAGCTGCGGCAAGAGCAGACGTAGACTCAAACTCTGGTTGGCTGAGCCTGGCCCTGCGGCTGAGGCCGAGCCCACCGGCCGAGGGGGCTGAGGAGCAGACGGCCTGGTCCTGCAGGCCTCGGCCACACGGCCACCAGGGCTCCCAGGAGTCTGCTGCTCCTGCCTTGCTCTTCAGCACCCACAGGGCAGAGGCCTCGGGGTTCCCAGCAAAGGAAGAGGGGCCCAGCGAGGGTGCTGCCCCCTCTGGGGACTGCCAAGGTCAGGGTGAGGAAAGTCGGGGCAGGTTCCAGACTCAGGCTGAACCCCATGGCGTTGGTCTCAGTGAAGCAGTGTGGGCAGAGTCTGGGCCTGGGGGAGACCCCTCCACCTGCCGAGCCAGGTGTCAGGCAGCAACATCTGTCTTGACTCTGTCACAGAGGGAGAAGTGGAAGCTTCCAGGAAGGGGGACACCAGCAATACGACACTTGCATTGTGATATTCCTTGTTTGCCAGGCAGGAGCTTCGGAGCAGAGGCCCACTGAGCCCCCACAGCTGTGGGCCAAGAGAACGGGGCCACTCTCTCTGCTGGCTCTGAATATCAGCCCATCCCTTCTCTGCAGTCACCTGAAGGATGAGAGCCTGGGAAATGTCATTTAATTTCCTTGAAGAGGTGCTGGCTGACCTAGGCTCTCACACTGAGCTATGCTGGGGGCTTTCTCTATAGCTCTTACTGCTCAGAACCCACAGGGCAGCCGTGTTCCCACCTGGGGGCCAGAGCTCTCAGCCTGCACCCTGCAGCCCTGCATCCCCACTCAGGATGACACAAGGCAGGCCTTGGGAGGCCGGGGCAGCTGCGGGACCCACCCTGCCCAGGTTTGCTATGGTACGAGTGCCTCTGACACACTGGGTAGCAGTCAGGGCCCCGGGCTCCTGTGTCCCTTAGAACCAAGCCTGCAGGTCTCTGGGCTGAAGTGTTTCCCCCCAAATCCTCGTACTGAAGCCCTAACTCTGAAGCAGGAGTGTTGAGGGAGCACTCTGGGGGCTCATGCAGCCTAGGGGACACACAGACCATATCCAGAGGGCAGCAGGGCCTTTGGGGTTGATCACCCCAAAGGTCACATGCAAGCCCCGCCTTCTCTATGTGAGGACTCAGCAAGCCAGGAAACGGCCCCTCCAGACAGAGTGGGCCCCTGCTTGGACCTTGGACTCAACCTCAGGGCCGTCAGAATCAAGTTTCGTGTGTCAAGAACCACCAGCTTGTGGTTAGTTAGAGCGGTTAGAATGGACCAATCGGATCTGAGGTGGAAGGCGGTCTTCAGGGAGCAGGACCACCAGGCACAGAGGACACGGCCAGGACAGGGGAGGGGCTGGAGGTGAGGGAGGACGCCTCGGCCAGGGGCAGGGCAGGGCAGGGCAGGGCCTCCAGGGTGTCCCAGCTGAGCTGGGCAGAGCCGCCAGTGGGGGTCTGGAGCGGGATCCCGTCACCAGCGGGGAGCTTGAGGCTAGGCTGGTGGCGGAGAAAGTCAAGAAAAACAACAGTTTCCAACTGAGGAGGAAGACTCAAACAGGAAACATGCCCTGTCCTTGCCTGGCCTCAGAGGGTGGACAGGGACAGGGAGGAGCTGCCCTGGCTTGACCTGCCAGGTCTGGATGAGGTCCCCCCATTCCGCCGTCCCCTCTTTATTATAGCCCTTGGGGTCCCCCAGCTTAACAGACGAACTTGACCTTTTCTTATTTATTTATTTATTGGTACTGGGGATCGAACTCAGGACCTTGCGCTTTCGAAGCAGGCAGCAGCACCACTGAGCTAAATCCCCGGCCCTGTTTTATAGTTTTTTGAGACAAGGTCTCACTTTGTAGTCCAGGCTGGCCTTGACCTCACTGTGTAGCCCAGGCTGGCCTTGAACTCGTGGTGATCCTCCTGCCTCAGCCTCCCAAGTGCTGGGATCACAGGCATGGGCCACCGTGCCAGGCTTGTCTCGTTCTCGGGTCCCATGTTTTCCTCTATGGTGGTCTGCAGCTTCCTGCACATGTCGGACAATCTACTTGGTGGCTCTGTGTGTCTTGGCCTGTGGTGATTGTGGTGAGACATGGTTGGGACATTTTCCTGCAAGATGCCTCATGCTGAAGCCTGGTCTCTGGTCATGGCTGGGTTTGATTCCTGGGCACAGGACCCTGCCTTCGTGTTCCAGAGCTGATAGCTAGCTCTGTGTCAGTTCCCAGCCCCAGGATGCTGTCACCACGTCCCCTGCCCTGGTTTGCTTGCTTAGGACTTGCCTGCAGAGCCAGGGAGGATGCCCCGCCTTCCTCCTCCCACTGCCTCATTCTTCCAGATGCTCTCAGAATTTCCTGCGCATGTGGGCAAGGGGCTGCCTGAGGCCCTGAGTTGCTAACAAGCCCCTGCTGACCTGGCACTGCTGGCCTGAATCCCACACTTCGAACAGCGAGGGCCTCAGGACAGGGCTTGAGCCCAGGGGGAGAAAGGGCCGGGTCTAGGCCTCGGACTCGGTCTGCTGTGTGTTCTTCGCAGGGCGGGTGTTTCCTGATGTCTCACTGGGGACCCAGCTGCTTTGTGGGCAGGAGCAGTTTGTCCACCCAGCCCCTCAGTGGCCCCAGCTCGTGAGTCACTGTGCGGAGCCCATGCTCATCGTGTGACCTGAAGCCTGGTGGCCTCAGACCTGGGGACAGCTAGGGCACCGCCATGCCTGGGTCACCCCAGCACCTGTTCCCAGCCCCCTCCTGCTGGTCAGGCCCTGTTGGAGTGCTGGGGAGACCCAGCATGCAGCTGAAGCACCCTGTGTTCAGTGTCTGCCAGCCCTCCGGGGTCACACTGTGGAAGGAGGGATGGGACGTGCTGGGACCACTGTCTAAGGCCACACTCAGGTCTGAGGTCCCTGTGGGCCGTCCGTGTGTGTTGTGGCGTGAGCAGCCAGATTCAGACCCTCAGCCAGCACTCCGGGCCCAGGGCAGGTGGGTGATGTGTGGACGGGTGACGGGAGACATCGAGGGGGTTTCTGGGTTTCCTGACTGTGGGGACGTTTGTCAAGGCTCCTGCCACGTCCATGCCTGTGACAGGGCTCAGGGCTTTGTGATGTTTTTGGCCACTGGGTCATCTGGCTGTGCAGTGAGCCGTAGTGCAGATGAACAGTTCCCCATGGGGCTCCACTGACCCACAGTGGGGCTGAGGTCAGGTGTGATCTGCCCACGGAAAGGCCAGTGTGTGCGTGCGTGCATGCGTGTGTGTGTGTTTGCACGCACATCGGGGGAGACAGGATACATAGATGTAGACATTTAATTTCTGCTAACATAGCCACAGGCCCTGTCAAGGCACTATCACATCCATCCCAAAATGAGCAATAAGAGGGATTGTTTTCTGAGTGAAGTGCCTGGGGCAAAGTCATTTAATTAAAAAATGCTGCAATTTAAGATGCAGGCAGGAGGCTGAGGGGGATTTCCAGCTGAGGTGGGGACCCTGCCATCAGCCCCCAGGCTGATAGAGATGGTGCCGGGATTCACAGGCTCACCTCCGTGTGGGTCCCAGAGCCCTGGGTCTGATGGCCATGAGTGGGGAGCAGGGACAGGGAGGGAGCCAGACAGAGGCCTGTGCAGCGAGGCAATGTGCACATCTAGCCACAGTCACAGAGACAGGAGAGGACGGCCACGCCGACAAGAAAGAGAGCACAGGGGACCAGGGACACCACAAAGAACTGGGGCACAGGATTGAAGGAAAGTTTTCCTTGCTGGGATGAGGGATCAGAAAAGGATCCTGCTGCATGATGGATCAGAAGAAGACCCTGAGGGGTGAGAGATGGAAGAAAGCCCTGCAGGGGGGAGGGGGGAGGAGCACCCTGGGGGGGAGGAGTAGCCCAGAGTCCTCTGGGGACTCCACTGTCACTTGGCCAGGTGTGGAGCAAGCTGGGCCCATCCCACAGCCCTCTGGCCTGGACCCCATTGCTCTCCCATCCAGGGCGAGGAAAACTGCTTTGGGTCACTGCCCTCTTGGCTCCTGGCCTTTGGCACTGTGGCAGGAGTCAGGGTAAAGTGAGTCAGCAGCCCTGCCCCTCCGGGCTGAGCCCGGCTCGTCTAGGTTTGCTGATGTGGATGCAGATGTGGAGCCCATGCTCTTCACCAGCACCACTCCCTGCCTCTGCTGGCTCCAAAGGAACAGAGACCTAGAATGATTTTCACGAGTGCAAGGGAAGCGCTCTCCTTGCCTGGTGCTTTTTCCTTCCTTCCTCCCTCCATCCTTCCTTTTTGTGCTTTCCTTGTGCTCTCTGGAACCCCGTCCACGATGCTGTCCTGTCTCAGCTTCACCTGTCTGCCTGTGGAGACTGCTTAGCTCCAGCAGGTCACCCTAGCGGGCCCACCCCGCCCACCATGACCCCCGTGACAGCACCCTGTCCCCAGGAAGGTTGCCGCCCGCCACCCGGCTTCACCTGCACACATCCAGTGTCTCCACTGCACGCCTCCCTGCAGCCTGCCCAGGCCTGGCAGCGCCCACGGCTCCAGCTTCAGCTCTACTGGGAGTCAGCTGGAAGCGGGGTTCTACTGGAGAGAAAGGTGAGTACCCAGGCGCTACTGAGGTGCGAGTGAAGACCGGGTGAGACGCCCAGCACCGGCGATGCGGGCGTGCACGTGTGTGCGTGCGCGTGCGTGTGCACCCAGGTGTGGGCGCAGGGCGGGCAGCCCGGAGTGGGGGCCTTGGGGACCTCGGGACCAGCCAGGGAGGGGCTGTCCTGGGCACGTGCTGGGGAGCAGCCTCTCCTGGCGAGCACAGTACGAGGCTGCCGGCGCCGGTTACAGTGGCAGATGACGGTGGCCTGGGTGGGGTGGCGGCTGTGTGGGTGTCCAGGGAGGCAGGTGTGGGAGTGCGTCACAGAAGACCCGTCAGCACGCGACCTGAGGCTGCACGAGGGTGACGACAGAGGTCCCCAGGGTGGGGCGCTCGGCTCTGAGCAGGAGGTGGCAGCGCGGACACAGCCCTCCCCCCACGCAGCCCAGGACCCGCGCGGAGCAGCTCCAGAGAGTCGCCACGCCCAAGGGCTCCGGAAGGGCTGAGGGCCATCACCTCGCCCGGGACGTGGGGTCCCACGGGGACGCGTCGCGTCAGGGCCTTAGGAGGAGGAGGACCCTGTTCCAGGGGGCCAAGGGGCCTGGCAGGGGTGGGAGTGTTTGTCCCTGTGCGGCCTATGGCACAGGGTGAAGTTTCAGGCTCCTGGACCGGACCAAGACCACTGTGGACAGTGGACAGTGTTGTTTTCTATGCCTCATCCTCTCCAAAAGTGCCTCTCACGCTGCCATTTATTTAAAGCCGCTGGGATCTAAGGCAGTGTTAATATATTTGGAGGCCAAGTTTTCTAAAGCTTCCCTGGGCTGGGCTGCCCCTGACTCCACGTGGTCTCAGCGTCAGCTGCTTCCCCTGCTGACCTGCGCTGCTCACCCCATGCTGGGAAGAACACCGAGGCCTGCTTCACAGGCTCCTCCGCTGCTGCGGCCCCTGCCCTGACCCCAGCACAACCAGTGCAAATCAGGTTTCAGGGGCATCAAAATTACATGCACCGACTTGCCCCAGAGGGCAAGGGAGATTTTCATTTCCCGTCTCTCTGATCCTGACTCTGGGCCTGACCTTGTCCACTGGCCTGAGGATGCCTTTTGCACACAGGATGAGAGCAGGGACCACAAGGCCCAGGCTTCCCTTTGGAGACTGGCATGTGTTTCTGTTCCCGGAAACACCCAAGCACCAGGGGTCACACGGGACCTGGGATGCCCTGCTCAGGTCTCCCTCCAATTCTAGCAGAAATTTCCAGAATGAGCCACCTGCGTGAGCCACCCAGGAGCTTGATGTCTGTGCAGACACCACCAGCTCTGCTGCAAACACAGAGCAGACGCCTGTTTATTCTCAGGGTTGCTTAAGCCAGACCCATGACCTCAAAAAATGCCTGTAATGCATTTTTATTTCTATCTCGTTTGTCCACTGAATTCATCTCTATTAAATGCAAATAAAACTGATGACAAAACTCATAGCACATACGACTCCAGAGGAACAAAGCCGTGAGCCCCAGTGCATTTTTGATCAAAACCAGCCCATCTCACTATGAAACATTTGCAGAGGGACACACGAACATTCCCACTGCAGTGCTACTAACTGAGGGCCTTCAGCTTCTTATTCATCTATTTTAATGGCTTTTGCAGTGGACATCTAAGATTAGGCTCTGTGCATCTAGTTCCTACCGCCCAGTTTTGTCACAGGAAGACGGAAGTGTCTGGTCATGCGAGGTACTGATAGGGCTGTGTTCAGTGTCTCCCAGAGATTCTTGGCAGGTGGAGAAATAAGCAAATACAAACCCAACAGACTACGGGTGTTGAGCTGTTGGGAGAAACCAGAGGACCGCAGCTCTGACCCCAGGACTGTTAACTCCTCAACCTCGTCACTTTCCTCATCACTGGGGCAAAATACCCAACACTCAACCTTCAAGGAGGAGGCGTTTATTTCGGTTCATGTTTTAGAAGTTTCAGTCCTTGCTTGGTGGGCAGCATGGTGGGAGATTCTGGGTGGAGAAAAGCTACCCAGCATGGCAGTCAGGAAGCAGAAAGAGAGGGGGGAGCTGGGGAGGGAGACGCACCCTTCTAGGCCCCACCCCCAGTGACCCGCCTCTGGGCCAGACCCCAGCCCTGAGCAGGAAGTCAGGAACAAACCCTATGATCCAGTCACCTTCCAAGCACATCCAGCTCAGGGGCCTCTTTAGATCTGAGCCATAACATTGCTCAAGGTTGCAGTGATGTAATGGTGGCACTTCCTCTGCTGTGCCTGGATCTGCAGCTCTACACACAAAGAAGGGAGAGCAATCAGAAGAACTCCTGGGTTGAGGAAGAAGAGAAAGACAGAGTGAAGGAGAGGGCACTCTGGAGGCCTCTTCCGGGCCCAAGTGACCCCCACACCGGTGCTGGGTAGCTGCATGTGTGTGGCAGGCTCTGGTGGTGGCCACTGGACACAGGTTGGGCCACAGGCCCCCACCTGGCTACCCTCCTGGGGGCACTTATGCCCCACGAGAGTGGACAAGGCAGAGATGTGGAAGGCTCTTAAGTTGTTTGCATTTTAGAGTTCACAAAATACCTCCCTATCCAGCCTGTTTGTCCACAGCCTGTTTAATATTCCATAAAGCCAGAGCCTCAGAGCTGGAAGGAATCTCAGGGGATGGCTAATCTTACTTCAGCTGGCTCACAACATCTCTGAAAAGATGAAATAGACTCAAACAAGGACGACCTGAGTGTGCAGGAGTAACCACCAGTGGGGTAGACAAATCACTCACTTCTTCCACTCTGATCCTTGTCCTGAGGATTCCCCAAGGTCACCTGGCCCAGGTGGCACTGCAGGGCTGGACCTGGCTCAGCTCCACTGGTCAGTTTGAGAGGAGGGCAAAACCCACTTAGAAAAGCTGGTGTGGGTGCAGGGTCGACTCCGGGCAGGTGTGGACACCTCAGTCCCATGGTGTCTGGGTCGGATCCAGCCAGGGGGAGGTGGCCGGGGCTTGACAGTGGTTCCTCCAGACAAGAGCCACCACAGCTGGAGCCAGGGCGTCCACGGAAAGGCTGGAGAAATATCACAACCTTGCAAGTTCCGAGAGAATAATAGATGAAACAGAACAGAAATAACCCTGGGAGACGAAAGTGATTTTTTGTTGTTTTGTGCTTGGTTTGGAACCTTAAGGAATCCTGCTGGGCAGGGAAGTGGGGACCCCCTTGCTTCTGGGCCAGATTCTTCTAGAAATAACAGAATGGGGAGGGGAAAGAAGCAATTCCTTGGGGCTGGAGAGGGGCAAGGTGCCCAGAAGGGTTTGAGAGACCGGCGATTCCATTGCAGAGCCAAGGGGCTCCAGGGTGCTCATCCAGAGAGATTCTCCCGAGGCTTTGAGGAGTTTTGCACTTCGGAGAGAAACCCTTGCTCACTTTCATTTGGCCAGACTGGGATTAAACGCAGGCAATTTTTAAAAGTCAAAGCAGGAGCTCCGGTGGCTTAGTCAGTTAGCACGCGGCACTTAGAAAGTCAAAGCAAGCTCTGAAGATGATGCCTATTTCTCCTTCTCTTAGATTTTTCCTTTTGTCCTTTGTTTCAGTGATCTGCAACACACGGGGAGTCAAGCTTCTGAAAAGTCCACCTGCAGAGGCGATTCGGGCCTGTCAGTCTCCCGGGCCCCCTCACAGAGCCTGGCGCAGGTAAACCCCGGTGCTCTGAGGACTGGATCAGGTTGGCCGCTGCCTGGAGCTGTGTCTCTTTCCCCGACCCGCTCCCACCCCCGCTGCTCAGCCTGACTCTTCATGTTTAGGATTTAATTTTCCTTCCTGGGCAGCGGGCTCTCTGGCCAAGACAGAAGTTGATTCTGTGTGTGGAGAGATTCAAATGCAGCCAGGCCTTAGGAAGGTTTTTTCTCTTTGAATCTCACTGAAATCCACAGAGTGGGCTGCACTGGCTCCTTGGAGGGGGAGGAGGAGGACAGAGGAGGAGGAGGACAGAGGAGCTGGGTACACCTCCTTGGTCCCCAGCAGCCTGTGGCCTGCCTGGGTGACTGGCGCTTCCCTGGAGCATTTGGGGTCCCAGCAGGCTGTGCAGAATTCTAAGGTGGCCCCCGTGTGAAGGCCTCCAGCCTTCTGGGTGTGCAGGCTCTCGGGGCGCCAGGGATTCGGGTATGATTTGGATGTGACAGACAGGCCCTCCTGGGGTCAGGCCCCTCACTCACTTGTTTATTTTTGACAAAGCAGAGGGAGCTTTCTGCTGCTGCCAGCTGTGTGCTGGTGGAAAGGGGGCTTGTGCTGAGTGGCCCTGGACAGTAGGCGCCCCGCTGGCCTGGCCCACAAGCCCCGGCGATGGCTGTTGAGAAGTGGAAAACCAGATGAACAGGAGCTCCACTCTGCCTGGCTGGATGGGCGTTGCGGGGTGCCCTGTTGTGAGGGCCCTGTCCCATCCTGGGGGCATGGGATGGAGGACCAGGGACAGCGTGGACTGTGGACAGTGTGGACAGAAGTGTGGGCTGTGTGCTGCTCCCAGCCCGAGGCTCCAGCAGACAGAAGCAGCGGAGTACCTCTGTCACCGGTATCACTCCCTGTCCCCCAAAGCCACCTCCCTTGGGGGTGGGGTACACAGATGGGCTTCACAGGACAGCTGTGAGGACTGGATGGGGCACTCACAGGGGATGGGGGTGCCAGAGTGGCAGCAGCCCCCGGGTGGGTGGATGAGGCAGTGCAGTGGGTATTGGAGGTGGCAGTCACCAGGGCGCGGACCCCGCACGCTGGCCGAGCAGGAGGGCTGGTGGGATGGATGTGGACACCCAGGGCTGTGTGCCTCTGGCTCTTCCCACTGGACATGCACCGCGATGATCTGCTAGCTGGTGTGCGCCTAGGGGTAGGAGCGGCTCGTGTGACGCAGTGTCCTTTCCCGCTCGGTGTCACCTGCTCTGAACCTCAGTGTGAGGACGCAGCTGGGTGGGCCGTCTCCTCTGCCAGGATCTTGTGCCCAGGGAAGGCTCGGAGACAGTTCTGTCCTGAACGAGTCAGCTTGTGCATTGGTTTTTGTTTATTTTCTACACTTGAATGAGTCTTAAAATGCTACAAACTAGGAGATTCCACCTAGGAATCAGGATTTTTATCTTTCTGGGGAACCAAACAGCCTGGAATGCAGCCCTGGGGAGGGCGATGGGCCGAGTCTTGCTGCCCCTCTGGGTAGTGAAAGGCTCTCCAGCACCACATCGCCATGGAAACCACATCCTGGTGGTCGCCTTGGGTCCCTGTGGCCCATGTGCAGCTGAGTCCTTGCTGCCCTTCCTCTCACCAGGGCCCTTTAGCATCACCATCTCCATGGAAACCCATCACTCACTTCCCTCCCCATCCCGAGGTCCACGCTCTGGGCACTGAGAATGCTGTGCTGACTCCAATCCAGTTGGTCGGTGTCTGTTCCCTGGGTCCTCGGTTACCTTGAGCGTCACCTTGGCTTGCTGCGTCTGTTTGTGCTGCTACGTTAACACAGCAGGACTCCTTCCTGTGGCTTTTGAGGACTGTCGGTAGAGGGCGATTCCCCTCTTGAGCTCCAAGCCCAGAAGAGAGCTGGCCTGTGTCCACAGCAATCTTGCTCTTCTGAAAGGGGATGAATTTAAAAATCAGAAACGTGCATGGGAACTGAGGCACTCCGGGGACAGAGCAGCAGACTCCCGCCAGTTACACCATTGCCGGGCAGCTGGCCCAAGGTCATACACACATACACAAGGAGGCACTGGGATTCGAACCTGTTGTTCTGAGTCTGTTACAGGGCAGCTGCCTGCACGTCCTGCTGGGCCTCAACTGGATTGTCTGTTACTTGTGGCCAGGGTGATATTTCAATTCTGCAAGGGGTCTCCCTTGTAGGTGCCAGAATCAGGCTATAGCATTCAATAACGAATTGAGAATTTCATCCCCCGCAAAGATCACTGTCTCCATCATTTGAATGATATATTAAATTCCAAACCCAGCTTCCAGCTGAGCAACCTCCTTTGCCATTTGCAGTCCTTTCCCTTTGTCTCTGAGGTTTGCAAGGGCTGTGGATTACAAAGGCGTTTCCCTGGCGGGCTCTGGAGCCCCCTCTCCAGCCACTCCACCCAGCCAGGGAGCCTCTCTCCCTCCAGCTGCCCTTCTGTGTGATCGCATAAGAATCTCTGAAGATGAGGTGGTGGCCTGACTGGCATCCTCACCCCCGGCACGGCATGGCCTTCACCTTCTTGATCTGTGGCAGCAAAGCCCTGGTGGGAGGGGCAGGTCTCACAGAGCAAGGGCATCTGAGGCCAAGCGGATCTTGGTGTAGCGTAGCGTGCAGCACACAGCAGTGCACCCCTGAGAAGGAGGGTCGAGTTCAAAGGAGCAGACATGCATTCCGGGGAGGGGAGAGATGGTCCAGCTCTCATGCCGCCCGTGATTGCCAGCAGCAAGGACAGCAGTGCCTGTGCCTGGTGGAGCTCAGAGTGAGCCCTGACCTTGGCCCAGGGTCTCCTCACTTTGCTTCCTTGTGCAGTGAATTTCTCCTTTTCACTACGGGAATGACCGTGTCAGAGGTGGTGTGGAAGCACACGGTCCACGTACCTTTCTAAAGACTGCCCTTGCCTGATGGTGACTCATGTGCCTCAGAACCCGAGCCACTGTTTTGTTTGCAGGAGCAGCTTGGGGAGCAACACTTATGTTCATGAAATGCTGGTTGCTGCCAAGGTTGTGATCTTACTGAGAAAATCACAGAGGAAAAGCTCAATCTGCTTTATGGACAGAAGTGATGTCAAAGAAGTATCCTTGCAAGTGACCTTGACTTCATTTCTACCACTACATCCACCTCATTCCATCCACCCCCACATCTTGCCAGCCTCCTGTTCATCCATTCACCCATCCTATCCCATCCACCCCATTCCTGCTACCCTAGTCAGTCCATTCCATTGTCTTAGTCCATTTGCTCTGCCATAACAAAGATACCATGGACTGGGAAGCTTAAACACTACACATTTACCTTTCACAATTCTGGAGGCTGGGAAGTCCCAGGAGCCTTCTCCTCCTCCTCCTCCTCTTTCTCCCCCCCCCCCCACCTTCTCCTCCTGACTTCCACACTCTGTCCACAGCACCACTGTGTGGCGTTTCCTGAGCCAGCTGGCACATTCCCATCTCTCTCCCCTTGAATCTGTCAGCATGATGGTTCTGCTTATGGATTTGCAGTTATTGAGCGAGTCTGGAGTCTGGCATCTCTGGAGCAGACTCCCTCAGCCACTGTGTATCAATCAGTGTTGCTGAGATGTGTTTGCCAACATGTGGTCTGTGTTCAGGAGGGTAGTGGTTTTGTTTCATTTGTATGCTTTTTTTCTCTGTTATTCTTGTGTCAGGGCAACACTAACCTCTGAAATAATCTGGAAAATGTTTCCTCACTTTCTATTTCCAGGAAACATTTTTAAGTCAATACCAATTTCTGTTTAGGCTTTGTTAGAGTGCTCCTGTGGGCTCCCCTGGAAACTTTGTATTCAACAATATTTAATTATAGATTCAATTTCTTTAATAGTTGCAGAGATAATCAAATTATGTGGTTCATCTAGGGTGAGTTGTGGTAATTTGTATTTTCCTAGGATTTGTCTGTGAGTGCAGACTGTTTACCAGAACCTGCTCTCAGGGGTCTGTAGGGTCCTGATTTATCTCCTGCTTTATTCTTAACAGTAGCAAATTGTTTCTTCTCTATTTTTGCAAAAATTTGTCAAATTCATTGATAGTTTCAAAGAGCCAATTGTTTTTGTCCCAAGCTGTACCTATATGAAAGCATCATGTTGAACATCAGGAATATATACAATTTTCATTTGCTAATTTTATCTGACCAATCCTGGAGGAGACAAAGGACTTACTCTTTTATTGATTTTTCTCGTTTTCCTGCTTACAATGTCATTGCTTCCTACTCTTTATTTCCTTTCTTCTTTTTGCATGGGGTTTATTTTGATCTTCTTTTCCTATGTTGTTTTGGGAAGAGACAAGAGGACTGAGGTGGCCCCTTTGCCTTGTGAGTGTGAGCGAAGTAACGGAGCCCTAAGACCCATCGATAACCAACTTTGAGGAGGTCACAGGATTTGTCACTGACTGTTGTGTGCGTCTGTTCTTTACCTGTGGCTCTCCCTGGCGGTGAACTGTACTTGTAGGCCAGTCACATTCCCACACCGTGGTCTGTGAAACCTGAGCCATGTTGCTGGGGACTGGCGCTCATGAACTAAACCAGTGCGGCTGAAATTAGTGCACTGCAGAATCATTCAAAGCAAAGAGGACCTGTTTTTAATGATTTTTATTTTTTTGGTTGTTTTGAGACAGGGTCTTGCTATGTAGCTCAGGCTGGCCTCAAACTCATGGTGATCCTCCTGCCTTAGCTTCCTGAGTGCTGGGATTATAGGTGTGCACCACCACACCTCCCAGGGACCTATTTTTAAAATTGTGGCATCAAACTGGAGGTTGATGTGCTATTGTAAGATAAAACGTAGAGGAGTTCCACATACCCTTCACATTCTACAAAATGTCACACATAACACAATGTCACGTGTAGGATATTGACACTGATGCAGTTCAGTGATCTCACTCAGATTCCCCCATTTTATTTATCTTTCCTTATCTTGCATCTGTGTGTGTTTTAGTCACTTTCTTGTTGCTGGGACACAATACCTGGCAGTCACAAGTGAAAGGAGGACAGTTTTATTTCAGCTCACACTTTGTAGAGGCTTCAGTCCCTATCAGCTGGCTCCAAGGTGGGCGGCACGGCATAGAGACATGGTGGAGGGGAGAGCTCATGGCATGGCAGCAGAAAGTAACCGGGCTGGGAGGGAGGAGGAGGAGGGAGACTGACTCTTGCAGGCCACGCCTACAGTGACCCCTCTTACACCAGCTCCACCTCTCAACATTGCACCCGGCTATAAACCCTGGGTGCACTAATCCACTGTCATGCACTCGCGATTCAGTCACTGCCAGAAGCCCCGCCAATGAGTGCATGAGGCTTCAGGGGACACTTAGATACAAGTCATAAGAGTGTGTGTCTTAGTCCTGTCACCCGTCTGAGTCCCTATATCCTCTACTACAGTCAAACCGTGAACCTTTCCTTTCACTGCTTATTTAAATAATCACATCTGCCTCCTTCCAATACCACAACCCCACTGCTACCCAGGCCCCCACTATTCCACCTCCCATTACTCAGAAGAATTAACTAAGTGGGAAACATGTGCAAACCTCCACACTGGCTTTTCCCTGTCAGCACAGTTCCCTGGAGATTTGTCCACGGTTTTGCAATGCCACCATCTATTCCTTTCCACTGCTGAACAGCACCTGCAGCACGGGTGCCCTGTGATGGGTCTCCCCACCACCTGCTGATGGACACCTGGGGTGTTTCAAGTTTGGGCTACCAGGACTAAAGCTGCTCTAAACATTTGTGTCTACGTTTCTGTGAGACCAGAAATCTTCTTCACTGGGTGACAAACAGGTGGATTGCATCGTCACCTCATCTGCTCTTTTGAGGGGCTGCCAGACTGCTTTCCAGGATGGCTGCAACATTTTACCTTCCCGATGTTGACCACCTTTTCGTGGGCTTATCAGCCACTTGCATGCCCTTCAGTGGAAACATCTGTGCCTGTACTTAGCCCATTTTCCAGGTGGCCTGTTCGTATTTTACTGTTGAAATTAGAGAGTTCTCAATGCCTTCTAGACACTAGTCTGCCTCCCCACCCCAGCCCTTCTGAAGCTGCCCTTCTAGGCGGCTGCTCAGGTCCAGATGAAGGGTCTGCCCTCTGACACCAGCTCGACCCTGTCCGTGCCTGTGCTTGGGGAGGCAGTGGTGGATTGTGAAGAGGTGCTGACCCCGCGGGGGTGGGCAGCCACGCCGTGGACCTTAGACTCCACTCCGCGTCACATTTGGTGCCACACTGGAAATCAGTTGTGGTCCTGATGGCTTTATTTGGAGGTGCAGCAGGGCAGTGTCATGTCAGTGCAGGAAAGTGTGTCCTCTTGTCCTTGCTTGATGCCCAAGCTCTTATGCATCAGGCCCACGTTGTTCTTTGTTACTGTCTCAGTCACTTTTTTGTTGCTGGGACAAAATACTCAACATCCACAATTTAAAAGACCAAGTTTGTTTGGGTTCACAGTTTGCTAAGTTTCCGTCCATGATTGGCTGGTTCCAATGCAGAAATGTCATGGTGGAGGACAGAGCTCAATCACAGTGGCCAGGAAGCAGCGAGAGAAGGGAGGAGCCATGGGGGGAGATGCACTGCAGTGACATGCAAGGACTCACCTCTTCTGACCACACTCAGCCACTCTCCTGACCAGTGACGAACCCACTGATGAGCACAGGACTCCAAGGTCCAATCAGCCTTCAGAGCCCCCACCTCTCGGTGCCTGAGGACCTGGGGCTTTCTAGGTCTGAATCATAACATTCTGCCCTGGCTCTCAAAAGACACACATTCCTTGAAGTAAAATTCATTTAGTTCATCTCTAAGTGTTTGACAGTCCCAGCATTGCTGAGAAGTCCAAGTCCAAAGTCTTCTCTGAGACTCAAGGCAAACTCTTAGATATCAGGCCCCTAAAAATCAAAAGGGAGGGGTACGGGGATGGAGAGGAATAGGACCAAAGCTGGCCACAGTCCCGCAGGGCAAACTTTAAATCCTGTAATTGTATGTCCAGCACCCAGGGCATTTTGGCCAGATGTGAGCCCCAAGGGGCTTGGGCAGCTGTGCCCCAGCTGCGATGCTAGTTGCAGCCCTCACGGTTGCTCTCTTGGGGGTGCTGTACTCACCATCCGAGGCTTTCCCAGTAAAGGTTCTGTTCCTGGCCTCTCTCAGTTCTTGGGGTCTCCACTGCACTTTTGGTTTTCACTCTCACAGCTTCATGTACTGCCCTTTCAGGGGCACACTGCCTGACCTCCTTCTGGAGTCTAGATAGACGCTTCCTTCATGCCACAATTGTTGCACTCTGCATGTGCATAAAACCAGAACCTTGTGGATGATGCCAGCTGGAGCAGTAGTTGGGCCCCCTTGAATCACAGTTGCAGAAGACTCTGAGTGCTGAATGGCTGAGCACTGCGAACTGATTCCCAGGGAACCAATTCCCTGGGTGACCCTTCTGGCCATCTGACTAAAGGCTGCCAACAGTGCCCATACTACAGCCTGAATGTTGGGGCACCTGGACATTTCCTTAGCCAGATTAATTAGTCTGCCACCCTGACTCTCAGTCTCCCCTGATGTCTCAGGACATAGGCAAAAAGTAGACACATTTTCTGCCAGAGCATAACATACATGGCCTCTAGCTGAACGGAGTACTTGTTCCCGGCTGAAACCTGACTCTGGCCTTCACTGTCTACATTTCTACGTGCATTCTGGTCTTCTGAGATCTGGCCAGAATCTCCCATTGAGCTTGGCTTATAGCATTCTATGGCTTTTCTAGCTGGCATCTACAAAACTTTCCAAATTCCTGCTGGTAACCAGTTCCAAAGGCTTCTAAACCATATGGTAAGGTAGTCACAGCAGTGACCCCATTCCTAGCATCAAAATCTGTCTTAGTCACTTTCTTGTTGCTGGGACAAACTTAAAGGCGACATTCACAACTTAAAGGAGAGTTTTATTTTGTGTCACAATTTCATAAGTTTCAGTTTAGGATTGGCTGGTTCCAATGCAGAAAGTGGCATGGTGGAATGGCCTGCCACAGAGAAGAGCTGCTCATTCATGGTGGCTGGGGAACAGAGAGAGGGGGGAACTAGGGAGGAAGAGACATCGTTGCAGATTACACCCACAATGATTCACCCTCCTGACCGTGCCCCACCTTCTGACAGCACACTCAGTCACCAGACTGAGCAGTGGATAAATACAGTATCCTCCAAAAGCACTGTTTTTAGGTACATGAGAATTTGGGGGACACTCTAAATCTAAACCCTAACAGTCACCTGCTGTTAGCTCTGGCTGCCCAGGGTGTGTCGGGAAAGTTCTGGCCATCCTATGACTCAGTTTTTCTGTTAGCTTCTTCACCTCACTCTCACTGCCCTCGTGGAGCTGCATTACCAAACAGTGAGACTCCTCGGGTTAAAAAAACTCCAGGTGAGCCTTGAAAGCCACAGTGTCCTTTGCTTTCAAGCAACAGACACCACTTCAGTTGACTCTGGCCAGAAGCTTCTAGAATGGGAGACAGGGGACTGGAATACCAAATACTGAGGAATGTCCATTTAGACTGAAGGAGTGCTGGACACAAAACTGATGTTCTCATAATTGTATTATAATTGTACATTATATCCCCGTGTTGCTCATTGCGCTATGTCAACCTGACTTGAGTAAGAACCGCCTAGCAGATTAGTAGGCTCTGGGTGTGTCTGTGGATGATTGATGTGTAGGCCACCAAATTGAGGGGAAGACCCACCCCGACTGTGGTGGTCCCAACCAATAGGCTTGTAGCTTAGATGCAATAAAAAGAGAAAGAAGGGTGTGTTTCCCTTTTCTGGAGGTGTCCTCATCTGTGTTGTTGCCTTTGGACCTTGGTCTCCAGTTCCCTCAGCCTTCCAATGCAGAGTATGTGGCTTTCCAACACGGCTCCCGCCTGCGACTCTGCAGCAAGTCCAGGCCTTGCACCCCCGACTGCTTCTGGATCCTCTGGCTCTCAGGCGTGCAGCTCGCCACTTTGGGTTCTTACAACCTGATCTGGCAGATGCCACTGTGACTCTTCTGCTTCTGATCCTGCCAGCCCACTTCCCAAGCCCTGTGTGTAAGCACACGTGTGTTTACATTGAATCTGTTCCATAGAATCCTAACTCACTACTGCAGTCTCTAACAGGTGATGTTATTAGATGCCCCAGGGACCCTGAAGCTTGCTCAGTGGAGATAAACCACGGGAAGTTTATCTTTCTGTCTTCATCCATGCAGGACCACCCAGGCGTCAGCCTCCTGCTGTGCTCCAGCCCACACCAGCCCAGGAACTGCGACACAGTCGGAGCAGCCTGGCTGAGAGTGCAGGCCAGAGGCATGTAGACCACAGCCGAGAGCGTGGCTGTGCACGGTGAGCCAGATCCAAACATTAGTGTCGCCACACGGAGCTCTCCTGTCTTCCTCCACTTCCTTCAATTTACCCCATCTGGCAGCACCAGGCTGTATGCCCACATCAGATCAAAATCCATTTGCGTCCCCTGGAGGGGAGGGGAGGAGGGGAGCGAGCACTCACTGACCAGGGTGCATTGCTTCTGGGCACCACTTCCGTTCCCAACCCTGAAGGACAAGCAGGGTGGGGTCCCTGGATCGCCCTCCCTCTGCAGAGCCTGGAAACACCGAGTGCCTCTGGCTGGTTTCTGTTGCTGTAACTGCTCTTCGGAGCTGGTGACTTATAAACAACAGAAGCTCATGTGGCCGGGGTTGGGGGGCGGTGGGGGGGTGCACTGGAGTCCATGCCTGAGGGCCTGCTCGAGGTTCGGGCCTCTGTGCGGTGCCAGCCTCCGCAGGGGTGGAAGGGCAGGAAGACCTGCAGGGCGAGGCTGCCCTCTCAGCTCCAGCCCATCGTGGTCAGCATCGAAGACGTCCTGCCCCAGCTCTCCCACCCACCCTCCCAGCCCATGCTCTTGGGGACCCGGGACCCCGAAGCGTGCCCCTGAGCCCTGTCCTCGTGGATTACCTAGGCCCTCAGTGGGCCCCGTGCTGCCGGAAGTCGCTGTCTCTGTCAGTGTGTGGGCTCATTAAACTGCGTGCTGGAGAGCACTCACTGCGAATGAGGCTTCTCTGGGTTTTAACATTTAATCTCTGTTTCCCGGGGTCCAGACACCACGTCTGGTGCCTCAGGAGGAGCTTGCAGAAGAGGACGGGGCCAGAGATGGCAGAAACGTGGCCCAGCCAGGGTGGCCTGGCCATGACCACTGGGCCCAGAGGTGCTCAGCTCACTCCGACCCGGCCTCCTCCTGCTCCTCCTCCTCCTCCTCCTCAGAGCCCTGGGTGAGGTGCACGGTGGAGCCCGAGGCAAGTGCCGTTCTCTAGTGACAACCACGCACCATCACGGTTCCCTGCCCTTCTGCGAAGGCTGGGGCCTGGGGGTCTTCGGGGAGTCGGCCTGAGCGCCCTCTCCCAGCTCTGGACTGTCGTCAGGTGCTTGTGGGGTGCAGAGCCAGCTGTCGAGGGGTGAGGAAGCTCTGCACTCAGCGAGTGGCCCACAGTCCTCACCAGCCTGGCCAGGAGACCCCTCTCCTCCCCTCCAGCTGCCCTGGGGCCCAACCCCCGCTCAGGGCCGGTCCGATGCAGAGCGCCCTGGGCCCGCTTCTTCCCACTGTGGCGCCAGCTCCCTGCACCTTTTCCTGCTGGGCCCCGCAGGGCTCCTGGGACACAGTAGGTGCTCAGTAGGCATCTGTAGAATGGACGGGTGAGCTCTGAACCACTACTCCTACGGACGGGAGAGCAGAGGTGTGGAGGGGCCCAACCGCAACCGTAGGCCCCGGAGATGCCAGAGCCATGGTGGCTGCTTGTGGGGACAGCTGGACTTCCGCTCCCCGCGGGGCCACTGTCCCCTCTGCCTGCACCTGCGGGCGGCTGCTGGGCTCCCAGCAGGGGCTTTGCCAGAGCCCACATTTATACACAGCCGCTCAGCTGCTGTCTGCAGAGCCTGGAAGACAGATTCTCCCAAGTTGGTCACAAGACTGCTAAATGGGAAGACTGCCATGGCCTGTTGGGAAGCAGGCGCCCGCCGAGATAAACGCCGGTCACAGGAGAGCAAGGAGAAGCCGACACGGGGCCAGTTTGGGTTCCGGCACCGGAGTGAGGGAGCTGCGGAGAGTGCTGGTGACAGGGGTGCCGCTCCGGCTCTGCCCATTGTAATGGCCCCAGAGGGCAGGCAGGGTCATCGATGTGCCTCCAGCGCAGCTCGGAGGGTTGGGCTGTGTCCTGGAAAGTCCCCTGCACCCCTCGCTTTCTCTAATAGAAATGTGATGGGCAAGCCTCAGTGTCGGGGTGCGAGCCGGGCTGTCCTTCAGGTCCGCGGCTTACCGGGTGAGGCCCCGCCCACAGAGGAAGAGGAAGTGGGGCAGTGCTAGGACCCTTCAGGAAGGCGGGAGGGAAGCGTGGCCCAACAGGAAGGGAAACACGGGGGACATCGGACGTCCCGCCCCAGAGGACGGCGGGCCTGGGCTGTCTGTGGATGTCGCCGGGGAGCGGCGTCCCGAGGCCTCTGTAGCCTGTGTTGCGAGGGCTGAGAGACAGAGACAGAGGGAGGAGAGCGGGAGTCCATCACTCACTCGTATTGACCATAAACTCCGTGGGCCAGACGTAGTTGGAGCTATAAAGAGTGTCATAAACTGCAAAGGAGACTTTCCGGCGGTGGAGAGGCCCTGGCTCTGGGAAGTGGGCCTAGGGACCGGCCAGGTGGGAGGCGATGCAGCCGGCTGTCAGAAGGGCGGCCTTGCAGGAAGCTGGGCGTTTCGAACAATCTCGGAGCCACGTGCGGGGCAGCAGCATGCACAGGTCCGGAGGACGGGTAGGCGAGCCACGCGGGGCTGGGCAGTGAGTCGGCGTGAAGTCCACGGAGGTCCTGGGAAGCTGCAGCACCTCAGAGCCAGGGAGGAGTTGAGAGGGGCAGCGGGCAGCGAGAGGGCGTCAGCCCGGGCGGGGCTGTGATGCGGCCTGGAGCGGGTGTCTGGTAAATTCCCGGCAGGTGTCGCGGCGGGTGCCGAGGTCTGCGTGCGTGGGCGGGGCGGGGACACGGGGGAGTGTCGCTGGGGGTGGCATATCCCCCAGGTGCCGAGTGGGGTCAGGAGGGGCCCTCTGCTGCTCACGGGGTGGGAGATGCTGAGCAGGGCCTGGCCTGAGTCCCCGAGCCTCCCGGGTCCTCCCGGAGCCAGTGGGACAGAGATGCTTGGGGACCTGGAAGGAGACTGGAAGGGCAGCAACCACCGCGCGGGGCAGGTGGAGAGCGGGGCGTGGACAGCAGCCGGCACAGTGTCCTCTGCATGTTGACCTGAGCGTCCCTCCCGCCTCCTCATCTGCAGGGCACCGGCCGCTCCGAGCTGACACCGAGGACATCGGCAGGGCAGCCCTCTCGCCAGCAGTGGGGACACCCCCTGACCACAAGGGGTGCAGCAGTGTGCCCAGCACCACCCTGATGCCCGTCAGTCAGAGACCCTGGAGGCCGCTGTGGAGCCCTCGGCGACCATGGCCCTGGAAGGGCAGTGTGTCCCGTGCATCCCGGTCAGGCGCTTGAGTCTTGGGCCCCTTCATGTGGCCCCGACCTGCTGTGGTTTCGTCACAAGCTGCGACTTTGGCTGCTCTGGTGCAGGACTCTGGGGTGCGGATGCAAATCCACTTTCTGCTGCACCTGGGGGCTGAGCTCACAGGAGGGAGGCTCCACACCAGCCTCAGAGGCTCTGGCTCCTGGGTGAGGACACCCCGCCAGGCTCACAGGGTGGGGACAGAGCAGGGCCAAGTCCCAAACCACCCTTTCCTGTCTCTGAGTGTTCATCGTGCAGGGTGGGAGTGTCCTGGGCGCCTCCTCCACGTGCACCCACTCAGAGCCCCGTCCAGGGACGTCCCGCCCTTTCCTCCTCCCTGCGGACCTCGGCACAGATGCGCCTCTCTGTACCCATGGCCCCAGACCTTCCGGGCACTCGGGCGGGACGTGACCGTAGTAGGCATGATGGTCATGCGATGTCCAGCCTTGGTCTTGGACGACTTTGACACGGGTCTTCTCAGCACCAGTAGCAATCTGTTGTTACTGCCCCCTAGCCAGCTTACCGGGTGGCTGCTTGTGTGTCTGTTCCCCGACCCCCAATCCAGCTCCTCAGACGCAGGCTTGAATATCAGTGTCTTGGTGCAAGGGCAGAGCTGGGCTCTGATTCTGCACACTTCTCTCCGGGAGAGCTCGTCTGGGCCTGGAGGGAGGGTATCCTTGCACAGAGAAGGGCAGGATGCTGTGGCATTGTCCACCCCATAGTCAGAGGAAATCAGGGTTCAGGTTACACAGAGCAACGGCACTTTTGATTTTAACAGAGCCCCCACAAGGTGCGTTCCATAGTTTCCACATCAGAAAATCAAGTTCAGAGAAGTTGAGCTTCATGTGCCAGGTCACAAACCCAGAGGATTGCTGAGCAGAATCGCCCCAGATCTGTTTGACCTCTGTTTCTTTCAACACTCTGTAGGTGCCTTTTTCCCATGAGAAGAGAAACTTCCAGGTGGCAGGACAGTTGCCTCTTTATCTTTGGTGTATTGCCACCCAGGACCTAGCACTGGCTCAGAAAATATTGTGTGGGTGGATGTTCAGTGGGTGGATGGATGGATAGATGGAAGGTGGCTGGATGGGTGGATGGGTGGATGGATGGATGGATAGATGGAGGATGGGTGGATGGGTAGATTGATGGAGGATGGATGGATGAGTGGATGGGTGGATGAGTGGATGGGTGGTGAATGGATAGATGGGTGGAGCATCATCAAGGAGCCCACACATGGGCCTGCAGTCCTTCCAACTTTGCCCTGACTTTTGCCTTCTGACTTGGGCTTCCTAAGCCTGTGACCAATTTCTGTTTGTCTCTGTGTGCACATGCAAGAGCAGTGAAAAGTCAGGTGGCTCAGGAGTCAGGCAGGAAACATAAAAGAAGGAAAGGGGAGAGACCTCCAGGTGTGGAGGGCACATGCACAGCCCTTTAGGGCACCCACCCCAAAACTAAAATAGAAGAGGAGCACGTTAAAGCCATCCCTGAGTGGTGCCTGATGCTGAGTTCCTGAGCCCCTGGGGACCAGATTCTGGCTTCTGCCCAGGTGAGGAAGTCTCTCCCCTGCAGACTGTGCCTTCTGGGGGACAGTGTTTGAGGGTCCCCTGAGGGCAACCAGGCGACACCCAGTTCACATGGTGAGGCCTGGTCTTCAGGTGTGAGGAGGGAGACATCGTCTTCTGCTGACGGCCAGAGGCCCATGCGTCCTGCATAAAACACAGCCTGGTTTTTAAAATAATCCCTGGTTTTTGAAATAATCCCTTTTCTACCAGAGGAAAGCAGGGGATCTCACGGCTCTCTCTAGAAAGGAGTCGGTGCCACTTGAGTGAGTTGATTGAATCCTTTGATCTGCAGTGTTAGAACAGGAGGAGCGTGGGTTTCTCTGGGAACTGTATGGCCCAATCCATGACCCCTACCAGTGCAGCCCTTTCTCCTCCCACCAGTCCTCCAGCTGCTGCAGCCTGCCAAGTGGGAAGGGAGCTCTGGGTCAGCCTTGGCTCTGCTTTTCTGACTCCCGCAGTTCTGCAGCCGCCCATGACTACAAAGTTGGGAAATGTGTTGGGCTCTGGGGTGACATCCTCCCCACCTGTGGATGGCTCTGTGGAGGTGAGAAATGCTGTGTGACACAGTGGCTGGGGAGGGTAAGATGCAGAGTGCACACATTGGTGTGGCAGTGTCTGGTTTGATTTCTTGACAAAACAGTGAAAACCATCTGAGAAACAGAGATATCTCGGGCCCTGCAGGAACAGATGCTTCTGCTGTCATCACACTGGTGACAGGCAGCTTAGGGCTGGCCAGGAAAAGCACATTGTGGGGACTCGGGCTCTGTGCTGGCACTGCTGACCCAGGCCCGGGTGGGTCCAGGCCCAGCTCCTTTGATGACCAGAACTGGAGTCATTCCTGGCTGGGCCTTTGCATCGGAGGCACTGGAAATGGTCCCTGCCCTTCTCCACATGGATTCTCCGGTGTGGCCTGTCCTGGGCACACCTGGCTTTCTGTGCTGATCCCTGGCAGCCACACTGGGCTCTGTGGGCTGTGACACGGGAGGGAGAGAGAGACAGGGTCAGAGTGGACAGAGGGGCCCAGGTGGAGGCCAGGTGTGCAGAAATGATGACTCCTGGACCCGACCTAGAGAGAGAAACAGAGGTGGAGAGGGAAGGAGAGGAGAGAGAGAGGTCATCAGCAAATCAAGCGGAAGCTTGCCGCACGTGTCTCTGAACTGTGCTGCTGGCCACATCTCCACAGCCCCCTCTGGCTCCAGGTAGCCAAGCGGTGCAGGAAGGCCCTTTGTCACTGGGACTCGCAGAGTCTCCCTGAGGGGCTGCGGGACACCAGTGGCACCACTAGGAAAATAACTGGAATCCAGAAAAGCAGTCAACAGAATGAAAGTGATGCCTGGAAACCACCCACTTAGCAGTGACAGGGACAGGAGACAATCAGCTCAGATACAGTGTTTGGAAGATGAATGGGAGGCGCACACTGGGACCGGCAAAACAGACCCACCATGGTGTGTTTATTTGCATTTGCACAACAGGAAACGGAGTATTTTCCAACAGACACTGTCAAGTTCTCCTCTCTGTTTCTCCTGCAAACCTGAGTGTTTCTATTTTATGCTGGCTGCTGTCTGCCAAGCTCCCTCCTCTGCTCCCAAAGCCTTTGGGGACTTCGAGGGCAGGGGGCACAGGAGTAAACACCATCCCACAGCCTAGGGCCCTGAAGTGGGATGAAGGCACAATGTGGACAGCTCCTGGGGGTGGACTGGGCTTGGTCATTCTGCAGCCTGGGCCCTGGAGCTGAGGCGCTGAGCCTCTGGTGGGCGTCTTCTGGGAGAGCAGATTACAAGGCTGCTTCCCTCAGGATGGCCGTCGTCAGCGTGGTGATGTGCTCAGAGTGGTGGGTGGAGGTCAGCCCCGGGTCCTCATGTGCTCACCTCCTGGGACAGTCTTCCTCCACCTGTATCTTACTAGCTGACTGATTGGGAGTCGAGACTCCTCCTCATCTCACATGGGGCCTGATGTTTGCTGTCTGATTCCTTCCTCTCTCTTCTTTATTTCTGGAAATAGAGGCATTGGGAGTAGGAGGGTGAAAGGTTGTGCTTCCTGTTTTCATTATGGTGGTCAGTGCAAGATACAGGAACCTGACCAGAGGAGTTGCTTTCCCCCCATCAGGGGTCCCAAGGAAGGTAGATCAGGGCTGGAATGGCAACTGCAATGCCCTCTGTATGCCCTGGGTGTGCCATTTGAGTTCCACAATGTTGCCTGGAGCCCAGATGCCTCAGGAGCTCACTGGAGTTTCATCAGTCAATGCCTGTCACATGATCATCCCACTCACATTTCATTGGTCAGTGCCTGTCACATGATAATCCTACTTACATTTCATTGGTCAGTGCCTTTCACATGACCCCCCTGAAGTCTTCCAGGGAGGCTGAGAAATGTGTTGTGTCCAGTCCTGTGCCAGTCTGCCAGTGAGGAAGAGGAGTGTGTCTGTAATTCAGGCATCCCTAGAGTCCCTGGGTCTGGCCCCACAGGACCTCCAGGGCCCCAGTCCAGCTTCTGAGCAGAGGCTGCCCATGTAGCTGAGGCCACCCTCTGGACAGAGACTGTGAGGCTCGCCGTACTTTGTTCCAGGCCCTGTGCTCTCTCAGCACCCACAGGGAGATTCTGGGATTCTGCACAAGGCCCTATAGACTGCAGCCACATTCCTGAGCCTCAGGTTGATCACCTTCACCCAGGCTGCTCCAAGTTCACAGAGACTGTGCCAGGATGGACAGGGGCCTGGTACCTGCTTCAGGGTCCTCTCTGCTCCAGAGACCTGTTGGCCAGGGCCTGAGAGCTGCTCACACTGCAGGCAGAACCCGGGAACAACCTCATCTGCTGTGTCAGTGTTTAAACTGCCGCCCAGCACCCCACGCATTGGGGCTGTCCCAGCCTCTGCTGGGTGACATTGGACAGAGCAGGACCCTGACCTCACCTTAGGAGTGAGGGGACACTGGCCATGCCTGCCAGGCAGGGGCAGGCAGGGGAGTCTTGGTGTCCAGTGGGGTTTGGGGTCCTAGACATGGGTGTGGTGAGGACTTCCTGTCCTGGAATGACCCAGGATGGGGAAGGCTTTCTACTATAGTTGGGGTAAGATGAAGGTTGTTACCTGATTCCTGCTGACAGACATTTGCACAGGTCTCTGGGGACTGAACCTCCCTGACATCTCTTAGAGCCTGTCGTGGCCTGTGTCCAGATGTCCCCCTAAAGCCTCATGCATTCTTTTTCAGAGGTGGCCGAATCTGGAATGTGTGACGCCAGGATTAAGGGTGTGTGGTTACTAAACCACTACACTTGAGGGAGTGGTTTGGCACTGCCCTGATCCTGTTGGTCTGGACGGGATGAAAGGGGCAGAGAGACGCTGTTAAGGTCCTTTGTTGCTTTTGCTGTCTTCCACCACCATGAACTGTTGGCCTTCTGGCACCCTGACTTGGAGCCAGCTCCTTATGAACTGAAACCTCTATGAACTGTAAGCCAAATAAACCTTCCCCCCTTTAACTTTGGGTGTTGAGTATTTTTCTCAGCAATGAGAGAAAAAGTAACTAAGAGAGCCTGCCCTGCCTGTCTGATACCTCAGCTACTCAAAAGCAGCCTCGAACTGAGAGCCAGGAACAGCAGTGCCTGCGTCTGGTGAGGCTCCCGTGTGTGCAGCTGCTGCTTCCCATCTTATTAATTTGTATCTCCTGTAAGCGTAAATTGGATAGAAGTCAGTTATGACTGAAGGAGGAAAATAAACAGGAATGGATTGGGGCCTAGAGGCTTAAACACTGGTCGATTTTGTGACAAGAACACAGGGAAGAAAAACCTCGGTCTAAATGCCAGGTGAGGCTTCAGTGCCACAGCTTGAAGCCACATCGAAGCTGTAACTCTCCACGGCTCAGGGCCGGGGCTTTCCCTGCTGACTGAGCCCTGGCCGTGGGGGCTCCCCTCAGCGGTCGGCCCTTCTTAGGGCACGGCCCGTCCTTAGGGTTCTGCGTTGCTGTTTTCCTTGCTCCTGACACGCGTCCTCGAGTGGAGCCGGGTCAGGTGCTCTGTGCTCTGGGAGGCGTGCGTGTCCCTGCCTGGCCGCCCACCCGCCCTGTGGCTCCTGGAGAGGACAGGGCCCTTCGCGTCTGAAGTCATGGGGCTGAGTGACCTCAAGTCTCTGATGTGCGGTGGGGAGCCAGTGACCTTCTAGGAAAACGTGATCCCCAGGCGAGGGACGGAGGGACAAGGCCAGATGCCATCGCCTTAGTGGACTGCGGGGGTCATGGCGGGCTCTGAGGGCAGACAGCGCTGGGCCGTGGGTTAATCGACCTCGCTCAGGCGCCATTGGAACACAATGGCACAGAGCACATGGGTGACCGTCACTGGTGCTGTCAGAGGGGCGCCGAGGCGCTCAGGGTCACCTGGCAGCCCGGCCACAGCGCCAGGGAGTGCTGGACCCTCTGGGTCTCTTCTGAAAAGGCAGCTCTTTGGGGGATACGGGGGTCCTGTATGAACCAGAAACAGCCTGAGGAGCTGTGGTGTGCATTGCTATGGTATGATGCATGCGTGTGCTGACGCTTCTCAGGTTCTGATAGTTGTGTATGCCGTCATCAGAATTGTCTACTGGCTCCGCCGGTCCCACCTGCACCTCCGTCTTCTGCAGCTGGAGCCCAGTGCCAGACCATCGGCCTTGGTCTCTCTTCACACGTACGGCACCGATTTCCCTCTGTGCCTCAGTACATTTCTGTCTCCGGTGTAGCTTCCTGGGGCCGCCGGAGTCAGGACACAGGCGTCTTCTCTCCAGGTCCCTCGTGCTTTCTTCTGACCATGTGTTGTATTTCCGTTAGAGAAGTAATCAGGGAAGAAACAAGACAGTTCTGAGAATTAATCAGTAACACCAGTGCAGCGTACCAGAGCTTACGGGACACAGCTGAAACAGTCCTAAGAGGGAGGTTTACGGCTGTGAATGCCCACGTCACAAAAACAGAGCGAGCCCAAATAAATACCCAACAACGCACCTCAATGTCCTAGAAAAAGAAGAGCAATCCAAATCCAAAGCTGGTATAAGGAATTAAATTATAAAGATCAGAAATCAGTGAAATTGAGACATAAAAGAATTGAAATGAAGAGCGGGTTCTTTGAAAGAATAAACAAAATAGACAAACGCTTAGCCAATCTTACTGAAAAAGGAGAGAGAAGACCCAAATCAATGCAATTAGAAATGAAAAAGGCGAAATCACAATGGACACTTCCAAAATAGATGATTAACAGCCACTGCATAAATCTGTATGCCAATAAACTGGAGAACTCAGAAGAAACGGGTAGATTCCTAGATACATATGAATTACCAGAACTGAACCAAGAAGGTTAAAAAACCCCAAATAATCCACTAACAGACAATTAAATTGAAGCAGTGATTAAAAAAAAAAACCTCAACCGAGAGAAGCCCAGGTCCCGGTGGGTTCCTTACTGAATCTGGTGAAAGCTTCAGGGAGATTCTAACACCAACAGGCAGGCTTCTTAGTGAAATAGAAAGAGAAGAGGTCACTCCTGGAGTCTGCCATTGTCTCGATTCCAGAACCAAACAAGGATCCAACCAAACAAGAAAACTATAGATCAATCTCCTTAATAAATGTAGATGCGAAATCCTCACCAAGATGCTGGCCGACAGTTTGTCAGTTTCTGAAAACAAAGGCAGCATCATTTTAATGGGGATTGAGCTGAATCTGCAGGTGAGCTCAGGAAGTGCAGGCGTCTCGCCGACACCACACCCCAGTCCAGAAGCGGGACCAGTTTCCATGTGGCCAGGCTTCCTTTAATTTCTTTTTTTCTTTTTAATTCTTTTATCGGTACATTTTAGGTATACAACTTTTACGTTTATCACTGGGTGCTTGTACCTGTACATGATGCATCTTGGTTCTTATTTTTTCCCCATTACCTGTGCGCCCTTCACCCCTCTACCCTTCCCTATTTACACAGACTTCGTTTCCATTTTTTTTCTTTTCCCATCATTTTTCCTTTCCCTTCTTTCCTTTCCCCTTCCCCTCCCACCACCCCTACCCCTTTGGACCTTTTCCTATTTCACATTATCAGTTATTCATTTTAATCATTTTAACCCTTGTTTACACTTTCCGTTTCTCACACTAGAGAAACTATTCGGTATTTGCACATGTGTGTCCTATTTATTTCACTTAAGAGTATGGCCTCAATATGCATCCATTTAGCTATAAATGTCTCTAGTTTCTCGTTCCTTATGGCTGAGTAGTACTCCATTTTATAAACAAACCACATTTTCTTTATCCAGCTTCCAGTTGATGGGCACTTGGGCTGTTTCCAAGCTTTAGCTATTACATCCTTTAGTTTCTATTAACATTGTTCATAGTTGTTTCCCGCATTCAAGTCTTTCATTTCTTCCTTGGTGTCATTATTACTAAGTATTTTATTGTTTTTGATGTTATTATAAATGGAATTAATTGCTATCTTAATTTCATGTTTGGATTCTTCATTGAGAGAATATAGATATTGGCCATTATGCAATACATACACATTTAAAAACATCCTAGTATACATGATGAATATATACACATTTTTAGCCTATTATAAAAAGAACAGTAATGTCAGTTTTTTGTGTTTTTTTTTGGTACCGGGGATTGAACTTGGGACCTTGTGCCTTCGAGGCAGGCAACGGAACCACTGAGCTAAATCCCCGGCAGTAATGTCAGTTTTAAGTGGAGCATATACCTTGCACATCTGCTGTATCCATTTGTTAGTTCTAACAGCTTTTCAGTGGTGCCCTTGGGTTTTCTGTGCCAAGGTCGTACGCGTCTGCAGCTGTGTCCCTGGGACCTTGGTGACTTTAATTCTCTCTGGCCTCATGGCCGTGGTGAGAGCCCCAGGCCTTGTCCAAGGCAGCACAAGGTAGACACCTCCCGCTTAGACTCGGGCAAGGCAGCAGGCTTCCCTCGCTAAGATGATGCCGGTGCACAGAGCTCACTGGTACCCGTTACCCGTCAGAGGAAGCTCTTTTCCACTCAACATTTGCTGAGTGCTCTCACGATGGAAGGACGTGGCTTTTGTCAAATGCTTTCTGTGCAGTTTTTGGGATTGTCTGGTCTTTTTTTTTTTTTTTTTTTGGTACCGGGCATCGAACTTAGGACCTTATGCTTGGGAGGCAGGCACCGGAACCACTGAGCTAAATCCCCAGCAGGATCGCCTGGTCTTTGTCTTCTGTGTGGATGCAGAGTCATACCTTGATGGGTTTTCAGATGTTAAGCCTTTTCCTCCCTGGTGTAAATCCTTTGTCAATGGTTACAGCCCTCTTTCTATGTTGCTGGGCCTGGCTTGCTAGCGTTGCATGAAGGATTTTTGCATCTATATTCGCAAAGGGTATTGATTTGTAGTCTCCTTGTGGTGTTTTTGTCTGGTTTTGGAATCAGTTAATTGTGCCCTCCGAGAATAAGTGGGGGAATTTTCTCTCATCTTCTGTTTATTGAAAGAGTTTGTGGAGGTTGATGTTAACTTTTCTTTCAATGTTTGGCAGAGTCTGCCCCCCAAGACTCTGGCCTGTGTTTCCTTTGAGGGAAGTTTCACCCTGTTAATCCGATCTCTCCATGTGTTGCAAGTCTATTCCCCACTGCTTGCATAGTTTCGGTGGAGTTTGTTTCTAAGAATGTGTCCGTTTTATCTGAGTGATCTAATTTTTGTGTTCAGTTATCCACAGTTTTGGGTCGGGATTGCTGCCATTTCTGAAATAGCAGTCGTGAATTCCTTCTGTTGTTCTTGACCTCTGGAGTTTGAGTCTTCTCTCTCTCTTCTTGGCCAGTCCAGCTAAATGTCACTTTTGTTGATCTTCTCAAAGAACCCAGTTTTGGTTCACTGATTTCCTCTATTGCTTTTCTAGTCTCTGACTCATTTACGTACATCTAACCTTCAGTATTTATGTCCATCTGCTTGCTTTGGCTTTAGTTGCTCATATTTTTCTAGTTTCTTAAGGTGTAACGATGGACTATTGATTCCAGGTCCTTCTTTGCTTTTCCCACCATGGCGAATTCCCTGGGAGACAAAGCTTTCGCTGTGTCACAAACATTTTGGTATTGCGTTTTCGTTTTCGTTCCTATCAAAATGTTTTCTAATTTCCTTGTTATTTAGGAGTCATTTACGTGTAAGCACAAGGTCCCGAGTTCGATCGCTGGTGCCAAAAAACAAAAAAAACAAACCAAGATTAGAAAAAGCGCTCGTGCATTCGCAGGGTCGGTGGCCCCAGCCTCTCGATGCACTCTGGGCTGCTCTCACCGCCGCTGTGGACTCCCGCCTGCCTATGGGGCTGGCCTTACACTGCAGTGTGCTTCGAGCCGAGGTCTGGCACTCCATGAGGCCACCCCGCCCCTTCCTGAGTTGTGGGAGGAGTGGGGAGGGCCGCGTGACTGTTTATCTCTGTCAGGGAGGGCTCGTTCCCGCAGGCTGGGGCCACACAGCTTCTGTCCTCGCCTCTGACGGGTGCTGAGCAGGCACCGGGGTTGCCTCTGTCTGTCCGGGTTCGACTGAGCTGGGCAGAGCCCAGACCCTGCTCCTCCTCACGTGACTTCGTGGCCCGAGCTTCTCCCACCTCTGTCCGCTTCTTGCCCCTTCTCCCCCGGGGTGGGCTCGCTTTCCTCCCCTCTTGGGTTCTGAAGGCTCCACAGTTGCACCTGAACTATTTATTTTCATGTTTAGAAATATGTGAGTTCTTGTGATGTATGTTACACGTGCACATGCTGTTTCTTCAGTTCCAGAAGTTCAAAATAAAGATAAAAAATATAAAATAATTAACAACAACAACGACAACAAATAATTAACCTGCTTTGCAGTAACTTATGTCCATAGGGGTTCGGAAGCACTTTTTCCAGTTCTTACCAGATTATCATGTTAAGCAAGATACTTACATTTATGGTCGTACATAGGCAATCTTCACTTCTACTGGAAATATGTTATAATGGAAGCTCCAACTCCACAGCAGGCAACTGTCTCTGTTCTGCGTGCAAAGAGGTGAGTCATTACTTGTGCCATAGCCACACAAGCTTTTCTTTCTTTCTTTTCTTTTTATGGTGAAAATACTGTGTGTTTAGAATTAGCCAGCTGGACTCAGTTTAGATCCCAATTTTGTTGGCAGCATCCAAGGCATCATCATCAGGAGCCAGTCGGACATAGGCCTTCTTCTCTCCGTCAGGCCTGATCAGGGTATTGACCTTGGTCACATCAGTGTCCTAGAGCTTCTTCACAGCTTGTTTGCTCTGGTGCTTGTTGGCCTTGACATCCACAATGAACGCGCGTGTGCTGTTGTCCTCTGTCTTCTTCATGGCTCACTGTGGTCAGGGGACTTGATGATGGCATAGTGGTCAAGCTTGCTTCTCCTGAGGGTGCTTTTCTGAGGGTATTTCAGCTGCTGCCAGAGCCACAGGGTCTTGGGACAGCGGAAGGTGGGTGACGTGCGGATTTTCTTCTTTTTGTGGCCCTGGATGCCTTTCAGTACTGCTTTCTTGGCTTTCAAAGCTTTTGCTTTGGCTTCAGCTTTGGGAGGGGCAGGAGCTTCCTTCTTCACCTTCGGCTCCATCTTGGTAAAAAGCAAGCTTTTCTTTCTTCAATAAATTTTATTTTATTTTACCCTTTCTCCCCAAATCCCCTCCCCTCCCTATGTACAAAACTTTGTTTCCATTTTTTCCTTCTATTTTCACTTTTTTCTTGTCCCTTCCTTTTCCCCTCCTTCTTCCTATTTCCCCTTCCCATTTGAACACTTTCTTCCCATTTCCCAGCATCCATTGTACATCTCAGTCCTTATTTCTGCTTTCGGTTTCTCACACTAGAGAAACAATGCGGTATTTAAACATGTGTGTCCGATTTATTTCACTTAAGAGTATAGCCTCAAGGTCCATCAATTTAGCTATAAATCTCTGAAGCTCATCCTTCTTTATGGCAGAGTAGTACTTCATTGTATTAAAAACACACATCTTCTTTATCCACTCATCAGTTGATATGTGTTTGGGCTGTTTCCAAGATTTAGCTACAAACTGTACTGTTATAAACATGGGTGTGCATATATCACTGTGGTATGATGCTTTTAATTCTTCTGGGAAGATAGCAAGAAGAGGTATAGGGCCGGGGATTTAGCTCAGTGGTTTCGCCGCCTGCTGCGCAAGCACAAGGACTCGAGTTTGATCCCCGGTACCAAAAAAAAAAAAAAAGAAGAGGTATAGCGGAGTCCAGTGGAACCTCTAGTTCTAGTTCTTTGAGAAATCTCCACACTGATTTCCACAGTGCAACCAAACTATTTTTAAGTCTACAGAATTTTTCTCCTGCCAGTTGGGACTCTAGTGAATTTTCCCAGTACTTTTCAACTCCAAAATTTGTATTTTAATTAATTTATTAATTAATTTTTGAGACAGGGTCTTACTATGTAGTTCAAGCTGGCCTTGAACTTGTGGCAATCCTCCTGCCTCAGCCTCCCAAGTGCTAGGATCACAGATGAATGTCATTTATTTTGATAGTAAAGACAGAATTCTACCCATGCCATGTATATTTGGTGGGATGGTTCTCCCCTGTGCCGTTAGTTCTGGAGACACAGTTTCTCCAGCTGACTTAGACTATGCTGAAACTTCCTCCCAGCCTGCAGCGGGCAGTTGGTATAGATTGGCCCCTTTCCCTCCTGGGTGCAGCCACATTTCTTATCTCATTTTCTTCAAAACTGGACATTTTAAATTATACAAATAATACATCTAAATGACTATAATGTGTCTGGAGGTGTTTCTGCCCCGGTCAGACTGTCTGCTGCTTTGTTTTAGGGACTTTCCTGCACTGATTCTACATGGCCTGGCCCATTCCTGTGCCAGAGAAACCGGGCCTGGTTAGCTTTGGTTCCGTAATCTTCAAACGCCAGGATGAGGATTCCTCGGTGGTGCTGAGGGCTGGCAGCAATGCGCAGGAGCTGCGGACGTGTGCTGGAGGCTCCTGGCTTGGCCTCAGTCCTCGGTCCTGCAGGCCCCGAGGCTGCTCAGTCCTTCCCTGGGCCAGCACGCAGCCATCTGAGGTCCAGCGTGTGTCGGCCCGAGCCACCCAGAGCCTTGCAAGGACGTGTCGTCCCGCTCTCCCTCCACCTTCTGCTCTAGGTCCGGCTCCCATGTGCTCATTTTCCCCCTCTCACTGTGTTTGGAAACATCAGAGCCCTCTCCCCTCTGCGCCTCTCACCTGGCTGCAGGTTTACGAGCTGCCTGTGAACTGTGAGTCCCTGGGCTGCATGAAGGTGCTCTGCTTGGAATGGGGTTCCCGCTGGATGGCAGGGCTGTCCCAGGCCCCAGAGCCACCCAGGTCTCTTGTGGCCCCCACACCACATTTCCCGGGGCCGCCGACCCCGGTGTGCAGCCATGTGGCCCAGTCCTGTCCTCAGTGGCCTTGGGATTGGCATCAAGGAGGATGCAGCCCCTGCCAGTGGCCCTGTCAGAGCTCCTGTCACCCGAATGCTCAGCTGCGTGGCTCACAGCACCATCCGATCAGCGGTGACCTCAGATTCTCCGGGCAGTGCTGATCCTGCTGTGACCGCTGTGCTCCAGGGATCTGGGTTTCGCTTCCTCTGGAGAGTCTGACACCTGAGGGTCTGGGTTGGAGACAGGTGGTGATGTTAACCCTGGGGAGTGTAATTATCACGTGTTACAAACATGCACTGAGAGAAGAAACTAAAAACCTCCACTGTCCACAGAAAACTGCCTTCCGTGAATCTGGTCCCCAGTGCTGCAGAAGTTGGGACCACTGCTCTAGCTGGTGCGGTGGACCCAGGGCCAGGTAGACACGCTTGAGGGAAGGGTGGGCCCTGTCCAGGGTCCAGCAGCAGGTGTGGGCGGGCTTGGGAGCCGTCCTGGCCAGGCTTGGATGTGGTGTCCACCTGCAGTGGCTCCATCTCAGGCCTTGGCTGTTTGGTTGGTGTGAGTCAGCCTCACTTGAAAGCAGTGTGGGAGAGTGGTCAGCTCAGGTGTGGGGTTCATCCACTAAGGGGCAACTGCCTGAGGGCTGGCCGCAGTGCCTGGGTGGAGGTCCTGGGGCTGGCACGATGGCCCTGCCACCAGCCATGCATCCTGTCACATGGTGGCGGGCACAGACCTGCTGGTGGCCGCCCCACCCCACAGGCACCAGGGCAGGCCACCCTGATGGCACTGACAGGACCCCTCCCTGTGGCTCTGCCTCGGAGAGAACAGCAGGCAGAGGCGACACAGGTCATTCTGGTCACGAGGTCCTTTCCTTAGCTGGAAAACTTCTATCACTGGTCACTCACGACCAAGTGTTTAATTTAAAGAATTTAAGGCTTTTTGTTTGTGTTCATCTGAATGTTTTTATGCTTTTATGTCTACATTTTATATGCACTGGATAATTTTCTCCCAAAATATATAAAAGAGCTCTGTTCACGTAAAAGGAAAAAATAGATGCCTAAGGCAAATGTTCAGTCCAAAGGTAGTGAGAGAAACTTCAAGGTGTCTTCAGAACATTTGGCAGCAGGATGCCTCCGAAGCTGCCAGCAATGGAGATGCCAGAGAGCCGCGTGCCTGTCCTGCAGGCTTCAGGGTCGTCAAGGTTACGGCCAGGGCAGGGACAAAGGTCGCACAGTGGGGCTGCGGCCTGAACAGGCTCAGCAGAACCCAGCTCTGGGGGTTCCTTCCATAGAAATCACCCGAAGTCACAGTGTGTGTGGAATACCTCAGTATTCCTCAGTGATCTAGGGTAATTGAAGATAAATAAGCAGGCAAGTGAGGTAAATGTTTATAAATAAACACTTGATGCAATTAAAAATTTAAGTGTTGTGAAGTGGTAGATACTCTGAAATGTGAGTCATTTTTCTAAGTGATTTGGAATACGGAGACTCAACTGTGCCTGTAAAATGTGTGAAATGTGTGTTCATAAATCCTGGGTAAATAGTAAACAGTCCAAGAACCCTCCCTAGGTTTTTCTCTTCACCCAAAGTTAAGGTTACTAAGAATTCAAATTCTAATTGATATCTAAAAATCTATATATGGAAAGGAAACTCAAAAAATAAGATGTATTTTTGGCAAGAAGAATTGTAAGAAAGACAAAAAACGTTATGTGATCCAATAAAATTCTTGGTGAGATTTGGAATTTAAGTCTAGAGTATATCGACTGAGTTGTCAAGGGTCTTCCACACGGCAGCTTCCCAGCGTGGCACGGTGCCCTGTCCCTTGCGTGAGTTGTTCTGTGCACTCAGACGGCTTCCAGCCCGTCCCGTTCCTGAGTCCCATGCTCCCCGAGCATGGTGCTGGCTTCTAGTTTGCTTTTCTGTACTGACTGTCACCAGGTCTGACTGCCAGCTCATCCCTAGCAAGGCAGCCCCAGCACAGGGGCTCTCTTTATCCTTTAGCAGTGGATGTAGGATGTTGGGCCAGATAATGTCCTTTATTTTTAAACTTTCCTTTGTACCAGCGCCCGATGGCACCGTGTAGTGGCTGCACTCAGCGTGGGGAGCTGGTGCCCCCACACACAGCCTCATTCTTTTGGCCTCCCTTTCTCCTCCCTCCCCACTTCCTTCCTTGCTTCCTTTCCCTTCTGTGAAAGATGTATCTTCCTGTTCCCTATTGTCTGTCTTTTACTTTGCACTTTAATTTATTTATATTTTGGGTGTCTCAGGACGTTTAAGCTTGCACATCTGATTGATTCACTTAACACCTTGGTCTCAAGATGCATACATTTACCTGCAAATGACTCCAGCTTGTCCTTTATGGCAAAGTAATATTCCATTGTGTGTAAATACTACATTTTCCTTACTCTTCCAACTGCCCAGATAATTTCTGTCTTCATGTTGTGTTTTTTTGGTACCCGGGATCAAACCTGGGTTCTTGCGCTTGCAAGGCAGGCAGCAGAACCAAAGTTAATCCCCCACCCCTTCATGTTGTTTTTATCAGGTTTTTCATTGCTTAGGAAAGCTGAGCCCTGCAGAGCTATGTTTTCTTACATCTAATTGCTTTGTTTATCTTCCCCAGGTACCAGGGTGGAACTCAGGACCTTGAGCTTACCAGGCAGGCGCGGTGCCCCTGAGCTATATCCCCTGCCCTCTAATTGCTTTTGAATGCTTTGGATGTATCACTGTGGTCAGTAGAATTACTGTTATTTCACAATGACCTGTGATCCCATTTTGATCAAATATTGTAAAACTTCTGACATTTTTGGCAAGCTTCCTCAGGATCAAGGTTCTAAATCGGGTCTTTTTGACCTAAAGCAACTGTGATTTCTGATGGTCCCTGGAAGACCTCAAAGGCTGGACCTTTGGTCCCGCAGAGGGTTGCAGGCCCTCCAGCCTGCTAGTGTGCCCATTGGCATGTGTGGAGAGCATTGCCCGATGACTAAGTCTTCCTTAACCTACACCTCCTGGTGTTCTCCATGTGGACGTTCTACAGCTGAGAGCCCGAGGGCTGGATGTGAAGCTGTGTGTCCTGACAGTGGTCCCTCAGGGTGCTGCCTGTGGTGGGAGTGGCCGTGTCTCCGTGCTGACTGCTGGACTCAGAATGTTAACCACAGACAGTTTGAATCTGTCACCTGCAGCTCAGACCCTCCTTTAACAACATGTTTAATCAGGTGCATAAAACTCTGAGAAGCTCACTTAAATACAGGCTTCTCAGAACCTTCAGGTTAACGGACTAATACAAACTGTACTTTGGGCCCACATCTTGGCCTGTGACTGTGTCCCAAGGGAGGTTGAGCTGCAGGGTGGGACCTACGGCACTGTGCTCCCTGGGGCTGGGTGCAGCCCCTTACCACCCCTTTCCCCCTCAGGTCCAATCCTGACCCCTGGATCTGCACCTGGGAAAAGCTCCTCCCTGCCCCAGGCAGGTGATGGGCGCTGCTGAGCACTGGGCTCTCATGCCTTTGTTAGTCTTTCCTTGTTGGCCTGTGTTTGGTGGGAAGACCCGCCTTTCACTCCCACTTCCCAACCTATTCCAAAGAGGGAACTTAAGTGACTGTTGGTTCTGTCACCCAAACCTCGATGTCCACGATGCAGGTGAGGCCCAAGCTCACTCAGGACAGGGCTCCTGCTGCAGCACGTGGGCCTGTTTCCTGAGACTGTGCAGCCAAGCCTTCTGCAGTCAGGCTTCAGACCCCCATGTTCGCCTCGATGTTCCTAACACCCAGTAAATAGTACACAGACAGACAGACAGACAGACAGACGGATGAAATTAAACAGTAGCCCAAAGTGGTCCCTGACCATTTCACCCCCAGCTGCAGCCATCGGGGGTCAGGACCCTTCCCTAGTTTTCTTTACTGATGTGGGTTTAGACAGCAGAAAGCTCTGGAGTACCTGCTGGTGTTTGCGCAGTTACCAATACGACTCATTACGCATGGGTGAATCCTTCTGAAAGAGTCCAAACCCAGCTGTGCAAGAGAAAATAGATCGAAGCCACGTGGGCCCAGCAGGCTCTGCAGCGCATGTGGATTTTACCCTCTGTCCAGCTGGTTACCTCCGAGGCCAGGCCCACAGCACAGACTGGGTTATGATCCTGCTATGGACTTGAAGCTCTGCTCCTCCTGTCTGAGCTTTGAAAAGCTGACTCCCATCAGAATCACGTGAGCCGGCGCCGGGAGTTCATCACAGTGCCGGCCGGACGAGCAGCATGGTGCTTGATGCAGGCCAGGAGTCGCTTTTCTTCCTTTCCCTCTGGCCTCTTGGGCACTCACAGGGGCTGGGGCCCCTGACCCTGACTCCCACTCAGCCCACGACAGGGCTGGTTCCACCCAGGACAGCCCATCCCGGCACCGTGTGACAGTCAGTTCTGTCTTCTAAGATGTTGATCTGGGATGCTTTCAGGGAGAGGGAGACTCAGAGGTTCCTGCTGCAAAATGGGGTCACGCGGTCACACAGCACTGCAATGGCGCCAGCACAACGCTCTGGTCAGGGATCCGCACCCAGCGAGACCGCCTGTCCTGGCTTGAGGGCTGTTTTCATTCTGCAGTGGAACTGCCAGCCAGGGTCTCGGGACAGCTTCACATAGTCACTGCTGTGGTGGCTCACAGAGCAAGCCTGTGAACGTCACCCAGAGCATCGCGGGGCCGTTTTTGTGGGCTCACAAGTCCCCAGCCCGAAGCCACTGTGGACCACGCACATGCCTTGCAGAGCAGCCTGTTGGTGTCCATTCCCACACATGGCTGCCTTGACTGCAGGTTCGTCTGTGCATTCCTCTTCCACTTGGGCAAGGCTTGGACCCCGCATGCCCACAGCTTGTTGACAGACCTGCTTCTGTGCAGGATCTCGCAGCTTTCCGAACTTCACAGCACAAGTGCAAGTACACAAAGGGGCCGTTCTGTAAACTGAGGCACTGTGGGCGGCCACGCCCGGGACCAGCTCCTAGGTCCATTTGTCAAACACGGGTAGGGATTTTCCTGGGGGAGATGCCTGGAAACCTCCATAACCTGGTCCCTCTGGGCAAGTCCAGGAGAGCAAAGTGGGCGAACCCCTCAAGCTCTCGCTGCTCCCACCCCTCATCCACGTGCCCTGCTGGGTCCACTTATCACGGTCCTGGCCCCGAATGCGGGCAGCCTCAGCACTCAGGGCCAGAAAGTTGGGTGAGGCTGTGTGGCACCAAATGCAACAGGGAGCTGCATGATCGGTGCACAGGCCGGCGCTGCCCAGGGTAAGGAGCTTCGATTAGTGAAGCTGAGGGGCTTCAGCTTGGGGCTGAGTCCTCAAAGAAGAGCACTGGGCCAGGCGACACAGCGGAACTGGCTGGGCCACCTCCCCATCTCACCTCACTGTTGCCCAGGAGCTGCTGGCAAGCCTTCCGGGTCCCTCAGTGTAGGGTCCTCCCGAGAGTCCTCTCTGAGATAGGGGTAGAGGACATGTGTGTGCACACAGATGTACACAGATGTACACAGATGTATGCACAGATCACAACTGCGGCAGATGCACACACATGCAAGTGCACACACATCACACGTGCAAACACTTGCATGCATGTACACACATGCACAACATGCAGATGCACACATGCACACACTTGTTCATATTATGCAGACATATAAGTGCATGCATACCACACATGAAAATTTGCACAAAGATGCATACCTCACAATGCACACATGTGCACATATACCCTACACTGTCTGCAAGCAGCTATAAATTCAGGTGACTTGAGCTGGAAGCTTTTTGGAGTGTCTGGGTCACCATGACGACAGAGTCACAAGACAGTGACCTGAACGCCCTGTCCCTCATGGGCCTGTTCGGGTTGTGCAGCTCCTGCATGGGAGGCCAACGGTCAGCACTCAGTTTCTCTGGGCACTGGAGGACCCCCCACTTCCCGACAGTGCTTGGCAGGAGCCGAGCAGCTCATGTCTCTAAGGACACAAGCCTCCACAGAGCACTAAGCCTGTGACCCCGATGCAGGCTCTGTGCAAATAGAGCCCAGGCTACTCTGTCAGTCCCACAGCCTCCATCCATCTCCTTGTCACTTTCCCTTAATTAATTTCATCAGGAGCCCGTGAACTGTGTCCTCCATCTCTCCTGGGCCAGCTGGCTTTGGGCCTAAGTAAAGACAGGTTGCGGGCAGTGGGTCCCCCCACCAGCCGTTAATTAGGAAGGAGCTGGAGGCTGACCCTGCACTAGCAAGGCCACGCTCTGGCAAAGGCTTCCTCCCTGCAGGCCTTACCCTGTCTGGCTCCAGTTCTCAAGCAACTGCAGCCAGGGAAGCGGCACCAAATGACGCTTTCTGCCCGTTTTCTGTCAGATGCCAGGCCTTGTGCTAGGAAGTGTCCAGTGGCTGGAGGTGAGTGACAAACAGCCCACTCTTTAGGTGCCCATGCAGAAGCCAGAAGAGGTGCAAGGTGGAGATCATTTGAGGACGTAACACTAGTACAGCTGACATGTGCCCCAGACACACACTGGAGACGGAAGAGAGGTATTTGCTTTACTCTTCTGTGATGCAGTTGAATTTCTTTTAGGAACAAAAGTTCAACTGGAAGTGGAGTTTCTCACAGGCAATTTGGACTGCAGGTTAGTTCCAGGAGGATTGGTTCTGTGCTTCCAAAGTGCAGGGCAGTGTATCAGTCAGGGTAGGCTGCTGTGCTGATAACCCCAGTGTCTCTCTGGCCTCGAACACAATTATTTCCTTGCTCAAGATTCCTGTCCTTCGAGGGTACTCAGGAGGCCATACCTATTCTAGTAAGGGGTCCAGTGAGGAGCGCAGTCTGACCCCCCAGGGAAAGAGTGTGAGAGGGCTTGACCCCCAAAGTGTCTTCCGTTAAGACGAGACCAGGGTTCCCAAGTTTTGTACACTGTCTTGGTAACTGTCTCTCAGTTCAGGAGCTGGTGACAGAGAGAGAGAGAGAGCAGGACTGAGTTGCTCACTACATGAGCAAGCTTCATATTTAATGTGCACAGCCACAGCTCACGGATCCTCACAGCCTACTGAGGAAGGCCCACCACCAGCTTCCACAGCAAGGACAGAGGCCCAGTTGGCCCCCCGCGGCTGCACAGCTGCTCGAGGTTGGCCCTGGGGAGAGCCCTGGGCGTCACTGGGCCGTGGGTTTCCTCACTCGCTTTCTCTTCTGCCCCAAAGCTCCTCTGCTCGTTCTCCAGCCTGAAAGCTTCTTAACCTCCCCTTGCTAATCCTGTGGCTCCTGCTGCTGGCTTTAGAGAAGCAGATGGCGGATGGCAGGAGGGGCAGTGGCAGAGGAGCCTGCAGTGTGCCTTGGAGGCCCTGGGGAGGCCCGGCAGCGGTGAGTGCAGGACAGCAGCCCAGGCCTTCCTCCTGCTGATGGCGTGGGGCCGTCCTGCTGTCGCTGCTGCTGTCAGAACTGCCAAGAAGGCCCCTCTTCTTGCTGTCGTGCCTGGGTGGAGTGTGGCACCTGCCTGAGCCTGTGCTCGATGAGAGCACGTGCTGTGGATAACTCATCTAAAGCCAAATGTTCAGCTGGGCACAGTGGCCCACATCTGTGATCTCAGCACTCCGGAGGCCGAGGCAGGAGGATTGCTGTGAGTTAGAGGTCGGCCTGGACTGCACAGTGAGTTCAAAGCCAACTTGAACTACACGGCGAGGCTCTGTCTCAAAAACTAAAAATAAACCCCAAACCCCCCACCAAATGTTTATCTGAAGCCTGTTTGATCAGCGGGGAAACACATGTGTTTGCTCACCTGAAATCCACTTGCTAGATTCTCCACACCCTCGTCCGTCATTCTCCATCACCACGGCTGCTGTCTCTGAAGCTAACACTGTTAGGCGCTTCTGTTTGCAGGGCGCTGTGTTAACAACTGTAAGCATTATCTTATTGAATCTCTACGGTACTCACTTATTGAACACATAAATTCATAAACCTCCAAATATCAACAATGATCTTAGGTTGGTGCACATCTTAAACATCACGTGTGATACTAATCTTCCTCCTCCTCCACCATCTGCACACTGCGATCAGTGCGTGCCTATGGTAAGCAAGAGGATTCATTGCGTATTCAGTTCTCACCATTGGCCCTGTCTTGAGGACTGCTGTCATCCCCACTGCACCATGAAGCAGGCGGCTGAGCCTCAGAGAGGTGACTTCCCGTCCAGGCTCACCTGGCTGTGGTGCAGTAGACCCCGTGCTTGATCCTGGGAGTCAGTCCTGCAGTGGGGGTGGGGTAGGGCTGTGCCACTGCCGGGATGCGCAGGCCTTCCCCTCAACCCAGCCAGCCACCCTTACAGAGTATCTGAAGGTACCAGGAGCCCCAGACCAGGACCGGGGTGAGTTCACAGCCGTCAGGCCCCGGTGGGGAAGCTCCCCCTTCCATCTCAGCTTCCTGCCCGTGGCTGAGCCAGGCAGGAGCGCAGGCAGCAGACAAGCTACGATGCATGCAGAGCAGGCGGGCGGCCCTCATGGCTCCCAGCTTCAGCCCTGACGGTTGGCATCGTGCCACGGAGCCCTGCACTTCCCCGCTCTCTTTGTTATAATTTTGTGTTTTTAACAACCACAAAACTTGGAAGAGTCTAAAATTGCCCTTGAGAAGGGTGGATGGTGTCTGGACAGAGAGGGTGGAAGAGAAGGACTTCTGGGAAGGGGACTGGGGAAGACTGGGGGGATAGGCTCTGGCTGATTCTCCGCGGTTCTGGCGGCCACCGTGCAGCTGCACCTGAAGGTGTCCTGGCCCTCCCCTGCCACCCTCTGTGCAGACGCCCTGCAAGTCCCCAAACGCCGAGGCTGCACTGGGGAGGGACGGGCTCAGGGACCCTGCAGGAGCCAAGCCTGTTGGATTGATGAATGCCTGACGCCAGTGCCCCTTCGCCTCCGCTCTTCTGCCACGTGCCTGGAGCCCTGGGCTCCTGATGGACTTTGGCTGTGATCCCCAAGGGCAAGGCCTCGGGACTCAGCTCCCTCAGCTCTTTACATCTGCCTGGACGCCCTGCACCTGGCCTGGGCCTCCCCCGGCCATCAGGTGGGGAAACTGCCTGCCGAGTTGGTTATTTACCAATGACTCCCTGAGGTGAGTTGAACCGACAGGTGCTTGTTCCTCCCACTGTCGATCAAACAGGATCCCTGCAAAAATGCTGATATGTGGAGCAGAGTGAGAAGCCTCCAGCTCGGTGGAAAAGGGACTGCAGCCTCGAAGCACATGTGCACTGGAAACAGCTCCGGAGGCAGGTGCAGCACCCTCACCTTCCAGTCCTGCTGCTCAGCCTGCAGACCGGCACTGCTCCCTCTGCCCTCCCCATGGGCCACCTGGCCAGCTCCCCCTGTTGGCGTGGATGTGTGTCACTTCCGGTCCCGTGTGGTGTGTACTTTGGTGCACGTCACAGCTGTGACCTCTCTCCTGGGAGGGCTGCATCTCATCCCACGTTTCTGCCAAGACCCGGCTCTTAGCATGAGTGGCCCGTGTCTACCCGGTGGTATCAGGACGGGAAGGATTGGCAGAAAACTTGAGACAACGCCACCCGCACTGGACATCGACAGAGAGGAAAGAAAGGGGGCAGGCCTGTGTCCTGAGTGCCCCTGGAGGGTCACGACTCCCCGGGGAAGGCCCCGGCAGGGTCTGCGTGGTCACCTCATCCAGTGTGCTGTCCTCACGGGGGCCGATGGGTCTGTACAGACAGTCCCCCGCACAGAGAAACAAGCCTGTATCTCCTTCCCCAGACAGGTGGCTCTGGCGACAGTGTCTCCCTCCCCTGCCTGAGCCACAGCCCAGCGAAGCCCGGGCCTCCAGTCTCAGGACAGCAGGGCTGGGGCAGCCTCCTGGGCCCCTCTGCCCAGCCGGCACATGGGAGCTGTGCTGACCTGGGGGAAGCCCGGCCCTGGGCAGCTTTCTGCTCTGGAAACGAGTCTGTACGAGGCTAAGTCCTCACTGAGCTCCTGGAGTCGTGTCTTGGGAGCTATGGATGGCTAGGGACAGTTTTGCATCACAGCCATCTGCCATCCCTCCTTCCCGGGTCCATAAAACTCTCTAGCCCTGGTCCAGACAACAAGACCCTGTGTGCTCACGGGGGCCCTCCCGGGGTGGGATGACTGGAGCTGGTGCCTTTGAGGAGAACTCGGTTTGCTTCGGGTGGGTGGGTGGCCATCACTCCAGAGAGCGCCACAGTGACCGTCAGGAGTTCTCACCGGTCTCTGGTTCTGATGCAGTCAGCCTGGATGGGCCGCCCTGTGTCTACAGCCACTCATCACACACAAGCATCAGGACACATGGATCCATAGCGGGCTCTCCTGCAAGCCCAGGAAAACAGCGTTTCTGTCCTCTGTCCTGACAGTGTCACGCCCTGCAGGATGCTGACCGGTGTCGGCTCCCGGGGATGCGTGAGCCCTATGTTCTCATTCACGGCCTTTCCAGTGAGGTGTGGCCCACGAGGGATCGTCTCAGGTGAGCAGCACTGCTGCCTGGGACGGCGGCCCCCGTGCATGTGGCTCTGGTCTTCCCTGGACTTCCTCCGCACCCTTCTGCAGGCGACAGTGCTGAGGGGTCCACAGGCCCAGTGGAGGTTGGGCCGCTTCCTGGGTGACATGCAGCCATGTGGGGGACTTGACAGCTGCAGGTCACCAGCCCAGCAGGCGAGTCCAGGCCGAGGCTGTCCCTTGGCCGAGTCTCCAGCCGGACCCCGTGGTGGCCGATCTGTGAGCCCTAGGGCAGGGAGCACGGGCCGTGTGCAGCCAGCCTTCCCACAGCAGCTTCTGCTGAGTGGCCGCGGTGCTGGGGAGGAAGGACCAGGGGCTTCTGTGCCAGTGACCCTCCGGGGAGGCCCCGGACGGGCGAGGGAGGAGGGCACAGCTGCTCCTGTTCTACTGTGGGAGGCGACACCCTGTCGTGAGCTCCTGAGCTGCTCAGGACCTGGCAGCGCCATCCCAGGGGCCACACTCACTGGCTCTATGGGTACACAGGGGCTTTGTGTGTGGGGGGTGCACCCTTCCTTCCACTCTCCGGACTTGGGAGGCATTGTCCTGGGCACCACCCTGGGGACGCATGCCGGGAACTGCTCCCAGTGTGGGGTCCAGCGTCAGGAGCCCGGAGCCCAGTGCCCAGTGTGTCCCAGGCCCTCAGAGCCTGGCTGTCCCTCCTGAGGGGGCACCACACGAAGGCCCATGCACTGGTACCTCCCACCTGGTCACAGTGCGTCTGCACACTAACGCGGGGACAGGCAGGGTCTGCAAGGCGACGGGAAGTCTGGGCGAGGCAGGGTGCCAGGCCTGCCCAGCCGGCAGAGCCAAATCTCACCTCATGGTGTCCTGGAGGGACCCCGGAGACCCCGAGAGGGCTGGGCAGACCCCAGGGGCAGACACAGGAAGCTGCAGCTATTGGCTGTCAACCGCCAGGCCATTGGGGCCAGGGAAAGTATGGATGGGGCTGGGGCTGCTCTGAGTCCGGAGACACCAGCCCCCCCTTGTGTGCCCCAGGCAGCGGCACCTCTGCTCGGCAGCTCCCTGTGCCCTCAAGTTCTGCAGTCTCAGGTGAAGCCAGGAATACAGATTTTGACCTGAAATCTAATTCTTAAAAGCTGGCACAACCTCAAGAAAAATTTAATACTTGGCAGACCCTAAAAACACATCTGAAACCATCGTGTACCCTCTGCTAGGAAAAGAAGTTTAGTTCCTGGATTTAGGGCATGTCCTTTCTCCGGTGGAAACAGATGTTGTATTTCCTGACAGATGGAGCTGACAGCTCTCTCTCATTCCAGGAGAGGTTATTCCTCCTTTAAAGATGAATCGTGTTTCCCCTGAGCTCTCTTGCTGGGGGTAAAGTTTCTGTGGCAGCTTTTCTCGTGTTCACACGTCTGGGAGGCCCCGGGCACCAAGGTGTCCATGCAATAAGCCACCTGCTGGGAGCGGCAGCAGGGCTGGGAGCTCTGAGGTCCTTGCTGCCAGAATCTAACTGTGAGCGGCGAGCCCGCCACGCCACAACGGGAGGGAGGCTCAGGGGGAGGGCGGCTGTTGGAGGGGTGCTAGCGTAACCCAAGCTCTGCAGACCGCCGGTTTGAGGTGTTGCTCATGTAGTGAGGGCGTGGATTGCCACGGCACGTGTGTGCGTGTGCGTGCGTGTGCGTGCGTGTGCGTGTGTGGTGCTGCTGGGGATGGAACTGAGGGTGCACACATGCTGGGCAACCGATCTGCCCGTGAGCACAGCCCGCAGATGCCCTAGAAGAAGAAACGACCCCAGGCCGCCCTCAGCAGGCAGACACTGAGCCACACGGTTTCCAGCCTCGGGCAGTCACGCACTTTCTTCTCTGCTCAGCGTGGTCTGGCTGGAAGCGCCGTGAAGATTGCTTTCGATGCAGCGCGCGTATTTCTGCGTGGTCCATTTGCCTTTTCCGATGTCCAGTGTGAAGTGTGCTTAAGTATATGTGCTTAAGTTTCTTGAGGCTTTCTCTATGACACATGGGTTATTTAGAAATGTGTTGCTCAATTTCTAAATATTTGGGGAATTTCCCAGCTCTCTCTCTGTTATTGATTACTACTTTCATTCTATTATGGTCTAAGAACATACTTGTAAGGCTTATATTCCTTAGTTCTTAGGAAGGCCCGCAGAGTGGTCTAACTTGGTGTGTGTTCTGTGCGCTGGGCCTGCTGCTGGGGGAGGAGGGTGCTCTGGAATATCGATCAGGTCAAGGAATATCGATCAGGTCAAGGTGGTGGCTAAGGCTCCCTGGGTATTCAATATCTTCACTGATTTCCTGCCTCCTTGTTTTATTAATTACTGAGAATGCAGGGTTGAAGCCTCTCGTAAGTGTGGATCTGGCAATTTCTCTCTTGGTTCTATCTGTTTTTACCTCGTGTAATTTGGAGTTCTGTCTTTGGATGCATAGATATTTAGGATTGTGTGTCTGCTTGGAGAACATACTCTTTCATCATTAGGTAATGGCCTACTTTGCCCCGGAACATTTTTCTTGTCCTAAAGTCTGTTTTGGTGAAATTAATGCATTTGTTCCAGTTTTCCTCCAGTTAGCATTTGCTGGCTATACCTTCCTCCTCCTTTTCACCCTTAGCAGATTGCTATGGTTTAGATCCAAAAAGTCCCTCAACAGTCTCATGTGTTCAAGGATGGGGAGTTTGGAATGTGACCAGGTCATGGGGTTGCTCCCCTCATCAGTGGAGTAATCCATTGATGGGTCACAGATGGGCGTGAGCATAGGGAGTGGGTGCCCTTCAGAGGAGGTGGTCACTGGGGTGTGAGCACAAGGGTGTTCTTGTCTCAGCTCCTCCTTTCTCCCTCTCTGCTTCCTGGCTGCCACAGGGTGAGCAACTTTCCTCTTCCATGGCATTTCTGCCTTGGAGCTGGCTAACTATGGACTGAACCCTCTGAAACCATGCACCAAACTCCTTCAAGTTGTGGTGCCAGGTATTGTGTCACAGGGACAGGAAAATGACTAACAGACAGATGCTTTTGTGTTTAAAGTGGATTTCTTACAGCTAACATCTATTTAGTTCTTGGTTATTTTTATTGAATCAGATAATCTTTGTGTGTTAAGTGGTGTGTGCTGAGCACCAAATTTTCAGTGAGTCTGGATGGAGTGAGATTCATAACTACCATCTTTCCCATTGTTTTGTGTTTTTCCATTTGTTCTTTGTGTCTTCGTTTTCTGCCTGCTTTGCCTGAGTTTAATGGACCACTGTTATCACAGGCAGGTGTCACTGAATGATGAGGATGTATTCTGAGAGACGTGCTGTTGGGTGAAGTGTGCGAACATCATGGAGAGTACTTACAAACTAAGACAGTCCCCACATCACTAGGCAATAAGTCTGTGGGACTTTTGTCTTGTACATGGTCTATCCTTGACTGAAACATTGTCATGCTGCCCATGACTGTATGACATTTTATCTTCTCCACTGAGTTATTTTTTACAACTCATTTTAAAACGTTTTGGTGGTGGAAATGTGCTTTATAACATTGTTTTATAATACTTGGATTCCACCTTCAAGGAACAGAACATTGCTTCTCTTGAAGTGTGAAGACCATGTGTCAGTGGGTCCCCTGTCCCTCTCTGGCACCCCCGGTGCCACTGTGCACACATTTCAGTTTTCTGTGTTGTGTGCCCACCGTTCACACTGCCATTTGTCTTAGTTCATTTGGGCTGCTTAACAAAATACCAGGGGCTGGCTGGTTTGAAAGCCACACTCGCTTCCTTACAGTTCCAGAGGCTGAGAAGTCCAAGATCAAAGCTCCAGCAGATTTAGACTTGGGCAAGGGCCTCGTGGTTCATAGACGGCGTCTTCACTCTGGGTCCTCAGGTGGTGAAAGGGACAGCAGACTCTCCGGGGCCTATTTTGCAAGGGCACTGATCTCATTCATGAGGTCTTCCTCCCATGACCTCATTGCCCCCCGCAGGCTCCACTTCCTAATGCATCACCTTGGGGGTGAAGATTTCAGCATGGGAACTTGGGGGAACAAACATTCAGATCACAGCACCATTACTGCTTAGTCACTGATCTGTCAAATAGGAAAACCATATATTTTATTTTATTTTACTTCATTTCTTAAGGTGTTCTTCCATTTTTAGGTCCAGGTTTCTGCCCCATATTACATTTCCACTGTCTGGAGAATGTCTAGCTCTCTTCTCATGGAGGCCGTCTGACAGCATGAAGTGGAGAGCACCTGTCAGCAGGAAGTGCAAGAAGTTCTGTTGGCAGGAAGTAGAGGGGGCCCCCCAGCAGGATGTGGAGGGGCTCTCTGACAGGAAGTAGAGGGGCCCTTTGGCAGGAAGTGGAGGCGTTCTGAGCTGGAAGTAAAGGTGGGCCATGACAGGAAGCTCCCAGTCTGTGTTTTCCCAGGCACTTCATCCTCTCCCCTCACAGTGGAAGGGTGGTTCAGTGTGTGAGGAATCCGGGGACTCTCAGCCTGTGAAGGTCTCTGCACCACTGCTGGGTGCATGTTCAGTGGGCTTTGGCCTGCAGTGCTCCTGCTGCTCCTCTGTAGCTGATGTGGGCCCGGTTCCCCCTTGCAGGATGTTCAAGGTTTTCATTGTCTTTGCTTTTCTGCAGTTTGAGTAGGATTTACCTAGGGTTATTTTTGGGGTTGTTACTGTTTATTGTTCTTAATGTTGAGCTTCTTGGATCTGTGATTTGTCACTAATTTTGGAAAATTCTCAGTGATTATTCCTTCAAATATTTCTTTTGTCCGATCCTGTCTTTATCTGAGAACCCCAATTATGGGTATTTTAGACCTTTTATTTCATTCACCGTTTGTAGGAGCTGTGTCCTTTTTAACCCCTTCCTCTCCCTCTGCCTCTCTCTCGTCTGTCCTTGCCCCCTCCCAGGCCTCTGAGTGGGAAGTTTCCTCTTTAACACTCAGCGGTGCTTTTCAAGGCTGGGCCCAGTCTACCTCTGAGCCTTTAGAGATCCCTTTGTTCTGGTGAATGTGATTCTGTTATCTCACATTACTGTTTTATTCTTTCTGGTAGTTTCCCTCTCTGGTGAAATTACCTGTCATATAGTGCACTGATTATCTTTCCCATTAGGACCTTTAACATATCATTCCTAAACTTTTAATTTCCTGTCTGCAGGTCTAATACTGTAGCTAAGTCTGGCTGTGTGATTACTCTGATGGGGGGGTATCCTACCGGCTTCAGGGTCTCAGGACTCTGCTGGAGGCTGGACGTGTTATTATCTCGTGTAGATGGGAGCTGAGTCTGCACTGAGGTCGCTGAGGTCGGTGCTCCAGCGGGAGAGGCGCAGTCACTAATGGCGCTGTCTGGCTGAGGTGCCACCCCTTCTGGCAGGTCCTCTGTGTGCTCCACAGAGAGCAGCTGAGCCCCTGTGAATCACGTCAGCTCTGGGTGAGGAGGTTCCCGGTGTCTAGGGAGGGCTCGCTCTCAGGCACGCCCAGGGAGCCTGGCCAGGGTCGCCAGCCATGTCCCGTGCCTCCCAGGAAGAGGCCCATGCTCCTTGCCAGCGCCCTGGGCAACCCTGCCCACAGGCCAGACTCAGGTCCTTTCCCTGCAGGCACCTCCTCTGCAGCCTGACACGCACCTGTGCTAACCTGCCTTCTTTACTCTTCCTGCTGTCCAGGGGGAGCTGCACTCTGCTGCTCGCTGCTTCCCTACACTGAAGCCACAGTTCAGAATAGAGCTTTAAAAATAGCTTGGATGAGATGAAAAAAACACGATGAACCAGGTTCCAACCCACTGTAACCACCAGACAAAAGCCAGTGTTGCATCCTGGTAGTGCTCAGGGCCCTGCATGGGCTCCCACGTTCCCCTGGGACCCCAAGCCTCTCCCACACCTGGACAGAGCAGCCTGTGGCTGTTCTAAAGTGGAGTGCAGTTGATGTGATGCCCTGGGGTTTGCACCACACAGCTGCAGCCAGGACTTTTGGGGTGTAGGAACGTAGACACCAGCCTAGGCAGAGTGGGGAGTGGCGAAGCGGGGGTCCAGGCTGCCTCCGGCACTGCAAGGTTCACCCACTAACGAGGGGCGAGGGGCTGAGGGGTCGCCTCCCCCTGCAGGCCTGAGAGGTCATCCCAGCCCTGGAGGACACCTCCTGTCTGATGCCACCAGACGGACTCGGGCGGGCAGGGCTGGGGGACACACGCTCAGCAAAGGTGTTGGGGCCAGAAATGATGCCAGGCTGAAGGAGGAAGTGGCGCCCCAGGTGCTGGGTGTAGAGCTAGCTGCACAGCGCTGGCCTGCAGGCCTGGTCACACATGCACAGTGCCTCGCTGTCACCTGGAGCCCGGTGGTCTGTGGGACCCTGGCTTGGTCCAGCCGCTTTGGGCAGGGCCAGCTCATCTCCCCTGGGTGCTCTGGGCACCTGGGTCATGGCTGCTGCACCCGGGCTGGCTGGAGCACATATCTGGCTGCCCTGTTGCTCCGGGGGCTTCTGTGTCTTTGAGTCCGTGTGCCCGGGGTACAGCTCAGAGAGCAGCTCTGGAGCGAGAGGAGAGGAGGCAGGAGGGTCAGGGTCTCTGGTTGCAGGCACTGGGGGCCCAGGCATCGGCTTGGAGGTGGGCAGCAGAGGAGGGTGAGGCCTGGTCCTTTCTGGCTGCCTCACACTGGAAGGAGGCACGGATGCCGGAAGCCACAGCCCCGGGGCTGCATGTGTTCTGAGGGTGGCCTTGGGGGAGCCGCCTGGGCACATGACATTCTTACCTGGAGGCAAATGTCCTGAGTCCCCAGCTGAGGCCCTTGAGGTCAGGCCTGAGAGTGTCGAGGAGAGGGGTGCAGGTGAGGCCAGCGAGGGGCGACCATGCGGGCCATGCCGTCCTGTCCCCAAGCACCTCCCCGAAGCTGTCCCTCCTGCATATCCCATCTTCCTGTCCCTGCAGCTTGGACCAACGGCACCCAGAGTCACAGAACCAGTCCCGAGGGGTGGCTATGGGTCCAAGTAACCAGGGGAGGGGATGGGGACAAGGAGGGGAGCCCAGGCACTGCCTGTGTGCCCGGGGAGGAGGACACTGGTTCTTAGACAGACCTGGGCTGGGTCTGACCCTGGTCTTAGGGACAAATGAGGGCCAAGCAGGCTGGTATCTGTTTTGTTCCTGAGAGCCACCTGCATCCCATGCACTGGTTTTTTAAAAATGTTGTGATTAAATCTTCATGGTGATTGACTGCTCAGTAAAGTGATGGTGGTACCAACTGTCTCTGGCCGCCACTCTGACCCGAGCAGGGAAGTGCACTTAGGGTGGCATTGTCCATGCGGCAGGACAGCTGTGCCTGACCCAGCTGCACACGGCTGTGTGCACACAGCCTGCAACGTGACCAGAGTCCAGCGTGCGGACACCTGGCCTCTCAGTCGCTGTGTGGTGACACTGCCCTCAGGACAGCTCCACACGTCCTCTTCACAGGAGGACGCCGCCCCCCGGGGGCAGAGCCTGCAAGCCCCCTCCCTCCTGCTCTGATGGCCGTGTCTGCAGTGCCCCAGCTGAAAGCTGCAGACCAGGGGACTTGGGGCTGCTGGGAACATCTAGGGCCTGGACCCCGGGCAGCACAGGAAGTGAGTGAACGTCACTCGTGGGGTGAGGCACTCGGGGACCCTGGCTGGGTGAGCGACAGCATTTGTCCTCCCAGGGCACCGACCCGCTGTGCTGCATTTTGTTGTGGATGATCCTTTTCACGTAACAGAACTTAAAACCATTTAAAGCACCAGTGCCAGCAGCATCTGCATTTCCCAGGCACTGATGTAAAGTTACTTCAGTTTCTCCCTGTCTTTTCTGATCTGAAAGCAAAAGGCATAAACAAGCCAGCTGGGATTGATGAGATAATTATTCCATAACGAATTCCAAACACTGTGAATTAACCCCGGGCGCTGCTGCCCTCCGGCCCTGCAGGCTGTGCCGAGGAGGAAGGAAGTGCACAGGGTGGAGCAGCCCTGTGACATGGGCCATGCTTCCCGCACCTGGTGGCCAGCAAGGCCCCGGCCCCGCCCCGGGCCCCAGTGTCCTGGGAGCGCAGACTGCACCCCGTCCCCTCTGAGCGTCTGGGTGGCCACTCGGGCGGGAAGGGCACAGCGGCAGCGTCCATCCCCCCAGCTCCCTCTGGTCCCATGGTCGTCATGGGCGGTTGGTGACTCCCTGTGCCCAGCAGCTGTCAGTGGGTGACGGGAGGAGACTGCACAGGGCCGGCCCGGGCTGGC